>OZ018332.1:111836039-112436039 GCA_963969495.1 Ceratothoa steindachneri
CGGTTATATTCGGGGAGGAGGGGTCCATTGGAGATTGAGCCGAGACTATTCGCAATAAGCTGTGCAACGTCCTGGGGAACACTGACGAGGTTGTCATTGTGACGGAGGATGGGGAAGTGTCGGTTTCGTGACGAGCGGCGGATTTTATGTATTCTTCGCCAAACCTTGGCTAGAGGGGTGCGGGAAGAAATAGGGGATATATATTTGATCCACGAGTGGCGCTTTGCCTGGGGGAAGGTCCGGCGGGCGAGGGCGCATTGTCTTTTATAGTTGATGCATGAAGACGTGCTGGGATTATCTCGGAAGGTCCGATGCAGCCTATTTCGTTCACGCTTATTGGTGCCATAGCCTTTATTCCACCAGGTGACCGAAGGTTTGAGTTGAACATTGCGTAGTGAAACATGTTTGTGAGACGTTGCCGAAAAAAGCTCACAAACGTTTTAAGCAGGATGTGCTTTGCGTTGTATCATCAGACACAGTTATGGAAGACGATGTTGTTAAGAAGGATTCCCAGTCAGCCTTCTGATAAACCCAATACGGTCTTGGGGAGATGGGGGAGAGAGGGAGAAGATCTAGGAGCAAGGGATAATGGTCACTTCCACACAGATCATCAAATACTCTGAAGAAGTGATCAGGCGGGAAGTCAGTTGAGCACAGACAGAGATCTATGTGGGTAAAGGAGTCTGTCTGAGGATGATAATGGGTAGGGGCTTCGTCGTTGATGACTTGAAGGTCTTGTTGGAAGAATATATCTAGTGCGACATGTCCTTTGGTGTTGTTTATGGTGTCGTACCAGTACTAGTTACGAGCATTAAAGTCTCCAGTTAAAATGAATGGTTTTGGGAGTTGGGAGACAAGTTCACTTATGAGGCCAAAGGTGATTGGCTTGGAGGGTGAGGTATATTGAAAACACAGTTTGTGCGGAGGGGGATAGTGGTAAGCGGTATATCCGTGCGGACCAAGATGAGGTTGCCATAAAATTGGGGATGTAGAAGGCTGAACTAGGTGTAGCCGGCAGGAGAAAAGTAAGAGAAATCTTGGAGCTTCGTTTCACTGAGGCAAATCACTTAGGGAAGAAATTGTTTTAAGAGGGCTTGCAGCGAGCCGTAATTGGCTCGTAGTCCGCGGATATTCCATGTTAGGCAGAAGGTTGATGGCGTTAGATCGTTAAAGGGTGAGTTGCACAAAGGGGCGGGAGTATGGTTCAATCGTTTTGGTCCGGCGTATTTAGAGAGGGGGCGGTACGTTATCTGTGGGTACATCATGAGCATTGGTTAAAGGGTTTGCTGGTGATTAGTAGATAGTTTTTTTGGTTGTCGTAGAAGAGTTTGAAGATGATGTCGAGTCTTAGGAAGCTATATTGGTAGCTGTACAACCAGGAGGTAGATCATAATCTGTAATCAGGGAGTGGCGGTTAGGTAGGACGAGGGGCATAAGGCAAGGTGATGAGTCGGCCAAGTAATCACATGATTGACCAGGGTCAGTAGTTGGGGTGGTTTCTGCGGTTTTATTTAAGCATGGTGATATCAGAATGTTCTTGTCTATACAGTGATGATGGTCTGGCGGACCGATTCCATGTAGCTTAGCAAGCGAGAGCTCTACAAGATCTCTCTCGTCGGGTGAAGGTATTTTCTCTGACATACTCTGCGAGGGGCTATACGAGGTATATGATTTAATGTCGTAAAGCCACGTTTCATCTGAAGAGCTCATTGCTCCAGGGGAGCGTGTGACATCGTCCACGAGTTGGGTGCGTTTGTCGTTGTAGGGGCTCAGAGAGGAAGAGTCAGAGAGAGAAGGTAGAGAGCGCTTACAGCCTCCACCTCCCTTACGATTGATCCGCATGGGGCTAAGGATTTCACTATCAGGAGTAACATTGGGCAGCGATAATTTGCGGTGAAGGGGAGCGGGCAACGGCTACTCTGAGTAAGGACAGTTTTCGGATTTATCGGGCCCTCAGTAGAAACGGGGGCCTGAGTAGTTGGGCGATCGGCAAGGTCATCATCGACTGGGGTCGCTGAGGGTTCAGTTGCTGGTGACTTAAGAGCAAGTTCACTATTTGATGCATACAAAGGGAAGTGAGGTGATCGAGTTCGGAGTCTTCCCCTTCAATGTCTCTTCTTGCGATTGGGAGGTGACTCGGATCTTGAAGATAGTTGTACCACATGTACTTCGAGTGACAGTGGCACTCTTCTACGGGAAGAGGTGGGCCGTGCTCCATTAAGACTGGGAGACAACATTGCCTCTTCTATTACTTGGCCTTGCTGCGAAAGTGTAGTTTGATGCGTGCGCTGCTTCAAGGGAATGGTAACCGTTGTAGCTAGAGAGGCTGTGATCGGATGGTCGGCACGGAGTGTCGATGTACTAGCTTTGGGTTGAACGATGAGAATGTTAGGAGAACCACTCGTCACAGAGGAAAAGGTACGTGTTGACAACGTGATGCCTTCTTCACGCATGTCTATTTTCGCTTGGCGTCTAGGTATACCAGATCGTAGGGAGCGAAAGCGGATCTCCTGATGGTAGAGGTAGTGAAGGCACTTCTTGTGGCGGGCATGATGTGGGCCGCCACAGTTGAGGCATTGCGTCTCTTCTGTGCAATCTGGGGCATTGTGTCCCAATTTTCCACATCGGAAGCACGGGTTCTCGGTGCTCTTACAATATTTTGTTGATTGGGCAAATCTGTTGCAGTTACGGCACTGGAGTGGGGTAGGGTGTTCTTCTTGGACTCATACGTGTTCCTGCAAATTTTATAAACGGTGGTATCGTTTGCTGTTTTAGGGTTATCTTAGCAACCCTAAATGGGGTGGAAGAACGAGAAGATGGTTTTTTGAAAATACTAATCGACTCAACATTATGGTGTTGGTCTGTGAAAACTTCTTTAATGACGGAACAGATGAATTTATCTGTAGCATCAGGTCCCGGGAAAAAGTTATTTACTAGGACTGTACAATTCCTGAGCAGGCGTTTGGAAAATGACTCTGTGGTAGCGCGGACTATTACTTCCGCGCGTTAGTCAGCGATTGAGAAGTCAGGGGTGGCCTTAGGGAAAATTCTTTCAAGGTGTGGTGCGTGTGTAAACTACAGACCTTATGTTCTTCTGGAACACGTAATGATATATAGCGAGACCAAGCAGAGGGAGCAAGGATGCTATGTAGGTTTGTCATCGGTTTTCAGGGGAGGTTAGGGTGCTGTTGAGTACGAGAAGGTTGAGTAATATTGCGAGGGGGCGACCTCGAAGTGGTTGCTGCGACGCTTTCCCGTTTGAGGGCGAGATAGAGGCTGTCGCGTAGGCCTCGAACTCGCCTGGTCCGAAGAATGGTCCATGAGCAGATCCAGTGGGGAAGCAGGGGTCAAGTGATCGGGAGTTTTTTTAAATTTCCATCATTGGGCATGGAGACCCTGTTCTTATTGCGGGATGCAAACGCTTATCACCCCACGTAGTAGCCCGCGCTGCGAGGGGTGAATACGGGGCCGACAGCCACCATTCGGGGCCACACATCCGGCTCAGTGGCTCCCCCTTGGGCTCGGCGTAAAATTGATAGTTTGTTGAGGTGAAGAAATGGGGTGTGAAGAGGATGAGGGTGGGGAAGGAGAAGGTTTTTAAAAACCAACCACCCCAAACCGGAGCTCAGGGGTGAGAGGGCGTTGTCCTCCCCCTTCTCAGCCTCGATCCGGAATAGTTGACTGAGGAAGCTGGTCGGCATCCATCTTGTGAAATTTGAGGCTGACCAGAGAAAATTGTGGAAGAGATTGTGTGGAAAGTGAGGATGTAGGGTAAGAAAGCAGGCTTTCAGAAGGAAAAAAGAGAGGCTAAGCTGGGGCCAGACGGAGCGCTGAATCCCATCAGCACGGCGGCCAGGATGGCAAATCGCCGCGCCCCTTACGGGTTTACGATCTGCAATAAGAGAAGTAACGAGAATTAGGACCTACTCTCGTATAGCAGTTTGCGGAGAATATGTGTGAGAGGATTTATAACTGACCTTGATTCGAAGTAAATTGGAGCACTAATGAATGGGTGACTGCTTCAAAGCGGGCAGCTAAAAGCGTGCGTTCGTTTGGGTGTATTGGTAAAAGTAAGTGTTACCGAAAAGAATATCTTAGTCATTGATTTTTGAATGGCAATTATATATTACAAATTATTTGAGTGTTTGGATCGATTATTTCTAATATATAATTTTACATTGAATTTAAAAAAAGTATGCTAATCGAATATTTATAAATTTAATATTTTATAGGAATGCCAGAGGGCATTGCTATACAAGGTACTCCCAAGGTTACTCCGGAAATTATTGAAAGTTTTGAAGGTCGTAAATCAGAATAAGTGAGAGTACGCCACTTTGCCCGTCATCTTCATACCCCCCACCCCACCCGGTAGAAAGGGCCGACTAGTAAAAGTTACAAGACTCTTCCTTCACCAGTAAACAAATGGGAGATTTTTTTTTTTAGATATTAAGTTATACATTACACTGACCCTTGGGATTTCGTGTATCCGAACACTTTTTCTGTTTAGCTCCACGCAACTAGTTCCTGCCCCCCCATGCAGTCTCTGGTTGACCCGCGTGTGGCACGTACTATGTTCATTGAATAAGAGACATCTCGCACTCCATCATGTCCTCTATTCAGACGGGTCAAAAACGGACGATGGTGTGGGGCCTGCTGTGGTCTCAACGAGATCTATAGTTTCAAGTCTTTTTATCCTTCTTGAGTTTTACTGCCCGTTTTTTATTGATTCGAGAAGTGTATTATACACTCTTTAGCTGCTGACCATTCCCTCGTTTCCAAATTAGGTATTCCTGATTGGTCAACAACTCTTTCATATACAAAAAGTTTGGCTGGGTGCCTGGTTATGCCGTAGTAGCCCAAGTTAATGAGTGGGCCGATGAGGCAGCTCGAATTGCGGCACCCGAGTAACATGGAGTTTGAATTTTATCCTCTTATTAGGGACTAAATTGGGTCACTATGACAACCCGAAAGGGATGGCTGCTTTTATAGCTTGTAAATATACTTTAATTGTTAGAGCGCCTTTTTGCCTCCTTGGTGGGGGACAATAGGTCGAACCTAGCTATATTTTCGAATTTAGTTAGGCTATGCCCGAGACTTTTCCATCTTTTTATCGCTTTTATTTTAATCTTTCTTTTCTTTAGGATCTCACACTTTCATGCCTTGCCACTCCATGCTGCTTTTAGATATTAGTGTGGTATACCTTGCCCCAAGTAATAATTTCAAGTGGATATATGACCACCCTACTTTATATCGTGAAATGACTAAGGCAAACATCATATAGCCTGTAGGATCAAATACTTTTTCTTAATCTCCAATGCGGTCTAAAAGTAGAACTTATATGCTTATGGCAGGGGCGGGCAACCTTTTCAGAGTGAGACTAGTATATATATATATATATATATATATATATATATATACTGGGTTTGATAGGGTAACGCTTTGGGCGAAGTAGTCACTGTGCCTGGTAGCTTAGAGGTAGAGCATCTGACTGGCAATCAGCAGACCCGGGTTCGAGTCCCGGCCAGGAATTTCAAACTTTTTCCCCCTGGCGTTATCTCTGTCTTCTCGGTAAAGGATTGCCTTCATTGTGCCGCCCTCTGCTCACTTTGATTCTAGACTACTTCTAATGTCCCTTTCTCTTACCTCTAAAAAACTTTCTTGTCTCATTCGCGTCCAATTTCTCTTCTTGTACTATCTATTTATATATATGGATGAGGTCGATGACAGAAGAATGTCATTGGGGTTGGGAGCGAAGGTGAGACTTCGTGTACTTCATTTTGGAGAAGAGCTGTTCGCAACAGGAACTGCTGCCAAACATGGCTACGATGTGCAATATATTTCGGAAAATTGCTAGAAGGGAGGACGAGGAAGGACAACGGAGAAGAGGTGTGGAACTTAGCCTTCAGTTCATCATTGCACTGCAGCTCCACCAACTCCATCTGCAGGGGGGATGAGGCATCATATGGAGCGGTGAAAAGCTTGAAGTCTGCAACCAGCGGCCTGATCCTGCGAAACGGGAGGCAAATTCCTTCCGTAGAGAGGCAACTGACACTAACGCAAGTGTCCAAGTCCACGTCCGTGGATGAGCTGGGTGTGTCAGGCGGCCTCACAGTGACGCACTAGCAACGAAACAGAGCCCTTCTTCTCCCCAATCATTTCTGGGTCACCGTCGGTCGTCACTCACACAAGACGGGAGAGGTCCAGGGAGTGCTGGTCCACACACTTAAGAACAGCGTCTAAGATGTCTTAGCCTTTGGTGGTGCCGCGCAAAGGGACAAGCTGGAGGAATTCCTCACACACCTGGAGGTCAGCGATGACCCTACGGATGAAAGCAGCCAGCTGGGCTGTGTCCGTGTCGGTGCGCAAGAGGGTTGAGCTGCGGGTCTTGAGTGAGTCGTGCAGGTTGTCCGACATCTCGATGCGACGACGAACTGTGCGGGACGAAAGGCTCATCCGGCACGCGAGTCACCTTGTCGGCTTCAGCAGTCTGCTTGACAGTCTAACGATGGCAGACATCGACGCAAGGTCGGTGCTGTCTCCCAGTGGCGGCGCACGTTGTACTCTTTCAGGAAGGCTAGTCTTGAAGCATAAGAGAAACTGGGCTTGTTCAAAGCGGCCAATGAAGTACTTCTCCGACTCAAGGTTGAAGGCACGACGCTCGCGGTCCACTTTCTTCTTAAGACATGAGCTGAAAAGAAAGGAAATCGACATAACGGATTGGAAATTTTCTAATCATTTCCAATTACTAGTGCCAGTTAATTTTCAAAACTGACAACAAAGCGGACGCGAAAGTAAGAGACACTGGCAGGATCGCGGTTGCCAAACAAATCTACCGGTGTAGCCGCACAGAATAGTATGCTTGCACCCATCTTAGTAAAGATAGCTCGCCGGGGAAAAAGCACTTTTTCTTCAGAATTGCCTGAAATTTTTTAAATATGAAGGAAATGCATCTCCTCATTTTCACTGACAAACGTCTCATTCCCCTCCCTCTTCGAGTCTACCGACAGTTGCAGTTTGGCAGGTGTTTCGAGGGGCGGAGGTTACCCGCTCTTGTCCGTTATAATCCTTAACGAGCTTGGAATCTCCCAGTGATTTGTAGTTGTACAATTCTTTAGAATTAAATTTCCTTAGATTTTGAGCAATTTAACTCTGTCCAAGTTTACAATGAAAGGTTGCCTAGATTATACTTGCTTCAAAAGCACTGTATAAAACGCTAACGGGTACATCGAAATTCCGATAGAAAAGGTGTCGGAGCATGGCTAGATACGGAAAGAAAACCTAGACTGGAAACTAAATACCACAAAAATAGAGGTAAACGATGATGGCAGATCAACGGTCTGTGACTTATAGTCTGAATAAGATACAAGACGGAATTGAACGAGTTTTGAGAGCTAATTGGTGGTCCTGAACCCAACAAGCCACGTAAACGCGAGCAAAAGGGTAGGGAAGACAGTGCCCGTTCGTAGCCAGCACCACAAATAAGGCTGCCGAGAGGGGGATGATACCTCTTGATGTTAGATGAAATTCACCCCATGATCACTGGAAACTTCTTGGGAGACTGGTCCACCATTGATATTCACAGACCGATTGATAAAGTAAGGGTCATTTCGGCCACAAATGGGCCCCGACGAGAAGAGGGGGGAAAAAAATAAAATAAAAAAACTTTCATTCGCCTCCCTTTACAGATGGGACCATTTATTAAGTTTGCCAAATTAAATGTCTGCAATAGAAGCCTCTCCTGTTTCAATCTTGGCCAACCATTCTTCCTTTGCCTTCTTGATCTTAGCCTGCCTCTCATCGAAAGTAGCTTTGCGTAAATTCCACCGCTTCGTCGATTTCTGCAGGAAAAACGAACGATAAATGACCACACCAAAACATGAAGAGTATGAAAGGTATTGTTCACTTCGCAAGAAAATGATGGTCTTTTTCATTTAGTCGGTAGGTCAAACCAAGCGCGAAAAGAACAAAGGACAACTAATAAAGAGCTACACCACTTCAAAAATTTGAAGTAAGGAGTTACAGTTATAGTTCTATAGTATGTATAAGAAATCACGCATGAACTAATCACTCGCTTTAATGCCTTCTTTCACACTTAGTTAATCTTTCTAGGCCTGGGAAAATGGAAAAAAAGGTTGTAGGAAACAGACTGGGGAGCATTTTTACCTTGCGAATTTTCTTTGGGGGTGGAGTAGGGTCGTTTCTGATGGCTTCATGAGCTTTTCTATACAAATCTTCAATCTGAAAACACAAAATAATAAAACTAAGTTCCACGAAAACATTTCCAATTATCACAAATCTCCAGTGGTGGAGTAAATAAAAATATAACTTGGGTAGTGAAAGTGCGGAGGACGAAACATGCGTGAAATGGGGAGTAAACGAAATGAAACAATCTGAACCAGCGGACATTACCTCATCAGGCGTGATCCCAAGTTTGATATAGCGAGAAAATTGAGTCTTGTAAGCATCTTCATCATTTTCCATCAACTCTTTCATATAGTCAGACACATGGTTAGCGAAGATGCGAGACCTCAAACCTTCAGGGTCAAACTGCTTAGTCTCTTTGTCATAACCGGGGAATCGCTTCTCACTATGAAAGAGGAAAAAAGGTCCATAACTATTTCGCTGATGAAAACTCAAAAACAATTCCAGATGTAATTAATTTATGAAGAAAAATCATTATGAAAAGTCTACAGGCAGCATATTGAAATATCTCCCCCATCCCATTTTTTTAATATAGCAGCCAGCAGTGAAGGAATACCAGAAAGAGTATGTAGCCCTAAATAATCTTTGCCTATTGTTAAGCTAGATTAAAACCCTCCATAAATAATACACTAATAGAACAAAAATGAAGAGGCCTCCCCATGGAACCAACATGTCTGATAAAATTGAGGTGTGTGTACGAATCCGTCAAGTGGATACAAGAGAAGCGGTAGCAAAATTCGCTGGTCCTCTTACCGGGTTGTTTTTTTCAGCGTCCATCTGGAGAGTGCCTAATATGTGGTAATCATCTTATAGCCTTATGCTATGTAGGCTTCGAGCAAAAGCCCACCCAGAGCAATGCACTAGGTTTTCCAAAGTTTCCTTAGCCCTCCCACAAAGGGGTAAGCCTCTCGATGGCATAGGCAGCGTCGAAAACGCCAGCGGATAGAGCCATTGGTGACTGGCATAATCGGAGGATAAGAGCATTTTGTACTACGGCGCAGAGCTAGTGTCATCTCCCCAGCATAAAAAGTAAGGTGTCAATTGTCCAAAGCACCGGTCTCTCGGCAGATCAAGGTCACCTTCCGCAATACACGTTCAGCTGCGCATATGTAAAACTCGCATCCATAGTCAAGCTTAGAACGAACAAAGGATAGGTAGAAAAGTACCCCAAGTGTTGAACGTCACGTAACGAAGAATGTGCATGGGGTAGGTAAAAAGAGACAATAAGGCTGCGAATAACAGCCTGGGCGGTGAGTCGTCGGCCGATATAAAGACCAAGGAAACTGTAAATCCACCACTTCCATGTCAACCATGTTTAGGAAGAAGTCTGGTTCAGAACGTACGAACTTCGGGATAGCGAGTTGGCATCTAGGACGCACTAAATGAGAAAATCATCCGCTGAAGGGAAAGACTCACATACGTGCGGTAGGCCCTCTTCATGATGCAATGGACAAAAAAAGCCCCCCACCCTACCTGTAAGCTAAATCGAACATCTCGCAATATTGAGAAATAAATATTGGTATGTATCGAGTCCCCTCGACAACAGCGTGTGGAACATCTCCATCCGGCATCGTAGGTATCCACCAGAGCTAAGAAACCTGTGGCATAGTATTGTGTACAACAGGCTTGCAGAGAGCATTTTCTAGTCAGAGCAGATCAGACGGAGTGGAAGCTATTTTTCCATCAACTTGTACACTCACAAGGTATAAAAGAAATTGGGCGGAAACCAGACTGGCTGAGTAATCTTCCCGTTTATGAAAAGTGAGATTAGCCATTCGCCAAGTCTGGGAGCATAAAAGTGTCAAGATCCTATCGAACAAATACTAGGATTTATGTCTGAGCGTGAAGAGAGAGCGGAACGTAACTTGTTAAACGTAAAGCTCTGTAGACAAAGTCCTTCACCGACATCACAAGATGCATTAAATGATAACGGTCACGAAAGACTGCCAGATACGGTCCTGTTCTAAAAGAGAACAAGACTAGGGTCCTGCCATAATTAGCCCCGAAGAGCGTGCTTCGAACATATCGGAACCTAGCTCTAGCTCGACTGTGAAATTGTGCGGTTGTCCGCTTCCGACCACCAAGTAATTAGGCCAAGAGTGATGAGTTAGTAGAACAAAGGTCTCATCTACAGACATGAACAGATGTCATTTCCTGAAAGGCAGACCACCTCAACCGATCTAAGTACCAGCAGAGGGTGTGAGGGAGTGGACCAAATGAAGGGAAAAGTGATCACGGCCTTGGAACAACTAAAGGCAATTTGTATGACCGAAGCAATGGCAGTAGTAGCAGCATAAAAGTATTTAGGCGGTAGCGATACCAACCGGCACGAAGTGTTAGGGATTGGGTTTGAAGCCTCTCCCTGTTAGCTCATCACTTTCGACCATGAACGTCCCTGAGGTAGGCCAGCATAACCAAAGTCCTTTCACAAAGTTCATGGCAGTGCGGTGTCACTCACTGGCGAGCCATTAAATGTCCGAAGTGAACTAATCATGGCCACTTCGGGATGGTCTGAATCATTCAGCACAAGGCTCAGGTCCGAAAAATCAGTTACCTTTGGTTCTACCCATCAACCTAGCTACCTCTATCCTAGGGTGGAGAATGTGGCCTTTGGCCAACATGCTGACCTCTGGAGCGAAAATCTTGGTAGCCTCAAGCCAGTGAGTTGAAAGACACCAGCTGGTCTTTTGAATGAGGAGACCCCAGGTACTCGATATTTTTATTTTTTAGGGGGGGAGGTGTACTGTGCGCCTCTGGAAAGGCATCAAGACCAGATCTTTCTCGAAGGAGACTTTAGGGAGACCGTGGTACCCGAGGCGGACTTTGCAGACGGGAAGACTCAGATTGCGTGTTTGGTACAAAGCCGGGGTTAGCCTCCTTGGAAGACCCTGCCACCTGAGGCGGGCTCACAGCAAGTGCCTGCAACTTGCCACCACTCGCCAAGGTGTCAGGTATCGGGAGCGGGCACCAAAGGTCTGACGATTGTCATGGACGACACTGGGGACTGGATACCGGGTCTCATTAACTTGAGAAATATCAGATCAACGAGGAGTCCTGGGAATACAAGGGGAAGACTATGCCTCTTACTTTTCTAAACTTCGGAGGGCACACCACTAGCCTAGCAACTACACAAGGGAGTAAGGGGGGAGACCTAAAACTGTATCTATTGTAAGCAGAAACCCTCTGGACTAGGAGGGGGACCAGGGACAAAACATGTGGTGGGCCACCTGCTTAGAAGAGGCTAAGCTAGCTGATGGTGGCTCCAATCAGGATAGAGGTGAAACTCCCATCATTTTAGGGTAGTGAGAGGAGAGCCTCTGCACTAAGATTAGTAGGTACTAGGCAAACTAGGGGGTGGATGCAAGTTTTATCTTTGCTTATTATTGTCTTTTTAGAATGCTCCCATTAGTAATCGGCGACGGGACTAGATGTGGGGAAATTCACAAGTCTAATTTCCAGTTGTCACAGCAGATGCTGTTTGGTCAAGGTAAAACGGCCCTTCTAAAAAAAAAACAGTCAAGAGTAGGGAAGGGCACTGCCCTCAACATAGAAGGTACACGAATATCACAGCATATGTCTCATCTTAGAAGGGATACAGATATTCCAACATATGGTTTAAGCTACACTGATCGTGCAAGACTAATCCTTGTTATTATCCCTTACCTTCTTGGTTGAAGGCAGGTCCCTCGGAACAAAGACCGATTGTGGGGTTCCACCCCTTCTTGATAACACCCCCCCCCCCCCAAAGTGGGCAGGGTTGGCAGCTGCCCAATATTCCGTAGCTATTACCGTGTATCGAGCAAGCCCTATAGAATATGGCTTCTCCGTGACTAGTTACGTGCCTAGATCAGAAGCAATCGGGAGCAGATTTATCTAGCTTAACCAAATGCTTTGAGGGAAAAGCGGGGTATTATAGAAAGGCAAGAGATGGAAAGGGGGAGGGGAGGCTAAGCTGGGGCGAGACAGAGCGCCGACTCCCTTCACCAGTGGCCAGGAAAACATTGTTGTGCCCTCTTAGGGGGTGTTTGAACCAAATTACTTGAGCCAGGGAATCCATACATGTTTGAAAAGGGACGACAAAAACAAGGTAGCCAGCCATCAGATCTGGTTGCAAACTCTCCCTAAAACCCAAACTAGCAGAAGTTCCCTAACATACATCACCAAGGGACAGAATCCACCAAACACTAATTAATGCATTAGCTTGAAAAATAAAAGTATTCATTCCAGCAGTGTGAACAGAAGAGCCAAAATGATCATATCATAAGAACACATGGTAAACATATAGATAATACCGTCCTGTCAGAAGCTTAATGGGGCAATGACTACAAAAACATTTGGAATTAAACTGACCTGTGAGGTATATCCAATCCACCATCAACAGCCCCCTTCATCACAGCAAAGACCCTTGCTCCGGTGGTAGCTCTGGCAAGACCAGAATCCAGATGGCACCTGAATGGTCTTGGGCCAGAATCAACATCTTCAACAGAGTACATCTGGCCATCAGGTTTAGTTTGGCCAGTATAAAGATGTCCCAGATTACATTTCTGGAGTAACTGAATGGGGAGAAAAAAATTGTTGTAAATTCCTCAACTTTTCGCTACACCACAAGCAGAGCATTCTGGGGGGGGGGGGGGGAGATTATCTGAATTATGATGTACCCCACTATTTTTATATTTTTAGACAATGCACTTTTATTTGTTCTATCAACATATGGTAGCTTTCATCTAACAGCTTTCCAATGCAATCTTTAGGATTGTGAGTGATTTTTTTTTTTACAGAAGTGGTCTAAATAAAATTTATTTCTAATGTGTGCTAAGAAAAAACTCCAGTGTGATCGTTGCTCTTCATAAATGTGGGAAGTGAATAATTTAACAATAACTGCAAAAGAATTAAAATTTAATATAATTTATTATCCCTGTTTCTGAACAAACTATCCAGGAGTGGCTACAAAAACTGATTACAATCTCGCAAAGAAACCATTCATTAATGAAAAAATGTGTAGCATGTTACAACGGTTGAGGAGTTGAGAACATTTTTAACATTCAGAAGGTGCCCTAAAAAGGTTTGTTGGTCCAGTGGCTCAAATAGAATGGACCCTAAATACACCCAAGAACACAACTAAGAATGGCAGGCAATATTTAGCAATGTTGCAGGAGAAACTTCCAGCAGTAATGACAATCCACGAGACAAACAGTCATACATGATAGGGAACCTTATCACAAGGTTAAAATTGTGACAAAATGGATTATTGACAATTTAATATTTTGGATTGGCCTGGTAATAGCCCAGATCTCAATCCCATAGAAAATTTATAGTTAATAAAAAATAAGGAAGGCCAAGTCACTGGCTCTGTTGAAAACTTAAGAGGCCATCATAAAGGTATGGTGCCATGAAATATCAGTGTAAGTTTGTCAAAACTTAATCAAATCCACGCTAAAGCATCTACTACAAGTCAAATCCAAATTTTGAGGGTGATCGAATACTTCTCGTAGGCACTCTAGTGTGCTTTGCTGTAGAAACTTTCAGAAAGCAAGACTCACTGACAATAACATCCACTTCATCACAGATTCCCTCTTCCATACACTACCAAATTTATATAACATTCTTTCTGTGCAGAACAATCCTCGTCTTATATTTTCTCCATGGGATGGTGAGCATGTCTCATAGGTATGGAAAATTGATAGAAAAGTGAAACTAGGGAACATTTATTAATGCATAAAAGAGCCAAGAGAGTATCTGCCATTAAGTTTTGAAATAATTTGAAATGTGCTATGTAAAAATATGTGGACATGCAGATTTGTAAAGTGAAACTGCAGGAAGCAATTGGGAAGGGGATGATGTATGGGATCTGCTTGTCAGAGGACATTTACAAGCCATTTTTGTAGTTGACTAGGCACTGTTGAAGCTTTGCTTGTGCCCTTGTTACCACCATGCCACTGCATGTATAAGAAATGAAAAGTAATTTTCAGGGGAACTAAGAATTAACTTTTCAAATAGCTTGTTTTTTTGTTTTTTTAAATACAAATCACAATTAAATATTTGCTATGCCTTTTAGAACAGATTTGGATAATAAAGAATGAGTGAATGACAACTACAATCAATATTAAGCAAGAATCAATACAACACAACTGCGATGCAAATATTTTTATAATTACTAACAATTTATACCAGATAGGAATCAGCTTTCAATGGAGATTTTGAGCAAACTTTACTGCAAAAATATAATACTTACTCTGCGAGACAGTAATAATCCAGTTGAATAGCATGAGGCAAAGTTTGTCAACCCAAGTTTTATTCCATATCTCTGAAGTTCATGGGAATAAGCTGAGGCAACAATAACATCTCCCTCAATTCTGGCATAAGCTACTTGAGCCATAACATCCTTATTTGTCAGGCGTACAATCAGCCTATATTTGGGACTGTTATACTTATTCTTGGCCTGGACAACCATCTTCTTCCTGACATGATAATTAGTTTTTCCTTGGCGCCTCCGCCTGAACTTTACTTGGAAGCGTTTGAAGTAAGACCTGTTCTTAATGACCTTGACAAAACCCTGTAAGGGAAATAAAAAGGTTTAGAGACTAAATCAAATCAAGGTAGCTTACTAAATTTACCTACACTATTATCTGCTCATGGGTAAAATATGAGGAATGTGAAAGGTGCAAGAGGCAGAACATTTGAGATAAGATCAACTGAAAAAGTTTACGCTGGTATGTAATATAAAGGATGCATGTGGCTGACATATAACCATGAGTGTATCTTGGATGTAAAAGGTGCAAGGAAAATGGGTGAGCGCCGTCATGATTATTCAGTTCTATTTTAAGTTCTTTGCAATTTATTTACTCATTCAGACCTGCAGTGCTTATTTTGCGTCTCTCCAAGGTCTGGTGTGTGCATCACTTGAGAGATCAGATGAGAAAATAAGTTTGAAAATGGATTTAGTGTAAATTTTGATTTTCACATACAAAGGTACCCAAAACATCCTGCCCCCATATGGAGGGGGATATCCAGTAACAAAAGGTAGATTTACCTTTTAAATAAAGATTCTAAATTCAGCAGTTTCTTATATCCCAACAATTGAATTTTTTTAAAGTAGGAAAGTAAAAGTTGTGTAAATTAAGTCTAAGCAGAGAAATCAAGCCATGGCATATGCTGGATTTATGGTTCTGGACAATAGGATCATGTTGAGAGGGAAGTACTATGGTTAGTTAATTTAACAAAACTCACTTTTAACCCTTTATGCCCATATGTGAGATTTGTCACATAGAAAATAAAGGTTTATAGCCAGAGTAATTACATGTGTGGAGTCTAGCAAGCATACAGGGTTAAATCAAGAGAAAGGCCCCACAACCATAATGAATATTTAAAAAGTAAATGGAGAGCTTATCTCCTGACTGCCACCATGGGCATACTCTCCAAAATCAAATCTGAAAAAACTACAAACCTCCCAAAAGGAAAAATGAAAAGGCTGCTGGGAGGAGGATGCACCCCACACCAAAACAAAATAAATCAGGAATACACAAACCCATCATAAGTACAAGCAGTAGGGACCATACTCATCATGGTGTACAGGAACAGGTAATGCACACTAAAGATCCCCCAGAATAGGACAAGAATAAGTTTGGGGAGCATCCATTGTCAAAATAACCCCAAAATAAAATTTAAGAAAAAAAGGCTGAAATTTGTGAAAAGCTGAAAAAAGATTACTGAGGCAGGGTGGGCAAATAAAAAAAACCCTGGGTTTTGTTCTGTGTTCAAAATTCATATTTCTTTATAATTTCAACAAATATGTATCAAATTAAGGTTATTTCTCTGATACTGACCCATAATAATTCATCTCTCCTTCTACAGGTTATGGCGGCTATCATGAGACATGGGTACCCCAAATTCTTGATCAGTGATCTGTTACTGTGATCTATTCTTACTATTATTAAACTATGTTATTAATATTAAATAAATAGCTATTCTTAATTGATGTTATTCTAATGCTTGTAGCTTTGTTTTTTGAAAATCCCAGGATAAAACTTGGGTTTTATTGGGCTTTTTAAAATAAGGAAAAGATGTGAAGTAGATAGTTATTCTTGGTGACTAATTTAAATTCTGTGACTGGGAGAATATGATAGGAAGGGATAGAGCAAGTTGTAAGTTTATAGAATGCTTTGAGGATATTTTGTTTTTACTGAATTTGTTAACAAGCCAACAAGGGGGGGGCCAATATCTTGTAGCTGGTTCTTTCAAATGATGATCACTTGGCTAATGAATTGACTGTCAGGGAAGCATTGGGAAATAGTGATCATCAGATGGTTGATTTTAACTTGGGAATAGTGAAAGGTAGAAGACCACAAAAAATTCCCAACTTTTACAGGGGAGATTACTATAAATTACGAAACTTGTTAAATCAGATTAGGTGGGATATAGAATTCAGGGTGAAGAATACTTATGAGATGTGGGACACTTTTAAGACTATACTAAACATAGTCCAGGAGAAGTGTATTCCAATGAAGGGTATTAAGAAGAAATGTAGGAAGCCATTGTGGTAGAATCAAGAGATAGCCAGGAAAATTTGTGAGAATGGCATACCAGAGATTACAGTGAGAAAGTTCTTTAAAATAATTTCAATCATTATAGGTCAACCAGAAATGAGCTAAATAAGACTATTTAGAAGAGCAAAAGGAAAGCAAAAATTAATTTAGTTCAAATAATAAAAGGTCGAAGGAAATTCTTTAGTTATTATAAAATTAATAACAAATCTAAGTGATAAAATAGGGCCTATTAGATATGAAGGGGTTTTGAAACAATCTGATGAGGAAATAGTAGAGGTTCTAAATGATCATTTTTCTTCAGTATTCACACAAAAGAATCAAGATAGATAACTTGATGAAATTCTAGGTCAAGGGAAGTAGCGTTAAATACCATTAATGTGAACAGGGAAAAAATAACAGGAAAAAATTAAAGGGCTTATATTGGAGTTAAATACTAGTAAAGTCATCTGGCCCAAACAACATTCATTCTAGGTTACTCAAAGAAGGTATAGATAGTATTGCAGTAGCTCTTGAGAAGATATATACTAGATCACTAGAGTTTGGAGAAATACCTAATGATTGGAAATTAGCAAATGTAGTGCCAATTTTTAAAAAGGGAAGTAAAGAGGACCCAAATAACTTTAGGCAGGTAAGCTTAACTTCTGTCATTTGTAAAATCCTTGAGAAGATAGTTAATGGGATTTCTAACCATCTAGTGTGGTAACATAACATAATTTCACAGATGACAAAAGCCACAAGGGCCTATCAAAGCCAACCCACAAAAAGCACCATCAGTCAAACGGCCTCTATTTTTAAGGCACCCAAACTCCCAAGAAAACTACATCCAGGATTGCATCCAGAAACAAGGGTATCGCCAATCAAGGCTTGTCAAGAACTAAATCATGCAGCTATATATACAAAACTTATGAACCATCACAACATTCCCTCCCCATAAACTCATCCAACCTACTCTTAAATACATTTAAATTTGGACTACCTACTACCCCATGCGGCAATTTGTTACAGAAGTCTACCACTATTGGTGAAAAAATATTTTCTTAAATCCAACCTACACCCTTGCTTTTTAATTTTCAAGTGGTGAACTCTAGTCCAATTTCCATCATCTAACTCAAAAAACTTGCTAACATCCAATTTATCTATCCCAGAAAAATTTTAAACAACTCATCTTATCCCCTTTCACACACCTTCTTTCGAACGAGAACATATTTAATACCCTCAGCCTATCCATATATTCAAGGTGCCTCAGGAAAGGAATAATCTTTGTTGCACTGACTCGAGAAGGTTAATATCATGTCTAAAATGTGGGGAACATGCCTGTATACAGTACTCTAGATGTGGCCTAACTTAAGAGTTTTAGAGTTTAAGAATAACCTCCTTACTTTTGTAACTGACATTTCTCTTAATGAAACCCAGCACTCTATTTACCCCTATTTCTTGCTTCAATACAGTGTTTAGAAAACCTTAATGACTTATCTATTACTACTCCTAGATCTTTCTCATCCTCTACTGAGCTCAGCCAATGCCCATCCATTTCATAGTTAAATTCTCTATTATCTTTTCCCATGTTAATAACTTTGCACTTATCAAGGTTGAAAGTCATTTGCCACTTATGTGCCCAGGATAACAATTTATTTAAATCCCCCTGCACTTTAAAATTATCATCAATATCTTTAACTAGACCTGCTAATTTGGTATCATCCGCAAAAATTGACACTTTATTATTAACTGCCTCCCCAAGATCATTTATATAGATGACAAATAATAATGGACCGAGAACTGATCCCTGAGGTACCCCACTGATAACATCCCTCCACTGACTTTACACCATTTAGCACTACCCTTTGCTTCCTGTCTTTCAGCCACTCAGCTATCCAATTTGAACCACCCCCAAATATCCCATGAACTAGTCTCCTATGTGGTACCTTATCTACTTGATTTGTTACGAACTCGTCAAACATGATCTACCTGATCTAAACCTCTCCTTCTCTAGATGTTGGCAAATCCCTTTTTTTAACTATTTTCTCAAGAATTTTACAGACTACAGGAGTTAGGCTAACCGGTCTAAAGTTATTTGGATCCTCTTTACTACCCTTCTTGAAAATGGGGACTATATTTGCTCTCTTCCAATCATCAGGTATTTCTCAATATTCCAGTGACCTAGTATACAACTTCTCCAGAGCTATTGAGATACTTTCTACCCCTTCTTTAAGTATCTTAGAATGAATATTATCAGGGCTGGAGGCCTTGGTAGCATCTAACTCACTTATTAGTCCTTTTATCTTCCTCCAATCCACATTAATGGTAGTAAACACCTCTTTCTTTGACCCATGAGTACTATACATAAGACTATTTAGTTTTTCCTTTGTAAATACTGATGCAAAATGACCATTTAGTACCTCAACTATTTCCTCATCAGTTTCTCTTACAACCCCTTCATATTTGATAGGTCCTATTTTAACTCTGCCAGACTTGTTATTAATTTTATAGTAACTAAAGAACTTTCTAGGATCTTTGTTGCTATCCTGAGCTAATTTAATTTCTGACACCCTTTTGTTCTTCTTTATAATCTTATTTAACTCATTCCTAGCCATTTTATAATCACTTAAATTTTTAATATTTTCTACCTGTAATTTTTTGTATGCCCTTTTGTTGTCTGAAATTTGTCTAGCTATCTCCTGATTCCACCATAATGGTTTCCTACTTTTGTTCCTAATAGCCTTCATTGGGATACATTGCTCTTGGACTACATTTATTATATACTTGAAAGTATCCCACATCCCATAGGCATTTTTACCTCTGAATTCTACATCCTAGTCTACCAAATTTAGCAAGCTACGAAGTTTTACATAATCTTCCTTATGAAAATTTGGAACTTTTACAGCATTCTCAGGTTATTTTACCCTTCTTAATTTCCAAGTTAAAATGAACTATCTGATGGTCACTATTTTGCAATGCTTCCCCAACAGTCAATTCTTGAACTAAATGAGCACTGTTAGAAAGTACTAAATCTAATATGTCCCACCTCGTTGGCTCATTAACAAATTGATTCAAAAAATTATCCTCAAAGCATTCTATGAACCTGCCACTTGTTCTATCCCTACCCATCATATTTTCCCAATCCACAGAGTTTAAGTTGAAGTCCCCAATAATAACTGCATGTTTCATATCTCTTACTTATTTCCCTTATCATTAGTTTATCTATATCATCAGTCTGCCCAGGTGGTCTGTAAAAAGCTCCCAAATGCACCATTCTATTTTTACTGAACCTAATATCTATCCAAAGTGACTCAACTCCATCCTGCTTTATTGAAATATTTAAACTTGAAACAATGTTTTTTATATAGATAATTATTCCTCCACCAATCCTACCTGTCCTTTGACTAATGTACATATTATAGCCCTGTAAATCAAATTCACTTATAGTGTCACTAAATTCTATTTCATTAATCCATGATTCGATTCAGTAACATAATATCTATATCCTCATCGCTAATATAACTAAATAGCTCATCCTTCTTGTTTCTAAGACTACAAGCATTTGTATAGAAACAATTTAACCCCCCTATCCCTGAAGCACCTCTTCCAACCTGAATGACTTCATGTGCCTGCTCGATTGATAGTCAAAAGGTACCCTCTTTGAATGGACCGTAAGGTCTCCTAGGGTACTTACTTTCCTTGTTATCTCTATTGCCTTGGAACCTATTTGTTATCTGCCAAGTCCATTCTACTTTCAGTACTATAATGTCCTCTCATAATTCCCTGACCACTTATTAGTATCTAGTTTCCCGCACACAAAGACCTAATAACAAGATCATACTCCTCCACAACACATCTACCCCCCCCCCTACTCAAATACAGTCCATCCATGGCATATTCCACGTCATCGGAGACGGACGTGGAAGATTTTACTCCTGAGCTATTGCTGTTCTGCTGTTATTTTGCCTAATTCCGTGACTGGGAGGTTGAGAGAAGACTTGAATATTGCTGCGAGGATTGAAGAATACCAACTTTTGAATTTTTAAATATTTAACTCAGTTTTTCTGTGTAAATAACTAACTAACTAGCGTATGTTCTTATGGCGGGAGCTAAGGTAGGAGACAATGATTTGGATAAACCAAGGGATGTGTGTGGCCACTGTAATGAAAAGTGTACTACAAAGGGAAGGGGAAACGATGGTATATTATGTGATTACTGTGGTTTTTGGGTACATGCTAAATGTGATGGTATGTCTACTGAGTACTATAAAATGTTTACTAAGTTAGCAGAGGGAGTTAAGAACCTACAATACTTTTGTTCCCTCAATCATTGTAATATAGTGTCTAAAGAAATTCTAACAGTTAGGCCCTATTAGACAAAAAATTGAACGAGAATTCACAGAGAATCTTAGTTCTTGAAGATAAAGTGAGAAGGAATTCAGAAGAGTTGGAAAACAAGGTTAATGAGGAAATACAAAATACTGTCACTGAAACCATTGAGGATAAAGTAAAAAGTGTCTGGGAGACTGAGAAAGATAGGTCAGCCAGGGCAAAAAATGTACTGCTAGCCAATGTACCCAAATTGGAAGCCACAGTGGGTGAGGAAAGGAAAAATATGATGGTTAAGAAGGGATTTTCTGATCATCTAGAGAGTAGCAGGTTAATTAATGATGCTCAGCATGGTTTTAGAAAAGGTAGATTGTGTTTAACTAATTTACTGGATTTTATGGATAATGTAATTAAAGAATTAGATATGGGTGAGAAAGGTGATGTGATCTACTTAGATTTCAGCAAAGCTTTTGATAAGGTTCCACATAGAAGACTAGTTCATAAATTAAAGCTGCTTGGGATATGTGGGAACGTTTTAAATTGGATAACTGAATGGCTGAAAAATAGGAAACAGAGTTGTACTGAATGGAGTGAGGTCAGAGTGGAGGAATGTTATTAGTGGCGTACCTCAGGGATCAGTTTTAGGCCCTTTATTATGTAAATGATCTTGGGCAAGGTGTAAATAGCAGTGTCAATTTTTTGCTGATGACACTAAATTGGCAGCTGTAGTCAAAGAGGTTGAGGGTAGCTTTTAAAGTGCAGGGTGAATTAAATAAGTTGTTAGCTTGGGCTCAGAAGTGGCAGATGACTTTTAACCTTAATAAATGCAAAGTTATTAACATGGGGAGAGATAATAGGGAATTTAGCTATGAGATGGATGGGTATTGGCTTAATTCAGTTGAAGATGAGAAGGACTTAGGAGTAGTAGTAGATAGGTCACTGAAAAATTCCAAGCAGTGTAGAGGCAAAAAATAGAGCAAATAGGGTGCTAGGTTACATTAAAAGAAATGTTAGCTACAAGAGTAAGGAGGTCATCCTTAAACTATAAAACTCTTATGTCAGGCCATATTTAGACTAAGAACATAAGAAAAGAAGGAGACTGCAAAAGACCATTCATGGCCTACACTTGGCAGCTCCTGTTCCAGTCAACACAAAAGATTTCTTACCAGAGAAAAGTCATCAACATTGTCACCCTTTACAGGAGTTCGTCAGATCTAATCTACAATATACATAAAATGCATCCAGAGGATTATGTCCATTCATGCAACCGCAAAATATAATCTCCCCACTCCTTAGAAAAATATATACATATGTACATAAAAAAAAGTCAGTCCCATCTAGCAGCTTCATCCATATATTTATCTATCTATTCTTAAAACTACCGAGAGGAGGCTTCTATCACATGTCTAGTGAGCCTATTCCATTCATCTACCACACAATTTGTAAACCAATTCCTCCCAAAACCTTTACTTATCAAGCTTAAACCCATTGCTACGTGTCCTGTCATGTTCACTAAGTATAAGAACCTTACCCAGATCCCCTTTATTATATCCTTTTACCCATTTGAAGACTTCAATCAATTCCCCTCTGACTCTTCTCCTTTCCAATGTATGTAGATTTAGTTTTCTGAGCCTTTCACCATAAGGTAAGTTCCTTAGCCCACCAATCATCTTTGGCATCCTTCTCTGCACAGACTCAAGCAAATCAATATCCTTCCTATAATATGGTGACCAAAATTGTACTGCATAGTCTAGATGAGGCCTAACTAGTGCCCAATACAGTTTTAGAATGACTTCAGCACTCTTATTGTTACACTCCTCTTAATGAATCCCAATATTCTATTAGCTTTATTTTTAGCATTTAGGCATTGCTTTCTAGGATGAAGGTCTGAACTTACCAAAATACCCAAGTCCCTCTCACAATCGACCCTCCCTAAAATTCTTGCATTTAATTTATAACTATTCAGTGGATTATTTCTACCTATACTAAGTACACTACATTTGTCTATGTTAAACTTTATTTGCCATTTCTCGGCCCAATTGGACAGAATGGTCAATTCCTCCTGCATTACAACAGCATCAGAATCAGCCCTAATGGCCCTACCTAGCTTAGTATCATCAGCAAATTAACTCAGGTCACTACTTATACCTATGTCAAGATCATTAATATAAATTAAGAATAGCAAGGGACCCAAAACAGATCCTTGCGGAACTCCACTGCTAACACACCCCCACTCAGATTTAACTCCATCTATACTAACTCTTTGCTGTCTGTCACCAAGCCATGACTGAATCCACCTAAATATACTGCCATCGATCCTGTGTGCTTTAACTTTGCTCAGAAGTCGTAAGTGTGGCACTTGATCAAAAGCCTTACTAAAGTCCAAGTATAAAATATCATAGTTTTCATCATTATCTGCTGCTTCATACACCTTACTATAAAAAGATAGCAAATTAGTCAGGCAGGATTTACCCTTACTAAAGCCATGCTGTGATTCTTTTATCAACTTATGCTTATCCAAGTGATCTCTAATATTCCTTGCTATAATAGATTCCATCATTTTCCCTACCACTGATGTCAAACTTACTGGTCTGTAATTAGACATATTTGTTTTATCCCCTTTCTTAAATAGTAAGGAGGTCATCCTTAAACTATACAACTCTTATGTCAGGCCACATTTAGAGTACTGTATACAGGCATGGTCACCATATTTTAGACATGATATAAACTTATTAGAAGGAGGGCAACAAAAATAATACCATCCCTGAAGCACCTTGAATATGAAGATAGGCTGAGGGTATTAAATATGTTTTCATTTGAAAGAAGGTGTATGAGGGGAGATATGATTGAGCTTTTTAAAATCTTTTCTGGGATGGATAAATTGGATTTCAGCAAGTTATTTGAGTTAGAAGGTAGTAATAGAACTAGAGGCCACCACTTAAAGATTAAAAAACAGAGGTGCAGAATGGATGTTAGAAAATATTTTTTCACTAACAGAAATGGATTATTGGAATAGTTTGCCACCTGAGACTGTAGACAGCCCAAACTTGAATGTTTTCAAGCGCATATGGGGATGGAGGGTTAATTTCTTACTTTTGGTATGTGGATGCAGTTTCTTTTTATTGTATATTTTGGGGGACTTTGATTTTTTTTTTTTGACAGACTCCTATGGAGGCTTTAAATTATATATTGTAGATGCATGGTTGGACATTCCTATATATTGTTAAATTGTATATTGTAGAGGCATGATCTAACAAAATCCAATGGATGCATTATGTGGGTGGGATTTGACGGATGCGGATGACCTTTGATAGGCCCTTGTGGCTTTTGTCATCCATGAAATTATGTTATGTTATGTTCTCATTCGAGAGATTGTGAGGAGATATGATGAGCTTTTAAAAATCTGTTCTGGGATGGATAAGTTGGATTTTAACAAGTTATTTGAGTTGGAAGGTAGTAATAGGACTAGGGGTCGCCACTTAAATTAAAAAACAGGTGCAGGTTGGATGTAAGAAAATATTTTTTCACCAATAGTGGTAAATTACTGGAATAGTTTGCCATCTGAGAAGGTAGACAGTCCAAACTTGAATGTATTCAAACACAGATTAGATGATTATATGGGGAGGGAGGATTAACTTAAGGGGGTATTCTGGACTCATTCCTGCGGATAGTTTTTTTATTATTGTATATTATGATTGATTTGGATTTTTATGAGTCTTGATGATGATGCCTTTTATTTTTGACATTCCTGCATATGGTTTGAATTGTATATTGTAGATGCATGATCGGACACTTTAAATTGTATATATATATAGATTCATATAATCAGATACAATCCTATGGATGCATTTTGTAGGTGGGTTGACAGATGTGGATGACGCCGTTGTGGCTTTTGTCCTCTGGAAAATTATTGGTTTTTAAAATTTTGGCGGTTTTGGAGAAATTAATTTAGTGCCGCCGATGGGATGCAAAATATTTCATCCGTGTTCCAATATATTTGAACTTTTTTGAGTAAATTCAATGGGACTGCTTGTAAGACATCACTACAGAGGGACACCCCTATGATGATCCAGAATTTCAATCATTTTGGTAAATGTTGCGAGTATGGGCGGATACAATTCTAGCTTATTTTGAGGGTCAGTCAGCCTGTCAGGGAAGATGGGCCTATGATGATACTTCATCCACATAAATTTCAGCTCAAAAAAGTAGCGGTAAATATGTAGATTGGCAGCTCGATAGGACAAACTATTTTGTCGTGTTTCACATTTTTTGAGTACATTTAAGGGGACTGCTTGTGTGGAGGTAAACACAAATATCACCTTACGATAATCCTGAGTTTCAATCAATCGGGGGAGGTCTGGGGGCATAGCTCCCAAATGATTTAACCAAATCATTTCTGCGCCTTTAATCATTTTTCAAATTATAATGGGGGGTGGGGTCTGTTGTCAGAAATAACCAAATTGAATTTATATTTTGTTTTTCACTTAATATCCTTTTATTATCCTCATTTGGAGTCATTTTGATAAACATAGATTGACAATGAGAAAAAGAGATTAAGTGAAAAATAAAATAAAAATTCAATTCAGTCATTTCTGTCATCAGACCCCATCCCTATTATAATTCGCAAAACAATAAAGGTGCAGAAATGATTTTGTTAAATCATTCACTTCTGTAAATGTTAGAACATTCTATAAACAATAATGATTATATAGTGGGGGGGTGTGCCCACCACTATATATTGATTGAAACTCAGGATCATAAGAACATAAGAAAAGAAGGAGACTGCAAAAGACCATTCATGGCCTACACTTGGCAGCTCCTGTTCCATTTAACACACTAAAGATTTCTTACCAGAGAAAAGTCATCAACATTGTCACCCTTTACAAGAGTTCGTCAGATCTAATCTACAATATACATAAAATGCATCCAGAGGATTATGTCCATTCATGCAACCGCAAAATATAATCTCCCCACTCCTTAGACAAATATATACATATGTACATAAAAAAAAGTCAGTCCCATCTAGCAGCTTCATCCATATATTTATCTAATCTATTCTTAAAACTACCCAGAGAGGAGGCTTCTATCACATGTCTAGTCAGCCTATTCCATTCATCTACCACATGATTTGTAAACCAATTCCTCCCAATCTCCTTCCTAAACCTATACTTATCAAGCTTAAACCCATTGCTACGTGTTCTGTCATGTTCACTAAGTATAAGAACCTTACCCAGATCCCCTTTATTATATCCTTTTACCCATTTGAAGACTTCAATCAATTCCCCTCTGACTCTTCTCCTTTCCAATGTATGTAGATTTAGTTTTCTGAGCCTTTCACCATAAGGTAAGTTCCTTAGCCCACCAATCATCTTTGTCATCCTTCTCTGCACAGACTCAAGCATATCAATATCCTTCCTATAATATGGTGACCAAAATTGTACTGCATAGTCTAGATGAGGCCTAACTAGCGCCAGATACAGTTTTAGAATGACTTCAGCACTCTTATTGCTTACAGTCCTCCTAATGAATCCCAATATCCTATTAGCTTTATTCTTAGCATTTAGGCATTGCTTTCTAGGACGAAGGTCTGAACTTACCAAAATACCCAAGTCCCTCTCACAATCAGTCCTCCCTAAAATTCTTCCATTTAATTTATAACTATTCAATGGATTATTTCTACCTATACTAAGCACACTACATTTGTCTATGTTAAACTTCATTTGCCATTTCTCGGCCCAATTGGACAGAATGGTCAATTCCTCCTGCATTACAACAGCATCAGAATCAGCCCTACCTAGCTTAGTATCATCAGCAAATTTACTCAGGTCACTACTTATACCTATGTCAAGATCATTAATATAAATTAAGAATAGCAAGTGATCATGCTGTGATACAAGTTACATGTAATATGGAGGATATCGTGGCTCATGATAGAAAAACTATGTATTTGTATGAAAAAGCAGATTATGAGTTGCTGAGAAGGGAACTTAATATTAATATTGACTGGGTGAAATACCTATCCGAGGCTACAAATATTGAAGAAATGTGGAGCAGATTCAAGTCAAAATTGTATGTTGCAATAGATAAGAGTGTACCCACAAGAAAGATGGGGAATTTAAATCAATCTAGGAAAAGGATGAATAGCAATCTACCAATGAATAAGAAATTATGGTCTAAGATAAAGAAGAAACAGAGGTTGTGGATGAGAATGAAATCCTTGAAGAGTAATCTGAATGTATCTACTAAGAACGAGTATTTAGAGACTGAGAAGGAGTACAGAAAACTGAATAATCAAATTAGGAAAGAAACCCAAAATGCTGTAAAACTAAAAGAAAGGGAGATTGCAAAAAATGTGAAGGATAATCCTAAAATATTTTGGAAATATGTGCAGACTAAGACAAAAAGGAAACCAAGGATTCCTGACTTATACAACGGCACTGCTGAAGATGGAAAAACAAAGTGATCTGGAAAAAGTTGAAGTTTTAGCAAAGCAATTTTCGAAGGCGTTTGTCATGGAGCCAGAAGATGAGGTACCATACTGTGTGATGAAAAATGTACCAACACTGAATCACCTGGAAATTAATAAGGAAAAAATTAAGATCATTAAAAATCTAAAGAGGCATAAATCCCCAGGACCTGATGGAATCCACTCAGAAGCTATGGAACAATTAGTAGTGCCTTTAGAAATACTTTAACAGTACTCCTTTAAACATAAGGAACTCCCTCAAGATTGGCTAATTGCTCATATTACTCCTATATTTAAAAAGGGTTCCAAGTGTGATCCAGAAAATTATAGGCCAGTCAGTTTAACAAGTATAATCTGTAAGATATTTGAGACAATGATAAGGTAGGAGATAATGGCACACATGAGAACCAATAGTTTATTTACTGACAAGCAATATGGCTTTATCTCAGGATGATCATAAGAACATAAGAAAAGAAGGAGACTGCAAAAGACCATTCATGGCCTACACTTGGCAGCTCCTGTTCCAGTCAACACACAAAAGATTTCTTACCAGAGAAAAGTCATCAACATTGTCACCCTTTACAGGAGTTCGTCAGATCTAATCTACAATATACATAAAATGCATCCAGAGGATTATGTCCATTCATGCAACCGCAAAATATAATCTCCCCACTCCTTAGACAAATATATACATATGTACATAAAAAAAAGAGAAAAAAAAAGTCAGTCCCATCTAGCAGCTTCATCCATATATTTATCTAATCTATTCTTAAAACTACCCAGAGAGGAGGCTTCTATCACAAGTCTAGTGAGCCTATTCCATTCATCTACCACACGATTTGTAAACCAATTCCTCCCAATCTCCTTCCTAAACCTATACTTATCAAGCTTAAACCCATTGCTACGTGTCCTGTCATGTTCACTAAGTATAAGAACCTTACCCAGATCCCCTTTATTATATCCTTTTACCCATTTGAAGACTTCAATCAATTCCCCTCTGACTCTTCTCCTTTCCAATGTATGTAGATTTAGTTTTCTGAGCCTTTCACCATAAGGTAAGTTCCTTAGCCCACCAATCATCTTTGTCATCCTTCTCTGCACAGACTCAAGCAAATCAATATCCTTCCTATAATATGGTGACCAAAATTGTACTGCATAGTCTAGATGAGGCCTAACTAGCGCCAGATACAGTTTTAGAATGACTTCAGCACTCTTATTGCTTACACTCCTCCTAATGAATCCCAATATCCTATTAGCTTTATTCTTAGCATTTAGGCATTGCTTTCTAGGATGAAGGTCTGAACTTACCAAAATACCCAAGTCCCTCTCACAATCGACCCTCCCTAAAATTCTCCCATTTAATTTATAACTATTCAATGGATTATTTCTACCTATACTAAGTACACTACATTTGTCTACGTTAAACTTCATTTGCCATTTCTCAGCCAAATTGGACAGAATGGTCAATTCCTCTTGCATTACAACAGCATCAGAATCGGCCCTAATGGCCCTACCTAGCTTAGTATCATCAGCAAATTTACTCAGGTCACTACTTATACCCATGTCAAGATCATTAATATAAATTAAGAATAGCAAAGGACCCAAAACAGATCCTTGCGGAACTCCACTGCTAACACATCCCCACTCAGATTTAACTCCATCTATACTAACTCTTTGCTGTCTGTCACCAAGCCATGACTGAATCCACCTAAATATACTGCCATCGATCCCGTGTGCTTTAACTTTGCTCAGAAGCCTTAAGTGTGGCACTCGATCAAAAGCCTTACTAAAGTCCAAGTATAAAATATCATAGTTTTCATCATTATCTGCTGCTTCATACACCTTACTATAAAAAGACAGCAAATTAGTGATAACTGAATTCTTTACCCCCAGACGAGTGATTCTCTTAAATTTACTCCAAAAACGTGAAATATATTGGAACATCGACAAAATAGTTTAAGTCCCATTATTCGAGCACCAATCTACATATTTACCGTCACTTTTATTTGGTAATATATTTGTTCCCTTTTTCTCATTTTTCTAACTTTTTTTTATACATTTAAATGGCGCCAGGTATATTTCAAATAGGACTCAAACGCACATGAATATTTGGCATGGGTATCAAAATATAAAGCCAAAAATCCACTTTTGGGGGACCAAAACATTTACCAAAGAAGCTAGGAAAAATAGCGCATAATAAGTTATGCCTCGAATCCAGCCATACTCTACACAATTTCCATAATTTTTGATAGAAAAATGTTCTAAAATTTTTATTTACCAAACATGGATGAATATTCATGCACAGATGAATGAAACATAAGAACATAAGAAAAGAAGGAGACTGCAAAAGACTTAGTGTCATTTAGGCTGAACCCCCCCCCCCCAACTTTTGGGCCCACCACGAATCTTCAAGTTTACCATAATTTCAAACAACCACAAAGGCGCATGATAGTATAAAAGTGAGAGGATATTGGAAATATTACAACTGGTAACGTTGTGCAATATGACTGGAGAATGCACGATGCTCAGAATGTTGTCTGAAATGACCAGTGAGGAAGATTACACCAGCTTAGGGCTGGCAACTTTGTAACAAATAATGTATTAATATAAACTAGCAATGGTAAATATGTAGATAAGCGGCCCAACCCCCCCCCCCAAAATGGTGAATATGTAGATTAGCGTCGCGGGCGAAAAAATTTTGTGTAAATATTATCGTTCACTCATGTCGGAATATTCATGCGTTTGAGTCCTTTTCGAATTATTATTCTATAAACAATTAGGATCATCGTAGTGTAGTCTCCTATTGTGTTTACCCCCACATGAGCCATCAACTTAAATGTATTCCAAAAATGTGAAACATTTTGGAACACAGACGAAATAGTACGTCCCATCGTTCGTGCCGATAATCTACATATTTACCCTAGCAACTAAGCAGCTTACTTCAACTTTACCCAAGGGGGACAAAGCCTGCCTCTCAAAATCGCCTTCATAATAAATTACACAAGACCCTAAAATGCAAAGAAAATGTGGGCACTAATCTTAAGTACCAACCTAGAGATGGTATATACAGGTTTGGCCAGAGAGGAGAGCTTTAATTCCTTAACTGAATTCAGCCTTGAAACAAAAGTAGAACCAGGGGAAGCCATTGATAAGTATAAAATATGAAAGTTTGTAGTCAATTTTAGGAATAAATTAAATAGGAACTTGAAAACTATAGATGTTATGCTTAGGCAGTGATTAGAATTTTTTTCTTCCCAGTTTAAGCATATTATCGAAATCAGAGGAAGAATGGCGTAGAGATGGTTTATCCAGCATTGGCCGGTGAACCTAATTCTTAAACCGAATTCAACCAAGAAACATAAGTAGAACCAGCAGGAGACATTGGTAAGGATAAAATATAAATAAGAAATAGTATTTACCATGTTAAGAGCCTCTTAGCCACGATTATTTGATAAAATTTTAACTAGCATAGAAAGTTGGGATCAAGAACAACACGCTACGTAAGAAGTACCCAACTCACACACAAAATAAGAGTGTTGCCAACTTTCGGTTTGGAACAGCTTCGTTTTGAAGCAAAATTAGGGAGAAAATTAAATGAAACCTGAAAGTTGTACCACCAAATATACACAGGTCATAAATTGGAAAAATATTCCCCAAAGAAAGTTGAATTAATTTTTTTAAAAGATACTTAAAATATTACTAGAATTTTAAGGTACTCCATTTTAATTTATTTGTTAAAAAATTCAAACTTTGTGATTATATTTACGGATATGTTTGTTTGTGGTTTAAATTGTATATTGTAGATGCATGATCTGACAAAATCCTATGGATGCAGTTTGTGGGAGGGTTTTGACTGATGCAGATGACCGTAGATAGGCTGTTGTAGCTTTTTTTATCCGTGAAATTATGTTATGTTATATTATGATATGCTATGTTGTATGATTCAAACAAAAAGGAGAAATGTTTATATGTGAAAACGTTTAGTATTTCCTTTGCTATCCCTAGTCATGACCATTGCAAACTAGTAGAAAGGTATAATAGAACTAAGGGCCACCGCTTGAAAATGAAAGAGGTGTATGTTGGAGTGGTAGATTACAGAAATTGTTTAGCATATTAGAAAATAGGCCGTCTAAATTTTAATATTTGTAAGCGCAAGTTAGAGTATTATATGGGGAAGGTATGCTATCGTTGTTCGTAAGTTGCAATGGGCAAATTATATTTGTAATATCGATATTGATTTTGAAGTGACGCTGTGAATACCTTCCTGCAGATGCATATTTACTAAGGGGATGGTAAAAATTGTATATAATATATTGTGTGATATTGTGTATTGGAGTTGCATGATTTAGTTTTGGATAGGTGTATTTCTAAGTAGAAAGGAAAGAAGCAAAGTTACTAAATCATAAAATAATGGGAGTAATAAAAGATAAACTAAATCTTTTAAATGATATACCTGATATTATACTTGGAAACTTCAATGGTCACATATATTTCCTTGGAGAGCAGAAAACTGATAACATGGGAGATGTAATCCTAGAACAGATGGAAAATTACAATTTTATTATTTTAAACGGTGATGAAAAGTGCACAAGAGTAATAGAAAGTCAAGAAGCGTAATAGACTTTAAATAAATAGTAAATTGTATAAACAATTTAAATCAATGATCATTGATAATGACCAAAAAAACTAATGATATTTCAGACCATAATTTAATAACTTAAAATTTTCAATTATAACCAAATATAGTAATTTTAATAAAAGAAAAGTGAACGAAATAAAATATTATAAATAGAATTCGCATAGTTTGGAATCTTTTAAAAGACATGTAAACGAGAAAATTATAGACGAAGATGTCTACAAAATTCAAGATCTAAACTACATAATGAAAGAAAATACAAATAAAATACTATTCAAAACCTATACAAGAATAGAGAAAGGTAAAAAACAAAGCATCCTTGGATAAAAAGCGAAATTAAGGAGGAAATAAAAAATAGGAAAAAATAGATAGAGATATGAGATATTCACGAATTGAAAATATAAACAAATTCTTCCATTATTATAGACAACAGAAACAAAAAATAGATAAACTAATATCAACAAATATCACAACAGAAGCAAAATACAAATAAGAAAAATATGGACCTATGTATATACATAAATTAATAAAGACGCAGAAAACAAATAGAGATATAAAACTTTATAATAATAAAATGATAAAGATACCAAATGATAAAATAGATGAATAAATAAAAACACACTGGGAAGATATTTTTAATAAAACCAAACCTAATCAGGGAGAGATGGAATAATAGAAGTAAAGATAACTATTATGGGTAGTGGGTAGATCCTGTTATTTGTTTGTGCAAAGGTAACCAATCTTTAGGTTATATCAATGCCGTCTAGGGCATTCCTATAAATAGTAATAATCTTAGGGAAATTATATTCATATGTATATAAAATGTAAAATTATCATCCAAAATTATAATCAATCAATTAATTTTTAACGCGAAAATATTTTGAATACATTAAAAATACCTTTTCTTTAAAATTTCCTCTACACGAGCACGCACATACAAACACACGCCTTTCGTCATTCGTCATATGCCTTGAAGCTCTGTACTCAGTCCACTTGTGTAGAACGTCGCTTCGAATAAGGTTAGTTACTTTTTCTCTCCCAATTATTCTCGGCAATCAGTCCATACGAGAGTAGATCATAACTCCTGTTCTTCTCTCATTGTAGACCCAAATTCACACTATATCATAGTTCTATCCTACTAATTATACTTACTACACCTTAATTATATTTATACACTCACGTGTATTCTCGTGTGCTCGCATATATCCTTCGTGTATGTGCTTAATTATATTCACCTTATTCCTAGTCTTATAATCTCATGTACCCACTTGTACTCGCATAATTATATTCCTTGCATTAAATTTCAATCTCATCCTCTTACTTATCTTTCATATTCTCTGTATACCATAAAAATTGAATTACTCAGTTATCATTTGTGTACTAAAATTAATTTACGAAAATTAACCTCAAATCCATACTATCTTGTAAAATTATAATATATCCTATTTTTGTTCATATCGAATCATTCCATTCCTTGGGTAACTTGAGATCCAATCCACGTTAGGGTTTTCGTACGATCATTCGACTCTAATAACAAATTTAAGCAAGTACTGACTATTGCATCGCTATTTTGGCAACTAAATCATTCATGCACTAGTCAAAACTTCTACATAAAAATGATGCCCATAGTTTAATATCTCCCACTCGCTTAATTAACGAAAATAAATTCAATCGTACGAAAACGTATAATTTCGGAACTTACGCTACCATTCACGAAGCACGCGCGCTGTTTTTCAATCTCGTGTTCGCTAACGCATCATAGCTTCTAGCTTCATTATAACAATTCAATTAGTATTTACTAACATCCCTTAAATACAGAGAACTATTTTTTTTCGTTTCCTTAATTTCAATCTCTACGATTTTCTTCTGGTATAACTACAAACTTGCGTCCGTTACACGCTAATAAACACATACACCCACACTTGCACTCATAGAAACCACAGCTCCTTAACGCATGAAAATACATTAGTTCAACCATCACGTGTACACATAAATATACAGTATAGACTATGATGGATCAGCAACAAGAGACATGGGAAAGCGGCTCACCGGGTCAACACAATCAAGCGCCTAAATCTAATTTGCAGTACACGCACAGGAAGCCACATGCATATCTCTCGCTTCCAGTATTCGATGCAGAAAATCGAATCACGTGGCTAGCAGTCTCAACCCCCCAGAACATCACAGATGAAGAAAAGACAGCAGCGGTCATCATTTGTGTACTAAAATTAATTTACGAAAATCAACCTCAGATGCATACTATCTTGTAAAATTATAATATATCCTATTTTTGTTCATATCAAATCATTCCATTCCTTGGGTAGCTTGAGATACAATCCACGTTAGGGTTCCCGTACGACCAGTCAACTCAAATAACAAATTTCTGCACGTAGTAACTATTGCATCGCTATCTAAGGCAACTAAATCATTCATGCACTAGTCAGAAGCTCAACAGAGTGTGTAATGCAGAGTCCTCATTGCTGTTGCACTGCTCAAAGTCACCCGTCTAGAGCAGTGTGCGGGAGAAGGTTCTGATAGAGTGACTCGACGGGTAACGAGAACCCTAAGCAGTGTGACTACTTTATGTCCCTGTTTAATTGGTTCTGACTCTTTATACTCCTTATAGTTTCTCAACAGGGATTATGCGTTAGGCTGGGCTTACCGAAGGCGTCTTCGTGATTGGGGTAAGAAAATGACGTCGAAAGGATGCGGCAAAAGAAAATAAATTTTCTTAAATTGGCCTGTTAAAAAAGCAAGCGGAAACGTCTCGAGTTCTATCAGGTCAGTGAGTTGGTTTCAGTTTTACGTGAAGCATCGAGTCTAAAGGCAGCAGGATTTAGGCGAGTTAATAGGGGTTCGTAACACTACTAAGGGATTGATTGATTCGCTAAGTAGCCGATCTGATTGACTGATCTTGACTACTGAATTTTTAACTTAATGATCAAATGAAATAACTGCCGAATTAAATGTTTGTCTCTCAGCCCCTCTCTATCTCTCCAAGGGGAGTGACCTTGACTTGTCCGTGGGGTGGACCCAGTAATCTAATTTGTTCGTTACTTCCACCCTTTGGGCGGAGTTCCGACAGTTATGTGCACCTGTCGGACCTAAATATTTCCCATCTCTCAGATTTATCTTAATTACAGGGAATCGCTTGTCTCTTACAGTTCTTTGAGAAAATTTTCTGGTCAGTGCCTGTATTTGTTCACCTTCTTTGTTGTCTCCCGATCTGATTGACTGATCTTGACTACTGATTTTTTAACTTAATGATCAAATGAAATAACTGCCGAATTAAATGTTTGTCTCTCAGCCCCTCTCTATCTCTCCAAGGGGAGTGACCTTGACTTGTCCGTGGGGTGGACCCAGTAATCTAATTTGTTCGTTACTTCCACCCTTTGGGCGGAGTTCCGACAGTTATGTGCACCTGTCGGACCTAAATATTTCCCATCTCTCAGATTTATCTTAATTACAGGGAATCGCTTGGCTCTTACAGTTCTTTGAGAAAATTTTCTGGTCAGTGCCTGTATTTGTTCACCTTCTTTGTTGTCTCCCGATCTGATTGACTGATCTTGACTACTGATTTTTTAACTTAATGATCAAATGAAATAACTGCCGAATTAAATGTTTGTCTCTCAGCCCCTCTCTATCTCTCCAAGGGGAGTGACCTTGACTTGTCCGTGGGGTGGACCCAGTAATCTAATTTGTTCGTTACTTCCACCCTTTGGGCGGAGTTCCGACAGTTATGTGCACCTGTCGGACCTAAATATTTCCCATCTCTCAGATTTATCTTAATTACAGGGAATGGCTTGTCTCTTACAGTTCTTTGAGAAAATTTTCTGGTCAGTGCCTGTATTTGTTCACCTTCTTTGTTGTCTCCCGTTGGGACCTTTTTGCTGATAATTATTCTCGGCCCGCGTATGTTTGTGTGTTTCCGCGTGACTCATATGAACCGCTTGCTTTGTATCTATTTGATAGATGTACAATTATATATATATATATATATATATATATATATATATATATATATATATATATATATATATATATATATATATTATAAGATGCTAAAATGGGGCGAAGGGGAATGCCCTCCTTGTGACATTTAGGGAGTCCGTATAGTGAGCCTAGGTATGAACCTGAAACATGCACTCGGTTGTAAATAAATAAATCCAAAATATTAAGGTTTTAGCATCTTATAAGCTCCCCTCTTATAACCTAGCTAAATATTTGGCTCCTTTAATAACCCCTCTTTCCTCGAACCAGTTTAAAATTCAATATAGCTTCACCTTTGTTCAAGAATTACAAAATTTTCAGCTTCCTTATCCGTCTTGTAGGGGTAGTTTCGATGTTTCTTCTCTCTTTACTAATGTTCCTCTTGACCAAACCATTGACATAATTATCCGACATGCATTTCCCTTTAACAACTCCAATTTTCATGGATTTACTCCTCTACTTTTAAAAGAAACGCTGAAACTAGCCGTTAAGGACAATTACTTTACCTTTAACAACGAAACCTACTGCCAAATAGATGGGGTGGCATCAGCAGTCCTTTGGGCCTTGTCTTCGCAGATCTCTTTATGTCCTGGTTTAAGGAACAATTATTCAGCCTGGAACTTGGAAGTATTGAACCCTTACTTTACCGCCGCTTTGTCGATGAAACATATATTCTGTTCAATACTGAGGGGTCCTGTGATAAATTCTTGCAATATGCCAATCATATACATCCTAATATTAAATTTACTTGCGAAAAAGAGCCCAATTCCTCTATCTCACTTTTGGATATCCACATTTCCCGTTTCCCAACTGGATTTGTAACCAAAGTTTGTCGTAAGCCAACCTTTAGTGGTCAAGGCCTAAACTTTTTAAGTTTTTTTGTGACTTTTCTTTCAAAATAAGTGCCATCAAAACATAATATTCCGTGCTTTTAATATTTGTTCATCCTACTCCGGATTTCACCAAGAAGTCGTATTTCTGACTAACTATTTCAAACGAAACGATTTTCCTGTGTCTCTGATTGAAAAAGTTACGGCCAAATTTTTAAACAATATTTACCATCCCAAATTTAAATTCACTACTGTTTGTAAAGATATCCGTTACATAATCTTTCCGGATCTAGGTTTTTTTAATAAAAAAATTTCAAAAGAAATTACATCTCTATTAAATAAATTATTTTTTCCTACCAATTTTAAATTAATTTTCATAAATAAACACCACATAGGATTATACTTTAATTGTAAGGACAGAATCGCGCCTGAAGCGAAGTGCTCCGTTATTTATGAGTTTACTTGCTCCAATTGTAAACTGGGAAGATACATAGACAGTACGGTGCGCTCGCTGAGGGCGAGGTTCTGCTCCTATTTGGGTGTTAGCCACAGGACAGGGAAGGTTCCCTCTACGAAAGAATTTTCACCTGTTAAGCTTCACTCTATTAATTGTAAAACTGATATCACAATGGACGATTTTAAAATCTTAAAATCTTCTTTTAAAATTTTCTTCTCACCCACTACTTCTACTCTAAACAAAAAATATTACCAACCTCCTAACCTCCTCTTTCTTCTTACGCTCCTCACCCTTACTCTCCAGTTATCCTCTAACGGCTGATTGTTTAAGGTTAGTTTATCTCGATGTGTTTCCAGTGTTTCCTCAATCGTTAATTTTTTTAACTCCCAACATAATAATCCAAAAATATCAATTACCTGTAAATTTTCGCAATCCCCCCTTAATAAATATTAAATACTTTCTATAAATTCATCATTTTGATTGTCTGTTAAAATCTAACTTAAATTGTTTGTCTACTTCACGAATTGTATTTTCCAGTATCCGAAGATGGGTGAAAAGTTCACCCGAAACGTTGTATCTATCAAGAAAATGAAATGAATTTCCCTTTATACGTCCTTTCGTTTATTCTTCAAAATACTTTTTGGTTCTTTATTTATTACACGTGCCATATTATTTCCTTAATTTATACAAATAGCCATTTTTAGGATTTGATAGATTCACCGAGCGTCCATTTGTGGAGATCCTCGCTGGACCTATTAAACCCTTCCATTTGGGTGACCCAGGCCTACCTATTTTACAACACTAGCCCACACTATAAAAACATGAGAGATGGAGAAAAACTGTAAATACAATGAGAATGACAACACTCAAGGTTTACTTAGCAATCGTCGAACACTTTGATACGGCAGGCAAAATCAAAACTAAAGATGCCTAATTTCAATGAAAAAAACTGAAATAAAAGAGAAGCCAATATAATAAGCCTAAAAAAATGAAAAGATAAGTCAGATGGGCTAGATGACAATGCCAAAATTCTACAAAATATTGAATAATAGCAATATATGTATACAAACCATCTTAAAAGGGTTTGCATCAATACTTGAAGAAAATACTGAAATTCACGAATATTGTAGCAATTCACCCGATTGATTTTAATTTTAAAGTGCACTGGTCCTTTCTCCACACCACTGCTTATTTTCATGTTGCATTCCTCTCCTTGTGTGCGAAATTTCATTACAATACAATGATATTTAGAGGTCTCCTCACTTTTAATCTTTTCTTTTTTATTCTTATTTTCAGGTTATGTCAATCAGTACTCGTTCAAGCCCCGAGTGATTGCTTCTCGGGAAGCCTGTTGATTCAGTGTCATGCGCCTGTCTTCCAAGTTAGCGGGATTTGCTGTCGTTGTAGCTGTTCCATCACGTCAAGAACACCGTCTCAGATGGCCTATACTTGGCATTTGGCGAGGTCCTCACCGTATGGGAGAGGGCTAGGATCCCGACACAACGGGTGGATGCTTGTGTCAGGAAACTTCGAGGAATCTACGACGAATACAAGCCCTCAAGAAACACAGGACTGGTGGGCGAGAGTCGGACCGTGTCAAGAAGATGTTCCTGGATGACATTCAAGATCTCTTCGATGTTGCCACAAGCGATGCCCTCCAGACCATGACCAACGGATAACACAAGGGGTTGCTCAAGATGCGCTGTGAGGACATCTTCTTGTGCAGCATTGCAGGGATCGACGCGAAGATAATCTGGAGTCGAGGTCAGACATGGGAAGAGAAATGACCAAGAAGCTGCTCTCAAGCTGATATACGACGAACGAGAGGCCAAAGTTCAAGGGGCCGCTGTTGCCTTCAGTTCCAGCTCCACATCATCGGAGGAGTCACAGGCTGAAGATGACTACCGACCTTCAACTTCCGCCTGTACATCTGGTCCTCCCTCGAAGAAGTCCAAGAAAATCTTCAAATCTCCTGAAGTCGCCGGCGCCTTAGATCGAGTCAATCTCCCAGATCGTGGTGCGGCGTTCGTCAGTAGCACTGTTGCACAGGCCATAGGCAACAAACAAATTCAAGACGAAGAAGCGCGGAAGAACTTTCAAGCAGCTGGCCCCCTTTCTCTTGCATTGAGATGGGAAAAGGCTGCAGGAGATGGGATTGAAGACAGTGGAGAGAGTTGTGATACTGGCAACAGGTCAAGGATTCGAGAAGTTGCTGGTTATTCCAAGTGCTGCCCGAAGTACTGGAGAAGCTCAGCCCGCAACGTGTCTGGAATTGCTCGAGTCTTGAAAGATTCGCTACGAAGTAGTCGGAATGGTCTTCGATACAACTGCGAGAAGCACTGGCCTCCACAATGGCACGTGCGTCCGGATCGAGGAAGGCCTTGAAGGGAGTTGGCGATTTTGGTGTGCCGCCATCATGTCTTGGAGAATGTTCTTTCTCATGTCTTTCGAGTCGTCTTTGGGCACACTGGAGGTCCGGAAGTCGCCCTTCTCAAGCGTTTCCAGAAGGAGTGGCCGACCATCAACCAGCAACAGTACACGGTGGATGAGATACCCCCTTTGAAGGACATCTGGAGCAGCTTCACTCCTAGATGAAGGATCACCTAGCATATGCCATGGCTGATCCAACAAAGTGTCCGCACGATGACTACTTCAAGCTACTGCACCTCGCAGCCCTGTTCCTCGGAGGAGGCACAACGACTCAACCCTCGTTTCGTGTCCCTGGTGCCATCCACCACGTGAGATAGATGTCAAAGGGCATCTACTGCCTCAAGATGTTCCTGTTCCGACACCATTTCAAGACAACGAAACGAGAAGAACGAAATGTGACTGGCATGGTGCTGTTTATTGCCCTGGCGTACGTCGCTTTTGCACGAAGCTCCTCTGCCATCCCACGCCCCATACAACGACATCATGATGCTGAGTAAACTCCAGAAGTATACGAATCAGATGCACGTCGTTGTAACCGCGAGCAATGCCCTCCAACCGCACCTCTGTTATTTGGCGAAAGACTTGGTCAGCCTTTCCCTGTTGGACGACCGGGTTCAGGAAAGATGAAGGCGGACTGCGTGACTCGGATGAAGACGGAAAATCCGACCGAAGGTCACCCAGGCAGGGCAAAAATCGAAGACACACGAGACATCCGTCTTGATGCCTTCTTCACCAAAAGGTCGCATCGTGTTTTCGACGTCCTGAAGAAAGGCGGAGCCTAGGAAGCGAAACAGGGCTACCTGTAGATGGATCCTTTGACTTGGAAGGGCGACAATCTGTACGAGGTCTTTCAGGCCAGAGCCTGAACGACGCATGGACGAGGAGTGGCCTTGACCTTGGCGTGCAATGCGACGCTGACGAAGGATGAGGACCAGAAGCAATTCATCTGCCGTCTCATTCACGAACACCGAATGGCCATCCCGACACCCTCAAAGACCAACCTGATGGAGAAAAAGTAAAAAGTGGGGCGATGCCTCAATGATGAGATAGAGGAATGAAATTTTACGTGTAATTCCTTTTCGTGAAGTGTAATAAAATTAGCCCTGTGGAGATAAAGAAATATTATTTTCAGTTCTTTTTATCACCCTACTAATATATATATATATATATATATATATACATATAAAAAAAAATATATATATATATATATATATATATATATATATATATATATATATATATATATATATATATATATATATATATATATATATATATATATATATATATATATATATATATATATATATATATATATATATATATATATATATATATATATATATATATATATATATATATATATATATATATATATATATATATATATATATATATATATTGCTCAAGTTGTGAACAAAAAATAGGGGGATGGTGGATTTTATCATATGGGGGACACAATTTGTGCTAATAACCGCACAGAGGACCAACAGTGTACCATACTTTTTGAGGATTGTAACCACTAGGATAATTTACTTCTAAAACAACATACAGTTGTCAGGTACTTCTGTCTGTCATTTATTGCTCTTGACCAAGGAACATTAAAATTTGTATTTGGTCCCCTGCCTGGGCTGCCATGGCACAACTGCTTTTATAGTTAGGGTCATATGCAGCTGTAATGGAAGTCACAAGGTACCTCTCTGTTGGAGTGCAATCCAAGGTTATACAAAAAAAAAAAATCAATCTTGTAGTTAATTATTCAGATGAATCAGTTGGTGATACTTATAACTTATAATAATTAAACTTGTTAAATTTAAAGGGTTTGTTTAAATTGTGATTAATTAAATTATTGTGTAAAACAAAAACCCTTCATGAAAGAATCGAGGAATGAGAAAAAAAAACATCGATTTATCATTTTATTGCAGTTCAAGTATGTTTATATTCCCGAAGTTTGTTTTCGAATAGGTCATCAAATGCTATTTGGAACTGCTTACAAAATACAAATATATTTCAAATATATAAAGTACAGATAGTACAAAAGAGGATTAGTCTTGTCAATGGCTGCTTAACAGGTCATCAAATGCTAATTGAAACTGCTTACAAACATTAATAGGAAAAAGTATACATATAGTCTAAAAATGGACCAGTCTTGTCAATGGCTGCCTAACCCACTTTCTCTCATCTCACAGAAGTTTCCAAGGATTCTCATAGTCATGCTTTTTCTTCTCCTTGTTTCTAGCTCTTGCTTTTGGGCCATTAGCTAAGCAATGGCTTTGAAGCCAGGACTTCACATGCATATCTGGTCTGAATTTTGTTAATGGTAGACCAACACACTCGATGAAAAGCAAGGCTGACATGCTTTTAACATCTAAGGAGCTTCTACTACTTGAGGTTAAGATGTTCATTTGACTAAACCTACGTTCACCCTCAGTGGTGAAGATGAACAGTGTGTTCAGTGCTTGGAGGAGGGGTTTAAGCTCTTCTGGTGATGGTGGTATCTTTTCATCAGTTTTGAGTCTAACCATGTCAATGTATTCCCTTATCCCCCTCTGAACCTGTCTACCACTAAGCTTAAAAAAGGAACAGAGTTTCTGTGCTTCCTTTTCAGCATAACGTAACGCCCCCCACACCCATATGACAAGCAAAATGGCAGAGGCACTTTGAGGTTGTTTAGAAAGCTCTGATATTCTTCCTTGCTTTTCTGTTTACTCGGAAGGAAACCCATTCTCGTCTCAATACTAGTAGCCAAGGAATTGAAAAACTATTCAGGATTTATTTCTCTGCTGTGCCTTGAGTTTTTTTTTTTAGATTCATAACCTTTGAAAACCATCAACTCTCCTGCTGTCTGAGCCTCTTCTGTCCTTGGTCAAGATTGCTCTGCCATGGACTTAAGCACACGGACCTGCCGCCTGAGACTTACTTCGGCCTTAGAGAGTGTCACGTTTCGGTCTTGAAGGGAAAGAGAAAATTCAGGCAGCTCTTTTAAAGCATCATACATGATGCCTAGATTCTTAACAGAGGTTTCATTAGAGAGGCGGTTTTCTAAACGACTAAACATGCATCTCTCCGTTGAGGATCAACTGGTGCATCAGAAAATTGCTTGTGGAGCGCTGGGTATTGCTGCCATACAGCTTTAATGATCCTGTCAATGGATGCCTCCCATCTAGTGCCGAGGATTCTTCCTATGTTCAGACATTGTACTGCAAGTTCCTCACAACATTCAGTGAGCTCACGGCGGTTTTTGGCGGATGCATGGTAGATACTATACACTTTATCAAAGAAAAACTAAAAATCATTCATCCCTGAAGTTTCTTATACAACATCCCCTATACTCAGTTCAAGCCGGTGGTTCATGCAGGGCCACACCATCACGTTGGGAAACTTTTCTAAAATTTTGGTTGCAACACCTAATTTGCTTCTAAGCATGACAGAAGCTCCATCTGAAGCAAATCAAACTAAGTTCGTCTTCATAATAGCTTCAGTGAAGCCATGGTGTGCCAGGGTAGTCATCAGAGTATGATATATTCCATCAGAATTTGTAGCAGAAAGCTCAACTAGATCCAAGAAGAATGTTAGTGGTTCCTCACTCATGCCTTTGCTTGCTTTAATATATATTATCAATACTAATTTGTTACTGTCAGTTGTGGATTCATCTATGAGAAGAGAAATTTTGTTCTATTTTGAAGGACCTTTCCGACTACTCTCTTTCTCATCTCAATTCTCATGTGTCGGCTGATTGTTGCACAGGACGATTCTGAATGCAAAGTTATTACCATGTCAAGTCCATTCATCACTTGGAGATCAATATCAATTGGTAGATCTGTGAAAGGCCTTGATGATTTCACTATCTTGTAAACTGTGCGAAATACGCGATCAGTACTTAAGAAGTGATCCCTCTGAATATCTTCAGTTAACGTTTCCATTTTTTTTTCTTTTGCCATTTCCATGGTTTTGTCAGTTGCCTGATGATAATCTGACATTCTATGCTTGTGTGTCTTCTTCCGAAGAAATTGCATCTGTGCTGCTCTGGTAACACCATAGGCTGTCACTTTTACTTTCGACCACTCATCAGCAATATGCCCCTGACTCCCACTAGCATTTAGAGCGGCTTTTACCTTTTGGCAAGGTTTTGTATGGAATATTAGCCATGGATATTATTTGTGTTTCTCTCTGAACATGTTAGATATAGAGCATTCCGGAATATCATGATCATTAAGGCTCTCTCCCTGGTTACTTGAGCCATCAGATTCAATGATGTTGGCTTCTTTTGCCCTATCTTGCCCTGTTGCCCTGTCCCAATTTCCATGGTGACAGTCAATAAAAATGTTGCTTATTAATTTTTTTCCGATATTAACGCTTGAATATGTCTCACCATGTAATAAATTTGAACAACATTTACAAAGAAACAAGAGTCAAATTTTATTTATCGCCCGCAGACTTCTTTCATTAGAAATTTTCGCTCTCGGTTCAAAAAGGTTTCCCCACCCTTGCTCTAGACGCACACTCAGGTGGATGGAACACGTGATAAGTAAGCCAGACGAACGACTGCCTAAACAAGTCCTTTACAGCGAACACTCAAGAAAGGCGCCCGTCGTATGGCGGACAGAAGATACCCGCCATAAAGACCATATAAAAAAACGTTAAAAGCCTGCACATAAACCCAACCCACCTTGAAGTATTAGTAGAGGACAGACCAACTTGGTGGAGTACTATCATGGAGGCGATACAACACCTGGGAGCAGAGAGACGACGGAGAATGGACCAGGCCTGAGTTGCAAGACACCAGCGGCATCTAGTCATCCCAGATGGGGTCTATAACTTCCATGAAAGTGGAAGGGGCTTCCTGACAAGGTCAGGTCTGCTCAATCACATGCGTCCTCATGACAGGAGAGATAGGAGAGGTCTTCGTCATGCCGACGGGCACCTATAAGCACGTAACCAATTAAGTTAGTCTAACTAGGCAAGCCAGGTCATTAAACTAGCCTAGTCCTATTTAATAGCAAAACTGTTTTAACCTAGTTATCGTTAATATTTCAATTAAGATAGTCTTGTTCTAGTATATTTTTTCACCAATTGAGTGGTAGATTACTGGAATAGTTTGACATCTGAGAGAGTAGACAGTCCAAACTTGAATGTTTTCAAATGCAGATTATATGGGGCGGGAGGGTTAACCTGGGGGGGGGGGAGATTTTTGACTCATTCTTGTAGATGCAGTTTTTTTTTATTATTGTATATTATGATTGGTTTGGATTTGGACGAGTCTTGATGATGATGCCTTTTGTTTTTGACACATTCCTGTGGATGGTTCGAATTGTATATTGTAGATGCATGATCCCACACAATCCTATGGATGCATTTTATGGGTGCGTTTTGCCAGATGCGGATGACCTTTGATAGGCCCTTGTGGCTCTTGTCATCCGGGAAATTATGTTAAATTATGTTATATTAATAACCTAACCAGGCTAGGCTAGTCATCGGTGATAGATAAATTAAGCTAGCATAGTCCTATTTAATAACCTATTTAGGTTTTCTTACTTATCGTTAATAGCCCAATTAACTAGCTAGTCCTAGTTGATATCCTAAGTTGGCTAGCCTAGTCATCATTAATAGACCAATTATGCTAGTATAGTTCTAGTTAATAGTCTAACTAGGCCAGCATAGTCATAGTTGATAGACCAATTAAGCTAGTCAAGTCCTATTTAATGGCCGAACTATTTTGACCTAATTATTGTTAATATCCCAATTAAGCTAGTCTAGCCTAGTCATAGTTGATAGACCAATTAAGCTAGCATAGTCTTCGTTGATAGCCTAACTAAGCCAACCTAGTCATCGTTGATAGACCAGTTAAGCAAGCCTAGTTCTAGTTAATAGCCTGACTAGGATTGTCTAGTTCCTATTCATGAATCATTAGAGAGAGGGTTGTCGTTAGCTCAAAATATTTTTCCTAACAATTCTTTTTTCCCAAGAATTTTGTTTCTTGTTTTTAAATCAATAAATTTTGGAAATGTTTCTAGTGGTAAATATATAATTGACTAAATTTACTTAAAAATATAGTATTTGATTTTTTCAAAGTTGCACGAACTCTTCTGGAAGAATTAATACAGAGATACAAGAATTAAATAGACACTCAGTTAATTACACTGAAATTCCTTTATTTGTAAATCTGACGTCGTCAGTCTGTTTCCAATGAACACCTGAAGGCAGCCACCAGGAGCGTCCCACGCTCGTGATGACCATACTTAGAATAATAAATACTCTCATCACTAACAATGCCTCCCGACACGCTACTGAGCTTCCTCTATCGAGTTGGAGTTGCTGTAATTTTCACACAGTTTCCTCTGCTTATCTGTTATATTTCCTCTGCTTATCATTAACTCTATAATTTAAAAAGGTGATTTTTTTTTAGTATTTGAATAATAATTTCATCTTAGTTTGGTTATGACTTATGTTTTTATCAAAGTTATTTCTAATAATTCTTTTATAATATCAAAAAACAAAGTGGTGAAGTTCAGAAATAATTATAAGTATCGAAATTTTGTGAATTTATTAAACCCCAAAGAATTACAAATGGTGAAATCAGAAAATTTATTTTTATATATCTTCTTCTATAACTATATTTTAGCAACGTGATATTTTGAAAGGGGGGAAATTTAGTTTAGCGTTCCTTTTTTTTAAATTATTATAATTGGCGAAGTTCAGAAAATTTATAAAAATTAACCATGGCTGCTTTTTTTTAGATTTTTAATTTTAATCTTAGTAGCGAAACCATTGCCTGGTCTGTTATATATCGCTGATGTTCCATGTTTTGGCAAATTTGGTATTTTTTTTTATTCTTGTTGATTGTTTGGGACATATATAACCTTTTGATATTTATGCCCCCTTATTTCACTGTTATATTCACATTGCTATACAATTAAAAACTTTACGACGATGCGTTTATGTAACTTCCTAAAACTTCCGAGGTGTCCGAGAACTTTTGTACGCGGCTGCATATTCTAAATGGCAGCGGAATCACAATCCGTGAGAAATAAATGACCCTTTCAAAGGTTTCTGTTTGTTTTTCAGATATGGAGGAATATTGCTCTCGATAAATCAACAGTAGCCTGCCAGCATTTTCACATTTGATATAAATATCCCTCCTTGCTCCTAATAATAATCACAGGAGTTTTATAAAAAGAAGTCTAGATCCAAGATAAGAAAATGCATCCTTGCAGACACACGTGCACCGAGAGACGGGAAATGTTGCAGAAACTCTACACACTTTTATATTCTACACCTCGGTCATTACCCAGAGAGTTCTCTCCGATAGACTTGAAGGAAAGACACGCATGCCTCTCATTGTCCCCAATGCATTTGACGAATTGAAGGTCTTTAAGGAGCCGCAACATTTGAGGACCATCAAAAATACTGGCTTCCAGTTTAGCATCATTGAGAGGCGGAAATTTCTGTTTCAGAAGCGAGAAAACTTGGATTTCTTTCTTGTTTTGACCGCTGCCCGCAAAGGGGAGGGGGAGGGGTAAATAGCATGTTGCTCATCAAACCTCGAAGGATGGTATACCATCCCGGCGAAAGTGTATATACTCGTGGCTAGAAGGGAGGGGGGAGTCAAATGTAACATGGGCCATGTCGCAGCTGGTAGTTGGAGGATTGTGTACTCCATCATTTTCTTTTAGATAATAGCAATACTTTTCCAGTCGACACATTTTTACTCCCCGTTAGAGAGAGGTACGATGAACCCTTTTTCCTGTTGGAAGAATGGCCAAAGCAAAAGAAGTCAAGAAGATCTGGTTCTCCAAACGAGTCTAGTTCACAATCTAGATAAGGTTACAAAAGTTAACCCTTTCAAAACGAATTTTCAAGTTGCATATTTTTATTTTTTTTTAAACTATACATTGCTTAATTTATAATAAAATATTTTAATGTTATTTTTATGCTGAAACATAGGGAGTCACAGTAGTGTTTGTAATAAAACATGTATGTCTCTAAAATGTAAAGGTATTTTTTGGGGACATATGTATATGTACGTATATCTCAATAGTAATCAAAAGGGTTACGGTAAAAACAAGGCGAAGAGAAATCTAAATCTCCGGAGAGTATTGAGTCCGAATAGTCAAAGTGGGAGAGTAATTGGAGTTCGAGGGGTCCAAAGGGTGCACTGTCCCCTTAATTCCGCAAAAAGGCAACATCTATTCAGGTTGATTTCTACAGAGCTCGACTGTTTTTCTTGACTTCTCTCACTAAAGAATAATAACATAGGAAACAGTAGAACGAAAAGGCCCCATCGGGGTCCACCTATGTATTTACTTGTGTCATGTCTTCCTTATCGTTTGATAGATACACATCATCATCTTACTTTAGCATACTACCTGACCAAAGGCCTCCCTCCGCAATTTTTTTAAATAATACCAGTCCAGCGATCAAATTTGGCACGTTACCATTAACATCTGGCAAATTTCCTCTTCACTTGTTCTATAAGGTCGTGTTCTGGATCTTTTATATTGGTGAAGATGTCCAATTTAAAGATGTCTCGCATCCGTCGATTCTTCAGGAACATGAAACCGCATGGATCCGGCCCATTTCCACCTCAAAACTTGTATTATTTTTATTATATCCATTATTCTTGTTTGACTTTATCTAAGTATTTTCCTTATGGTTAAGGTTATGAGTGTTTTCAAGTCTCGCTTCAGTATGGTCGAACTGGTAAAATGGATTAGTTAAATACTTCACGTTTCAATCACAGATACATGCAGCTTATGATATTATAGGCAAGCTTTCATATCCCTAGCCAACATAATTACGTACTTGGGCTGATTTTTTTATGCTGTTATCAGGGTAAAATAAATGCTTGTATCTGCTCTTAAATTCAGTCATAATTTCTAATAGATCTTCTTTCCTTAATGTTCTTCTCAGACCCAATGCGAGACTGGCTTGGAATATTGTAATCATTGACTGCAATTCATCTGGAATTGAGAAAAAATAATAAGATATCTGCAGTGAAGTAAAGGGCTTAAATATCTTCCATTGCTTCTGATTTCTTTTTTTCTCATTACAAATTTATGAAAATATCCTTTCTTTATCCTTTTCATTTGTACTTTTCTACTGATTAGGTGCAAACTAGGCGACATTGTTGCGTGAGAGTATTTGTAGACGAGTATGTTGGTGCTGACGAAAATGGAGGATTTTTCATAGTCTAAGAATGCTCATAAATGGGCATTTTGTATTAATTAGCTCGCTACAATAATTGTTGAATAAAAAACAGATCAACATTTGTATTATAGTTACTAATGAAACCTATTTATTTAGGGCTTTAATTGCAGTCGCTTACCACTGCTTTCTCTGCGCCCGCGTCTGATGATAGATTTGATTGCTCGCTCTTTAAAGCTCGTAGGCAAACTATGCCATATTATTAATTAGAATTTGTTAGCTACACAAAAATTATTAAGGCATCAAAAATTATGAGAGGAGCTCTCGCTCGCCTAGTGGATACGCCATTGGATTTCTGAAGGTCGAAGTAGTGGGTTCACTCCCAAGCGAGAGCGGGCACAGACAGAAGCGCACGTACGTAGAGGACTGGCTATCGATTGGTGGACATGCAGGGCTTATCCCACTGGGCGTAAGGAGATTTTAGACATGCCATCATACATATAACCAATTAAAACAGTGGTGTCTTTCCTTTTCTAGCTCCCCCCCCCCACCTCTTCCTCTTCTCCTCTTTCTGTTCTAAGGAATCGTGACGATGGGTATTTATACCCACATGACCCTGACGCGGAATGGGTTCTTCTTCCTACGAGTAACAAAGGTCCCCTACCCGATCTTTGGTTGGTGTCCAAAACACAAATACTTCCTGGCACCTCACTCCTAAAAAAACAAACGAGAACCGGCTTCTAGTGCCCTCAGGGTCACCAGCGATTGCCATACTGCTGATCTTTATGGTTGGTTTCATTATCCAGTCGGAGGATGCGTCCTGACCGAGAGACGGATGGCGTTACCTACCAATCTATCTACTATTATCACTTGAATAATTGCAGCATTTTGATTGTTCACTTGATAAATTAAATCACTCGATATTTTGAAAGGAAACAGTGTCTATAAAATCGATAATTTGAGTGAACAATCACTGGTTCGAAATACGGGAAAACAGGAAAGGGGAAACTACTAATATGTCGTTAATGGACCTTAGGAGGAATGCGAGGTGTTTCCAGCTATCCAACAAGCGATACTAGGGCTACCACACTTGCAGTAAGTTCCTGTGCAGCGGAATTGGGTACAGTTACTGGTTAATTCCTTGAAAGTTTTCTGTTTTCTCCATTTTGTCTTTTATAATTTGGGCAATTTTTATATTTTATAGTTTCGGCCGTTTTGAGGTGGGTTTAGAGAAACTTTCCCCACCACAACGTTTCTGTATTGTTTTATAATAATAAAATAATTAACATTAACGCTTTAGCGCTAATTTCCCTTAGAATTTTAACGAATTAATTGTGCCATCCTCTGCTGAAAAGTATAGCAATCCTCCAGCACACTGTAGCGCGGCAAAACCGGCTACGTACATCGATTTCAACGACGCTCCCATCGGTTCCTTAGATGATCGAGCGATCACTAAGGAAGAAATGCTAATTAGGACCGTGATTGAACGTTTTTGTAATGCCAGCCACTGGCTACAGTTTCTCTTCAAGGACCTGTAGCATAGTATAATCTATGAATGTTATCTATTCTACAACTGTATATTTGTTTTTACTTTTCGTACCATGCAGTGGAATATATAGGAGCTTGAAGGATCTATTTTTTTTCTTCATACATTGTAAGTTGTACAAATGAGTAGAAAATAATCAACTTTGCATAATGCCTTTGATTTTGAACAGATGAAATTTTAATCGAACTATTTTTGCTCCCCTCCCCCACCCTGCAAAAAACCCTGCAGAGGCCAATGACTATCACTAATTTGAACATGTTTTCATTGTTGGCACTAGTTAAAACCCCTTGTAAGATGGCTAGAAAACGTTATTCATGTCCCTAAATCCTTTCCAGTCGTCCTTGGATACCTTTGGAAGGGTTGGCCCCTCGTTTTCCATGTCCATAAGTATAACCGAGAATAAATATTCATGTATTTGAGATATGTAATAATAATGATAATAACAATAATCACTTTACTTGAAAATGACGTGGAGGTTAAAAAAAGACATTTCACTGAATACTGTAACTATGAGGGTATGAAATTATTTCTCGGATACACTTCAGTAAACAAAGCGGTACTCATTCAGTATCTGGGTTTGTATGAATGGTCGAGAGGAAATATATTCTATTCATTTTGTACGGAGTGTTGCATGGCTTGAGTGTATGTCTGAGAGGAGACTTGGAAGCTTTTTATATGAAGGATCTTCTAAAGTTCGTTGAAAATTAATAAAAACTAAGCATATAAATTCGATCCCTGTACTAGAGAGATAAACATATATAATAATGCTATGATGTGTATAGAAGGGTTGTGACTTGATGGATTAGTAGCAAGTAATAGCAGTTTAAAAATAACTCAAAATTCTGGTGAGGTGTTGGTGCAGTTAGAATGGAACCAATGATGCGATGGTGCATTATCCCCATAAACTCTCCCATAACCATTGATGAATCCTCTCTTCTTCTACTACAATTCCACCAAAAATTAAATGTTTGTATCCGAATTTCACTAGACGGCATGTTGCTCTAATGAAAGGTCTTTTTAACTTATTATTTTTCCTTTACTCGCCATTCAATCACTCCTTACTTCTAAACATCAAAACATACCCGTCGGAGTTTATTTCGCTGGGTGAAGATTTAAAATAAGAGCCGGAGTTTATATTAATTTACATGTATTTTCCACGAACTTTTAGAGAACCCTTCTTATTTAAATTTCAAATTGATACTTTATTAATTTATAGCCTTACACACATCCTATCAAGTTATAAACTACTGCTCCACATATTCAAGGGACAGGTTGGACACAAAGCCCTTAGAAATATTACTTCAGCACAACAAATTGATATAACAGGCGAAGATTAATGTTAATTATTCCCTTTAGGGAAATTGAATTGGATTCTATATTATTAGAGAAATAGGTATTATGATTTTGTGTAATAATAAAAATAGTCAATAAAGCCACTAACGTATTGGGTACGTAAAAAAGGTTATTTCAAGAACTGGATATGCATATTAGTTATGAACATGCACCTGAATACACATATAAAGGGATCAGAAAACAATAATATTGCTATCACTACAATGGTATAACCTCTTTGCCTATACCACTGACTGCTCTACACCGACGAAGACTTTTTGGACAAATCGGCCGGCATCATTTGATCCTCAATTTTACTCGAATTTTTAGCTACCGCTCTTTTCTTCAAATCTTCTTCTTCCTGCGTCACAAACAACTCCTCATCTTCATCTTCCACTTCTTCATCCTCCAATCCTTCCTCGTCTTCCTTCCCGTTCTCAGACTTTTCCTCCGACTGTCCGTCTTTATCCGTCTGTTTCCTCCTGCCCTTTTTGTTCTCATAGGAGACTCCTTCTTCATGGCCTTGAAGGAGCGGGTGGTATCCGGGGTATGAGAGATCGGCCACAGAGGGCGGGATTGGATTTGGGAGGGCTCCCTGAAACGGAAAAAAGGAATATCAAGCAACATCCCACGATCTAACCATAAGGTCTTATTGTGTGGGTTGAGTTCAATCGCTATTCAGATCGGTTTTAAATCTGCATTAAGTTTCATGCTAATTGATTGGGAAATTGGAAAGGAATCATAGATTCATCCATGACACACATACAACGCTACAATTGTAATTCTCTCAACACTATACTTCGCATGCCTTTCCTGCCATCAGAAGGCTTGATGTTATGCAGTGCTCCCATTACACATAAAACTGCAATTCTAATTCTCTCAACACTCTTCTTTTCATGCTTTTCCCATCATCAGAAGGCGTGGCACCCTCTGACACGCAACTTTCAGACATTACTAAACTCAAGCAATCCACTGCACTCTTTGATTCCGGAGATACAGACCCAGGACAGATAACTCCTGCGAATTGTGCCTAATTCAAAACCATTTCCTCTGGGATGCTTCAAAAAGGTATTACACAAGAGGTGGTTAACTAAATATTTTCCTTAAATGCCGAAAAGGTAGAAATACACAAAAAACATTCCATCGGAAGCTGGGCCACAACAGATATCGTGCTTGTATTGTGACGTCACTAAGTACCGCCCATCAAAAGAGTGCAGTAATTATGACTCCGCCTCCTGGTTTCGGAAGATAGACAAAACATAGCTCTTTAGATATTAGACTTTTTACATTCAGTTTCTGTTCGTCACTATAATGTTCAACTATACACGCGTAAAGTCATTCTAAAGTATCGGCAGAAGTCCATCAAGGTTTCTTCATTCAAGCTTCCCCATCGCTGTGCCTTTATTGCAATTCTCAACATTCATAAACTGGTGGAATTTTCAGGTCGAAATTGTTAAATTATTTATAAAGTCGTCATGTTCATCCTTTGTTCTTAAAGACTTTTTGTATATTCGTTAAGTTTCAATCCGTGGTCTTGGATATATATTGTAAACACATCAAGCTCCTGGAAGCTTTCCACATGCAGTGCCTAAAAAAAATATCGGTCTCACTTGGCAAGACCGCGTACCCCACACTGATATGCTAGAGCGTGCTGGAATCTCAAGTATTGAGTGCCTCCTCCTTAGCAGATAACTGAGATGGCTAGGACAGGTGCTTCAAATTCTCGCTAATCGTCTGCCAAAACGCACCTTCTATGGACAACTGACAGAGGGAAGGAGCACCCGCGGTGGCCCGAAAGGAGGTTCAAAGATTAAGCCAAGAAGACACTAAAGAACTTCAACATCAACCCAGACCATCTCGAAGCTGCAGTTGCCGACATAGCTACATGGCGTTCTGCCTGTCTTCGAGGAGCGACCCCACATTGAAATGGAACGAATTCGATAAGGGAATGAGCGCCGTCATAGGCGTCACGAGAGGGCATCGGCCCCCTCCAGCCCTGACTCCAGGCCTCCAGTACCCTGCGTGTGGACGTCGCTGCAGCTCCCGCATCGGTCTCCACAGTCACGGGCGTACCCACCAACCGAGACTACTATGAGAGTATCCGTCATCATCGACCTCGATGGACTCCCCTAAGCAAGCAAGTAATCAAGGATATATTGTAGCGGGAACATTATGTTTCTTGCATGGTGTATTGAAATAATTTAGAACAGAAGATCATAGTAAATAAATGTTGGTTTTGTATATGAGCCAATATTATGCTCTTGTGTTTTAATGATTACATAGTCATTTTTTTCATATAAACCGATACTACGGAAGTTTTTAAAACGTTTTAGAAACGATTCTAGAGTAAACTAGAACGCTTGAGAACTATAGGTTAGATGCTAATTTATGGGGTAAGGTTTATCATTCGTTGTCACGACTTCGTCGCGGAAACATTTTCAAGAAGACGGTTGAACATTCATAATCTGCAAGAAACCATGTTGTTAAAATGCAAAAGTTCTGTCTGTTATGGATATAGAAAAAGAAATCCTCCATTGTGAACATTTAAATTTCTTTTGTAAGAAATATTATTGTGAAGTATAAATAAAATGTCATCACCGTAAATCCTCCGCATGAATGTCGACCAAAGTAACTCGGCCCTAGAAATGTTCGGTCTATGATGAAGATAATTAAAAACAATCTTAAGACTTCATCGATCTTGCATCATGCATCGTAGATGTAAATGCTTCGATAATACAACGATATTTATATCGAGAAGGATTTCATAGGCGTGTTCCTAGAAGGAAGCTTTTGTTGAAGAGAGGTCATAAAGAGACTCGTTTGGTGTTCGCTAAACAGCATTTTTGAGATATCTAAACTATGGTCAGATGAGACAAAAATCGAACTCTTTGGAAGAAATCACGAAAGGTATGTTTGGTGGAGATCTGGCGAAGTACTCGTTGACAAGAACAGTGCCCCTAGTGTAAAACATGGAGGAGGGGCATTTATGTTGTGATAAGTGAGAGAAGTGTGGGAGATGATAAATATAGACAGTATGAGAGGTTTTTTTTTGGGGGGGGGGGGCGGAGGGCAGTGAAATGTACTTGTGAGTGTTCATATAGCTTGTCAGGATACAGGCTGATCTTTTTCTTTTGATGATCTTTTTTATTTTATTCTTCTTCTTCTAAGTTTAGTTAATTTTAGTTTCTTCTATATCTTTGTATTTGTTATTTCTTTAGTTCGTTTTTGTACTTTGATTATTTATGGGTACCTTTTCAGGTAACGTTGCTTCTAATTTCTTAATATATATATATATATATATATATATATATATATATATATATATATATATATATATATATATATATATATATATACGAGGGGCGGTCAATAAGTTTTGAGAATCGGTAGGGAAAAACAGAGGAAGGGGGATGGCTGTTTGTGGGGGTGTTAGGACAAGTTATGACAAGTCAGGACCTGCAGTCGCACGCTCCTGCCTCGTCTATTGAAGAAGCAGTAGCTGATCGCAGATCGTCAGTCACAAATTTTTCAACAATGGAGAAGGTTGAGCACCGCGCAGTGATCAAATTTTTTAGCAAGGAAGGTAAGAATGAAAAAGAGATCCATGAACGCTTGGTTGCAGTGTACACCAACACTGCCCCTTCCTATGCAACAAATGCTCGCTGGAATAGGGAGTTCCGCCATGGTCGTGAGTCCCTTGAAGATGACCGCCGTCCAGGACGCCCGTCACACGTTCCCATCGAGGACAATGTTGCCCGTGTGGAGAGGATGATCCTCGAAAATCGATGGTTGAAGGTCGAAGAAAACGAGCGAGAACTTGGAATATCCACGACAATTCGGCCATGACTAAGGTCTCTGCCCGTTGGGTCCCTAGAAACCTCACGCCCCATGACCGACTTCAACGTCTTCAAAGTTCGGGGGAGCTGCTGCTCCTGTACAACCAAGATCCAGCGAGATTCGAGTCACGCATAGTGACAGGTGATGAAACGTGGGTCCATCACTGGAATCCCGAGACCAAGCTCGAAAGCATGGCCTGAAAGCACAGGAGCTCTCCGACCCCCATCAAGTTCTGGACCCAACCCTCAGCCGGGAAGATCATGGCCACCATCTTCTGGGATTCTGAGGGAGTCTAGATGGTGGACTATGCACCTCGTGGAAGCACCATCACAGGCGAATATTACCACAAGGAACTGGCTGGGTTGAAGAAGTGCATCCGTCAGAAGCGGCGCGGCAAGTTGACACGTGGTGTCCTGCTCCTCCACGACAATGCCCCTGTCCACAAGGCTAGAGTTGCACAAGTTGCCTTGCGCGAGTGCGGATTCGAGGAGCTCAACCATCCTCCCTACAGTCCAGATCTGGCCCTTAGCGACTACTTTTTATTCCGCCAGGAGTGGATTGAACAGCAGTCGGGAGATTTCTGGTTGTCGGGAATTCGAAGCGTCAAGGACAAGTGGCGCAAGTGCATTGAAGTCGAGGGTAGTTATATTGAATAATAAAACACTTTTCCTCATATCTAGTTTCCTTATATTCGAATTGCAAAATTTACTGACCACCCGCCATATATATATATATATATATATATATATATATATATATATATATATATATATATATATATATATATATATATCTTTAATTTACTTCTAATTGTTTTCTTCATTTACCTTTTAGGTATTAGTTTATTTCAGGCATTCATGCCTTTGTCTTTATTTTTGCTTGGATTATTGTTCGTTTTATCTTCTTTTGCTTTTACTATCTTTGCATTTATGTGAGAATTTGCTGATCCTGTTTCCGTATGCGAAGCCTACTACTCGGGACTGTTTGGCGTTCATGGTTTCATTATGTTGTGGGGATGTTTCGGTATTGCTGGCACTGACGCATTAAAAACGACAGATCGGACTATGAATTATGTGTACAATCTCAAAGAAACTGGGACATGGAAGGCATTTCACATTTCAAAAAGACAACGATTCCAAACATACCAGCAAATCTACTCAGAAATACCTAGCACAACAACGCATTACTTATACTCAAGTTACCTTCTCAGTGCCCAGATTTGAACTTATCCAACATTTTTGGAAGGAACTGAGGAAGAGTGTGAACAAAAGAGGACCTCGCAACATTCTTGAATTGGAAAGGTTTGGTGAAGAAGGGTGGAATAAAATCCTTCGGAAAATGTGCATGAATATTGTATATATATATATTCATATAAGAAAAACCTTACGGCTGTTTTTTCCGACTAAAGGGCGTCATACCGATATTAATTTCATGTTAGCATCATTTATTCTTCAACATCTAACGCTTTCCTACAAAGGGCGGGGGGCACCGACGTCACTAAAATGACCTTCTCTTCTTACCCCATTTATGCCCATTAATTGAATGGGTATAAATGGGGTAAGAGGGGAAGGGAGGTTAAGTGGCCTCGGTGCCCCCTCCCTTTGTAGGAAAGCGTTAGATGTTGGCGAATAAATAAGTACAAAGCGGAGGAAATGCCATGGTTTAGGGCGTGATTTCGGTAGAAGGCAATGAGTCACTTGTGCACTTATTTGGCACAGCAAATGCTCAGGTGTACAAGAATTACTGCGCCACATACTTTGCCCAATCTGCGAGCCCTCGAAACCTAACCTGCAAATTTCATGCAGGATAACGCTCCCTGCCACACGGCCAAATCGGTGAAGGCCTCTTTGGAAGACCTGCCCATCACTGCTATGAATTGACTTGTACAGAGTCCAGACTGAACCCCATTTAAAATGTTTGAAAGACATAGAGACAGAAGTCTAAAACGAGGAATCCGAAAACAGTTTAACAACGCTGGTAAATTCTTCAGGATGAATTCAGCAAGATTACTGCACAATAGTACCAACAGTTGGTTCGTTCCTTTTGGCAGGAGATGCCATAGCATCGTCGATAATTTAATCGCTATATTTCGATAGAAATTTGTTCCCGCAGTCGTTCGGATTACTTTGGACACTTCAAATCTTCTAGTAAATTGCTTTTCTCCTGAGAATTTTTGTTTTATTCAGCTAAATTTACATAACCTTTATGTACACGTAATTTATACCCGCAGGTTATCGTACACCAATTTTGGAAAACTTGGATTTTCTTGGCAAAAATTTTAGATCTAATAGAAACACAGGCGTTCTGATCTTTTTGGACAGTACTGTAAATAACTTGTACCAACATAACTAGTACCAGTAAAACTAAAACTAACCCTCCAAAATTGAAAATATAAAAATGACAATAATACGTTGGACAAAACGTTAGCAACTAATATTTTGCCTAATAGATCGCGGAAAATCAATTGCTGAAATTTCGTTGAATTGTTCGCCTTCTAATTAAAGTTGATTCTTGCTTTTACATAAATAAATTAAGTTAGGCCACATCGAGGATATGATATATGCAACAAGATAGGTTAGGTTGGCAATGGATAAATATAATTACAAGCATTTAGTTAACAAACAAAAAGCATTTTTGCTTGTTTTAGTTGGTGTCATAAGACTGAAAAATTGGGAGTGAAATTTTATCTGGGAATTTGGGTACAAACTATTCAAGAACTAGCCAGTATGTGCAACTAACTAATTGTCTCACTAGCTATTTTTATTCTAGCTATTTTGGGAGAAGCTATTCTGTTCAACTATATGTTTTGGAATAGCTATTTATGGCCTAGCTCTTTTCTCGCATTGCCATCCATTTGTTCTGCTGCCATTTAAAGTCTTCCTCACTTAAACATACCCCCATGCAGCTTTCTCATACATTCCACACTCAAACCCTTAATATTCGCTAGCCCTCTAATCGCTCCCGCCTTTCTACCATTTAAACCCTTGTGGTTCCAATCTGTACCACCATCACCTACAATGCATCCAATATACTTAAAACTTCGCCCTTGTTCAAGGGCAACACCACGGACTCAAATATTATACTCCCCCTCCCCTTCCACTCCCCCTACCTCTCCCCCTTCCCCCCCCCAACTAGTCTTTGCTTACTCTTTTAAGAGCGAAACCAACGAGAGCATCTCCCACCAAAAGTTTGCAAGCAAAGATATTTAAAAGAAAGTGGTGGAGTTAAAGGAAGTGAAAATGCGCGGAAGATATATAGCCCAAGGTAGTTCTGCAGGCATTGAGGCCGGGGAAGGAGGACTGCGTGTGTTGGAGTCGGAAGGGCACATACCCTATAAGATGTCATCTGAAAGGATACATAAGGAAATGATGGGGAAGGGGGAAGGGGAGTTAGAAGGAGAAAAAGGTGGGGGATGCATACATATTAACCCCACCCAACCGGAGTTAAGAGGAGGGATGAGTCAACCCTCCCACCCCCTCCAGGCTCTGAACCAGGGACGAATGGACGTAAACTGGTCGGCGAGTAGCCTGTGATATTCACTGCCGACCAAGAAAATAGTTGAGAAGAAGCTTGCAAATAAATCGCGAAAGGGAGGGGGGGGGGTAAGGGAAAATGTCTAAAAGGAATAAAGCCAAGGGTATCTCAATCTAGTTCGAGACTGTCGGGCACTGGGGGGGAGAGAGCGTGCTGCTCCTACACGTGGCGCCCTCTTGGGGATTGGGGGTCATGAACCTGCCTTACTTCACATCCCTTATGTTTTCAGACAGCGCTCTCAGCGCAAACACGTTTTGCTTCTTTTTTTTTAATAACATTGTAACAATCTCTTCTGAATGATACAATTGGCAAAGTCTTCCCAAGTTAGCCCGGAATTATATTGTTTTGGCAATAACATCATAACTATTCGGCAGATTCTAACGAAATTTGAAATCCTTATGTTGTTTAGCCAGGGTATTATTTTCTTTTGGCAATAACATTGTAAATATTCCGACCATTCGAACGAAATTTAAAACCCTTATGTTGTTTACATTATATTTCGAATGATATAATTGCCAAAGTCCTCCCAAGTTAGCCAGGAAATTATTTTGTTTGAGCAATAACATCATAACTATTTGGCCGATTCTAAAGAAAGTTGACCCCATTATGTTGTTTTACATTCTTTTTCGAATGATATAATTGGCAAGGTCCACCTAAGGTTAGCCATGGAATTAGTTTTTTTTGCAATAACATCATAACTATTCGGCTGATTCTAACGAAATTTGAAACCCTTACACTGTTTTACAATCTCTTTCAAATAATATAATTGCCAAGTTTCTCCCAAGGTTATCCCAGGATTTTTTTGGGGGGTAATAACAACATAAATATTCGGCCGATTCTAACTAAATTTGAAACCCTTAAGGCGTTTACATTATCTTCCGAATTATATAATTGCCAAAGTCCTCCCAACGTTACTCCGGGAATTATTGAAAGTTTGCAAAGCCGTAAGGACATAAATCAGATAAGTGAGGACACGCGACTTTTTGGTCAGTAGACCTTGTTCCTATACTCTTTGACGCCCAATCAGAATTTTTCATTGATCTTGCATCCACCTTTCTCCCTTTACCAAAATATAACGGCACGATGACAACATCCTTCCAATCCTCAGGCACTATTCCACTTTCAAATGCCTTACAATACATCCACCCACCCTATTTCATAGCAGAATACCCAACACTGTTTTCTCAATTTTCAGATTTCACAACAATAACAATCTCTTGCAATCTGACTTCTTCCATAATACAACATGAATCTAATCATATTCACTTTCATGTCATCTTCCATATCTACATTATACAGCTGGCTAAAGTACTCTGGTCATCAATGCATTTATGACCTCCTCATTGTTCTTTCTTATTCTCACTGTTTACTGTTCCTCTCTTCCTTTCCCACCCTTTTCACTTCCTTCCAGAATAACTTACAGTTACCATACAGAGGCTTTCCAATCTTCCATACATATGCTTCATTTACTACTTTCTTAGTCGAGTTAATTACTCGTTTCCCTTTTAGATTCGCCTCCTCGTATGCATTCATCCGCAACTCTGAAATTCTCATCCGCACTTCTATCGCAACACTCGACAATTAATTCCTTAATATAGCTCTAGAAAGGTACATAAACATTTATCTAGATATATAAACATGTCCACCAAAATGTAGGAAATTAACAAAGAGACGAAAAATAGAACAACAAAATTACAAAGTAAATCATAGCATGGAAAATTTCATTGCAAAGGCCATTTCAAGGGCTCAAGTACATCGGCACCTTAAAATTTCTCATGGCTCCGAAGTTAACTTAGATATCTTGCAGGAGTCCCATATACCTTCACCTAAAAATCTATGTATCGTCACTTTGGCACACAGGAACTTGCCCCAAGCGCAAAGGACTGGTACGACCGCACACACTTTCCTATTTCCGCAGAATTTAAATTAATATTCTTTGTTATGATCACTAATGGAAAAAATAAACCAGAAAAAATGTCTAGCGAGAAATCAAAGAAATGCAAATTATGAGGAAACAAAGAACATTATAAATGCATTTAAATTTCAGTCTTCGGAGCACAACGTTAGAAAACTAATGAGAAAGGGTGGGACAGACAAAAGCTTTGCCAGTCATAAGACGTGACGTGTCTTTGAATTTAAATAGACATTAATTAATCAAGTGACTCACAACAAAAACCTTGTCCGTTAGGTTGTCCAGTGAAGGGCGTAAAGTCATGGAATGGGTATCTAGTATGGTTCATGATTCGCTCTGGCCAGCAAAGTGTAGCATCTCGACGCGGCATCGATTCATCAGGTGGATGGAAGCCTTTAGAGAGATGTTAACACATGTTGTTTCGATATCTGTCCATAGTTTCTTGATATTTGTAGGTGCTGGATCTTGGGTGCGAATAGATCTGTCAACCACATCCTATAGATGGTCGATTTGGTTCATATCGGATGAAGGTGGTGGCCACACTTCTTCAGAACTCTTCAGAATGCTCCTCGATCTAACCTGGGTCTGACGACACGGTGCATTATCTTGCTGGAATATGCTAACGTTGTCGGAGGTATATTAAGCCCATGAATGGATATCACAGCGATCACAGGTCAATGACGTGTTTAGGCGGATCCAGCCTGTGCCACGTGAACACATCCCACACTAGTATAGAACCACCACCACCTTACAAGCTGCATTGTTGACAATTGGGGGACATTGCTTCATGAGGTCTTGTCACAGCCGAACCCTAACCTCAGGCCGAGACAACTAGAACTGTGACTTATAGAACCACGCCACATGTAGCCAGTCCTTTAGGGTGGAATTAGCGACGTCACAAGACCAGGTGCGGTGACGTGTCCGTTGTCTCGGTGGGTACTCAGGTGAGTCTTCTGCTCCTATATACCATAGAATATAAATAACGCTGCACTGACTTGATGGATATCCACGCCCTGCATTGAATGTGGATGCGATCTGAACCAATGTTGCTTGTCTGTTATCATGGACAGGGGATGCTGGTCACGATCATTAAACACCCATGGTTTGTCACTTTACTGGCCAAGGTGCGCAGTAGTACTTGCGATTAGGTGTATTCTCAGTACACACGTGACACCATAGTTCGAGGGATGTTGAATGTCAGCACAGTTTCAGAAATGGACTCATCCGTCCGTCTGGTACCCACCATCATGCCCCGTTCTAATGACAATACTTCTGGTCGCCTGCTCGTGAGCAGCCTAGCTGGTGTTCACACTTGACTCTCGAGATGTCAGATTACAACTGATACCGGTCTGGGAGTTTTCCTGACAACATGGTACTGTGGCGCTGTCCAGCATTACCGATACATACTGTTCCCCCATGACTTTTAGCACTTCAGTGGTCTTATGCTGAGAATTTAGGGTAGTTCTAAGAAAAGTAATTCCTAAACAATGAAGAGAAATCAGGACTAAGAGCCTGATATGGTACACGCAGAACAGTCATAGGAAAGGAAAGAAAGTCTTAAGCCCACATAATTCATTATTGTTACCTATTTTGTTAAGCGGATCCTTCTATAAGATAGATAACGATACGTCAACATTAAATGAAGCCAATTTTCCTTGCTTTGTTCATAATTAGGGACTATTTAATTATCTTTGGCATTTTAAACTGCCCAGTAAATATAAATTCATGAAGAGATATAAAAAAAAGGTTTGATTTCGACACCAAAAAAAGAGTAAAAACAACCCACAGATAGGTAATCAGATAAACCAAACAAACCTATTAATAACCAACCAGACCGACCTCACCATACTAACTAAGATTAACCACCGAGACAAAAACTGTCAGCCATATGTGTGTGACATGTTTGAAACATTTAATCCTCTTTTGGTACAGCTTCTTTTTGTTTTTTTTTCAATGTTGAATCAAATCCGTCTTTAGGGTTCTCGGTTGGGTATTCTACCACTAAACCATCCATCCAACTTACTTCTACCCTTAAGGCATGGCAAAACACATACCAACAACCTACTAAAGCCTAAAGAGCTTAACTCAATATCCCTACCCACATATTCTTGTGGTACACCGCTGTACAGCTTTCACTATTTGGTCTGACGCCACCTGTCCCTTTCCCACACTTGGCTTCTCCCACCTCGAGGGGTGGCCTGTCGCCGTTCCCACATCTTCACCCTTTTATTTAGCACTCTCTTTCAAAACTTACAGGCATAGGTCTCTCTTTCAAAACGAACAGGCAGAGATATCTCTTTCCAAACTCACAGGCAGAGATCTCTCTTTCAAAATTTACAGGCATAGATCTCTCTTTCAAAACGAACAGGCAGAGATCTCTCTTTCCAAACTCACAGGCAGAGATCTCTCTTTCAAAATTTACAGGCAGAGATCTGTCTTTCAAAACTTACAGGCAGAGATGTCTTTCAAAATTTACAGGCAGAGATCTGTCTTTCAAAATTTTCAGGCAGAGATCTGTCTTTCAAAATTTACAGGCAGAGCTCTCTCTTTCAAAACTTACATGCAGAGATCTATCTCTCTTTCAAAACTAACACACAGATCTCTCTATTAAAACTTACAGACAGAGATCTCTCTTTTAAAACTTACAGGCAGAGACCTCGCTTTCAAAACTTACAGGCAGAGATCTCCCTTTCAAAACTTACAGGGGATGAGGCCAAAAACTTTAGCCTTAGCTAAGACTGACCTGCGTCGGGTGGTGCATTAGGTGCGACGGGAGGGGCGGGAGGATCCTGGGGTCGGACATGGCTGCGGCATGGGAGAAGCATGGGCAGAGGTGGGGACCCAGACAACCAGGGTGAGGTAGGTGGGTCGGTTCCCCGATGCCGGATTGGCTCCATCGGATACTCGCTGCGCATGCTGCCGCTGCAGCCGCGTTGAGGCTGCAAAGGAGACGCTCGTCATTTATCCTACGCTCGATTAAGGGAAGGGGGGCGATGGGGTCCAAACCATGGTAAGTACAGAGATGAAGTCCGAACCATAATCAGTACCGAGATAGGGATGGGGTCCGAACCATAGTCAGTAAAGAGATGGGATGCGAACCATGGTCAGTAGAGATATGGGGTCCGAACCATGGTCAGTAGAGAGATGAAGTCCGAACCATGGTCAGTACAGAGGTGGGGTCCGAAACATGGTCAGTAGAGATATGAAGAATAAAGAAAAGGAAAATAAAGAAAAGGCAGAAAATCTCACCTTGGAATGCTGGGGGTTTGGGGGTGCATTAATATACAAGGGGATTCTAACGTACGGTCCTCTCCGCCCCCTCACAGGGGGTTCGAATAGCAATATAAAGGACTCGACGACGGGATTGAACCCTCCTGACCTGTTGGCGACGGCGATGCGGTCGGCCGTGGAGAGGTCCTGGGTCCCTTGCGGGGGCTGATGGGTCCTCGGCTCTGGAGACGAAGGAGACGTCCCCCCGCTTCTCGGGGAGGGCACCGGGGGGGCGCCACCCGGCCCGTCGCTCGCCACCGTGGTAAAGGGCGTGGCCGGAGGACCTGGGGGCGAGAGGTCGGCGGATCGAAACGCAGGAGGGAGGAGCGCGGGGGAAGAGGACGAAGAAGGGAGTGGGGATGAAAGGAGGGAGGTCATGGGGGAGGGGGAGGTCACGACGGACGTGGACGCGGAGAGGAGAGGGAAGGAAGAGGAGGAGGAGATGGGAGAAGGAGAGGTCGAAGAGGACGAGGAAGGGGAGAGGGAGGTCGTTGTGGGTGGAGGGGGGGACCCGGCCGTGGGCGGGGTCTGTTGGGAGCGGGAGAGCCACGAGGGGGGCGACAGCCCCAGGTATCGGAGGCGCCACGCGTCTTGCATGAACTGCATCCGCGTCTGCTTCCGCCACTTCGCCCGACGGTTCTGGAACCACACCTGCCGAAGAAAGGGGGTCCCGAGGGACGGGCCCGTTGATTCTAGAGTAATTTGGCTAGGGTGGAGGGGGGGACAACTTTCCAGATTTAACGTCCTTCCCCAAACTGGGTTTTTGGGAGAATAACAAGCCCCTTATAATAATCCAATGAAGAGTAACTCAAATGGGACAAAGATGGATCGGGGCAAATTGGGATAAAATCAATATTATAAATTCCATTTGGGATTAAAAGTGTATTGATAAGTGAATTTAATGATCCCAATCCTCAGCATTGCACTTAAGAGCTCACAGATTCGAAAATACGATCATAGACAACCCTTTACGCAATCAGGGAACGTAAACAGTTAATTAGCAAGAATCTGGGTGCTTGAAGATTATTATTATTATTATTATTATTATTACCAAAGAGCGCATCAGAGGGCGTCCAGAAATCGCTCCTGGCACGATAATTTAATTAATTAATTAATGAAAATACCTGTCACCAAATATTTAGTGTTTATGTTTATCGGAATTCATAATCCTACGTTGTAGATCAATACGAGCGCAACTAAAGATGGAATTTCCCCTGAAAATTTATGTTTTTTGACATTTCAAGGTAAAATCTGATCACTAGTACTAACTACTTAACCTACAAAGTTTGTGGTCGCAGCGCATTAATGTCCCATTCCCTCCAACCCTTTTACGGCCTTTAGACGAAAAAAAAACACCCATCTTTAGTTTATAACCACCCATGTCTTTAACCCCAAATTAAAGGATTGAATAAACCAGTGAAAAATACCAACACTAAAATACCATTTTGTTTTCGTAGCACTTAAAAAATAAACTAATAAAAACTCCACTTCCAAGAAATTCTTAAAGGCGTCTCTCACCTTGCGAAAATTGCAACCAAACCTGCAGTGGAGGAATTGGCAGAATTTTAGACAAACGCGTATACGAACACACAACATACGCACCGTAAACGGTTCCAATCCCTCTTTAGTCACATCTCATCGAAAAAGGTGGGATCTAGGCATATTTTTATATCGCTCAAATGACTCAGCATCAGTAATGAAGACTCGTCGCTAATTGATTCCCTTACCCACTTTAATCTATCGCCAGGAAGCTTAAATTTGAGTCCATCTTTAAGCACCTTAGTGCATCTTTAAGCACCTTAATATCGTCACGCACTGGGGTCACATCGCGCATCTAAACTGAACTATTTTACAAAGAATTAATATTCTTTTAGCGCCCATAAGAAAAGGCAAGACAACACAAGAATACAAAGAAAATGGAAAGATTGCTGTAGTCAAGTTACAGCAAACTGCAGTCAGAGAGAAAAGTTTCAGAAATGACTTAAAAGGGGGCAGGAGGAGGGAGAGAGGCCAGTGGCTCTACACCGGTGGGGCGTGTGCTGAGTAGGTGTGTATGTTGGGGTGTTTGACTGGCGAGGATGAAGGGTCGGCAAAGTAGGGAGACGTCCCGCTAATCGACGAGGCCGCTGGTACGCTGAGGTGCAGGCGGCGTGCGGGCGTGATCACTTGCGCGATGCTTCTACTTAAGTCTATATAGGTATGGGGTAGTTTAGAGGTGCTGGGTATTTGCGTGCCCAAGCAGCGTGTTAGATATTGTGTATTTAGTTGTATATGGGGTCTCCCTCGAGTTTCCCTAGCTTTACCGCCCATCTGGCGACTGCCTACAAAGGCATAAGTCGCTATACTCAACTTCAAGCCTAATACTAGGCTCCATCAAAATAAAAATGAGTCAAAAACACCAACCCTCCCCAAAAGATAACCTTCAAACAAAAAAACAGAAAACCAAAGGACAAAAACATACAAATAAAACAAAACGAGAAGCAAACAAGTAGAAGAAGACAGAAGCACACGCTCCGGCGTCAGGGAGTAACAACAAGGAAAGAAGGTACCCTAGGAGACCTTACGGTCCATTCAAAGAGGGTAAAATAAAGAGAAGCCAACAGCACCTAGCGTTCCCAGGCGGTCTCCCATCCAAGTACTAACAAGCCCAATGTTACTTAACTTGGCGCCCGAGAGAGGGACCCCCCTCTCTCGGGCGCGTGAGCATGCGAGCAAGAAATGGAATATATTATAATTTTTTTTGCTCCTTTTTTTCTTTTCTTTTTTTTTTAACTTTAATAAAAGCAACGCAGTTAATTTTATAACTCGTTGCACAGCTGCAAAATGAGCCAAGAAATATGGAAACTACTGTAAACAAAAATGCATTCGCGCATCTTTTCCCTCGATTGATCAGTGTGAACAGTACGCGTCTGTACCCTAGTTCATATTAATATTGCAACAGTCTGCAGCATCCTCTTAGTATTGCAACAGTCTGCAGCATCCTCTTAGTATTACAACAGTCTGCAGCATCCTCTTAGTATGGTAACAGTCTGCAGCATCCTAGAAATATCTTTCATAGGTCATATTCAAATGTTATTAATTTCTGGACAACTTAATACTTCTTGATTGCTTAATTATTATTAGTATTATTATTATTCCACAGGCGTGAAGCCGCCTGTAGTTAAATCTCGTGAAATGTCTCACCTGGACTCTGGCTTCTGAGAGGCTTATCCTGCAGGCAACTTCCTCCCGCAGGAAAACGTCGGGGTAGTGAGTTCTCTGGAAGAGGTTCTCAAGCTCGTTCAGTTGCTGGGCCGTGAAGGTGGTTCGGTTGCGACGCTGAAATGGTAACAGAATATCTGAAGAGCGCATTACAAAAGACTTATTATTATTATCTGTTCACTTCAGCTATACTCTCCATCTCTATTCCTTCCACCCATTGCGAGCGAACCTCACGAGGTCCACCTTTGTTTTAGGACTTCGAAATCAAATCTTTCAAACTCGGGTTTAATACTACTGTAGTTATTTGTGGTATGAGTGTAGACAGCATTTTTTGTCGGGTGAAGGTGTCATTTTATTCACAACGTCCTTAAACCTCACAGCTTATTTACCCCTTACACCATATTTATACCTTTAATTAGCAACCTCCACACATACACTGGACCGCAATTGGCCTCATTTTGAACCAGAAAGAGACTGGGCGAACAATTGGAGCATGACTCCCTGGAGAAGGGCGAAATAAACAGGATCAATTAGTCCTTTGAGGGCGTACATTGAAGTATTTGTCTTCTTTTAACGAATTTGGTATTGAGTCTTAATAATACTCCCTTCCAACTCCACTAATTAAGGTTAACTTTTTTAATTACTCCTGCTCTTTTTATCTCCTAATTTTCTTCACCTGTCTGCCCTCTCTCATCTTTCCTCTTTCACCGAGTAAAAATGCCCTCGTTGATTGCATCAATTTACTTTTATAGTGATAAAATATCATTTCCTAATAAACAAAACATACTCTTTCTGGTTACTTGGCTCCTATAATGTCTCAGGTGCAAAATCTTTTTCATATGTTAAAAAACCCTAATTGGCCACATTAATTTCTCTCATTTCTAAGTTAAAAACTTTTTTTCTATACATAAAATACCCCTATTTGTTATTTCAAGTTTCCTTTCTTTTCTCAGTTGCCAAAAAAATCGGACTTATTAGTTTAATTTCTTCTCTTAGTTGTACATTTTTTTATTAATTAAAATCGCTGTCATTAATACAGGATAATTAATTATCCATTTTCAAAAGGTTATTAGTAACGTGGACCCTGAAAACATGCCATCATTCAGTCCTCTGAAGAAAAACGAACCATGAAGAAATGAATGAAGAAGAGAAGTAACTCCCTCAGTCATATGACGGAACACAACTTATGAAAAACCAAATATCGAATAAGGGAATTAATTAATTTCAAATTCTTTGACGGAAAACGACGCATCAAGAAAGTAACGAAAAAAATAACTCTCTCCTAGTTCTCTGACAGTAAAGGATTCATTATGTAGCAGGATAAGGTCGAAGGGCGACCACGTGCCCCTCTGTAGCCACGTGGTCCTGAGATTACCGCATGGAACTTTGGAAGCACGGCTAAACCATGGTGAGGGTGCGGCCTACGCCGTTATCACGCCCGAACTGTATTTGCCTAGGGACCGATTTCATCGTCTCCCATGGCCACCTTTCAGCCAACATTCTTGCCTTCCGTCATAAGATCGAAGTCTGTTGAACATTCCACGCCAACGTTATCACAATCCCCCTTCCCCCCCTGAAGGAGTCGCTGACTTTTCCCCAAAATCGCACGTGTGTGTGGAGGCGGCCGCCAAAGCCACCAAAAGCCACATCGCCAGGCGTCTATATAATCCTTCGACTCAGTTTAGTAAGCATCACTAATAGACTTTCCACCTACTACGACGAATGAGTTGAAGGACTCTCGCCTCCCCCCATTGGGGATTTAGATTCTTAGACGAAGGCTAAATCGACATCCGTGAACTCTGCTATAGTCAATCGGAGGGTATTTGACGAGTGCTCCCTCATCTGAAGCGAGAGGTAACCCGACTTCCCCCTTCGTATTCATCGCATCCAAACTGGCCCTTTTTCTGCAACGAGCACGTAAGCAATTGTAACCGTTGCCACCTGCAGGTTGATCTAGAATCTGGCTTACCCAATCGATCCATTCTTTGTGTGTGCGCCCCGGTTTAAAATCCCCCTTTAAATCACCGACCTGAATCCGACCTCCTTAATCCCCTAATTAACCCACCTATATCTCGCGTAGACATATAATATTATTTTGTTGCTAGTAAAGATATATTTTCGTCATTGTCTTTCTTTTTCAATATCAACGCGTACCAGCTACCTGTTAATCTTTGGCCAACTTACACTCTGAAATATTTGTTTTAAAAAGGACCCCGCAAAGTTAATAATAAACCGTCCCCACTGGACTCATAACAATTTCCCCATTCACTAACGGTCTTTAACCAAATTCGCTCGGCTCAAAATCACAAAAGTACCTATATATATATATATATATATATATATATATATATATATATATATATATTTATATATATGGAAAAAGAGAGAGATAGAAAGAGAGAGAGAGAGAGAGAGAGAGTCTGGCCATACCACGACACATTAATAAAGGAATGAACAAAGGACTTAAGTGTCGGTAAGGTCTCTGAACGAACACGACCCATTAAGAAAGGGTCAAACAAAGGACCTAAGTGTCTCCAAGTTGTCTAATCAAATACGACCCATTAAGAAAGGAACGAATAAAGGACCAAATAGTTTCTAAGTTCTCTGAAACCGTACACCACCCATTAAGGAAGGAACAAAGAAAAGACCTAAGGGTCTCCAAGTTCTTTGACCGAACAAATGACCTAAGTGTCTCGAAGTTCTCTGACCGAATAAAGGACCTAAGTATCTCCAATTTCTTTAATCAAACACGACCCATTAAAAAATGAACACAGAAAGGACCTAAGTGTCTCCAAGTTCTTTAATCAAACACGACCCATTAAGAAAGGACCTAAGTGTCTCCAAATTCTCTGAGACCGTACACGACCCATTAAGAAAAGAACGAAGAAAAGACCTAAGGGTCTCCAAGTTCTCTGACCGAACAAATGACCTAAGTGTCTCCAAGTTCTCTGAGACCATACACGAACTATTAAGAAAAACCGAAGAAAATATCTTAGGGTCTCCAAGTTCTCTGACAGAACAAATGACCTAAGTGTCTCCAAGTTCTCTAACTGAATAAAGGACTTAAGTGTCTCCAAGTTTTTTAATCAAACAACAACCATTAAGAAAAGAACGAAAAAAGGACCTAAGTGTCTCCAAGTTCTCTGAGACAGTACACGACCCATTAAGAAAAGAACGAAGAAAAGACCTAAGGGTCTCCAAGTTCTCTGACTGAACAAATGACCTTAGTGTCTCCAAGTTCTCTGACCGAACAAAGGAGCTAAGTGTCTCCAAGTTCTTTAATCAAACACAACCCATTAAGAAAGGAACGAAGAAAGGACCTAATTGTCTCCAAGTTCTCTGAGACAGTACACGACCCATTAAAAAAAGAACGAAGAAAAGACCTAAGGGTCTCCAAGTTCTCTGACCGAACAAATGACCTAAGTGTCTCTAAGTTCTCTGAGACCATAGACGACCTATTGAGAAAAGAACAAAGAAAAGATTTTAGGGTCTCCAAGTTCTCTGACCGAACAAATGACATAAGTGTCTCCAAGTTCTCTGACCGAATAAAGGAGCTAAGTATCTCCAAGTTCTTTAATCAAACACGACCCATTAAGAAAGAAACGAAGAAATGACCTAAGTGTCTCCAAGTTCTCTGAGACAGTACACGACCCATTAAGAAAAGAACGAAGAAAAGACCTAAGGGTCTCCAAGTTCTCTGACTGAACAAATGACCTTAGTGTCTCCAAGTTCTCTGACCGAACAAAGGAGCTAAGTGTCTCCAAGTTCTTTAATCAAACACAACCCATTAAGAAAGGAACGAAGAAAGGACCTAATTGTCTCCAAGTTCTCTGGGACCGTACACGACCTATTCAGAAAAAAACGAAGAAAAGACCTAAAAGTCTCCAAGTTCTTTGACCGAACAAATTACCTAAGTGTCTTCCAATTCTCTGACCGAATAAAGAACCTAAGTGTCTCCAAGTTCTCTGAGACCGTACACGACTCATTAAGAAATGAACGAAGAAAGGACCAAAGTGTCTCCAATTTCTCTGACCGATAACAAACCATTAAGAAAGGAACGAAGAAAGGACCTAAGTGTCTCCAAGTTCTCTGAGACCGGACACCACCCATTAGGAAAAGAACGAAGAAAAGACCTAATGATCTACAAGTTCTCTGACCGAACAAATGACCTAATTGTCTCCATGTTCTCTGACCGAATAAAGGAGCTAAGTGTCTCCAAGTTCTTTAATCAAACAACACCCATTAAGAAAGGAACGAAGAAAGGACCTAAGTGTATCTAAGTTCTCTGAACCGTACATGACCTATTAAGAAAGGAACGAAGAAAAGACCTAAGGGTCTCCAAGTTCTCTGACCAACCAAATGACCTAAGTGTCTCCAAGTTCTCTGACCAAATAAAGGATCTAAGTGTCTCCGAGTTCTTTTATCAAGCAAGGCCCATTAAGAAAGGAACGAAGAAAGGACCTAATTGTCTCCAGGTTTTCTGAGACCGTACACAACCTATTAAGAAAAGAACGAAGAAAAGACCTAAGGGTCTCCAAGTTCTCTGACCGAATAAATTACCTAAGTGTCTCCAAGTTCTCTGAGACCATACACGACCTATTAATAAAAGCCGAAGAAAAGATCTTAGGGTCTTCAATTTCTCTGACCGAACAAATGACCTAATTGTCTCCATGTTCTCTGACCGAATAAAGGAGCTAAGTGTCTCCAAGTTCTTTAATCAAACAACACCCATTAAGAAAGGAACGAAGGAAGGACCTAAGTGTCTTTAAGTTCTCTGATTTTTTTGGTTGTTGTTGTTGAGCCCATCTGGCGACTGTCTGCTTGGGCATAAGTTGCCGTACACGACACAGCCTACTAATAGGCTATATTAAGAAACAAGTAACAAAAAAGAAAACAAATAACAGTATGTAAATAACAAATAACAACGCTAAATAGACAAAGGCTAAAAATAACAACAGCAAGAAAACAAAGCAAGAAGTAGGCGCGCTCCGGCGTCGGGTGTAGGCTCGCCTCACCCCACCCGGCGCAGGAACATGCAACCTAAAAAAACAACAACAAGAGTCGAATAAAGGGGAAGTCCAAAAGTCAGTGTGCACGAACTCGTCCCGAATACAAGGGACAAGCGGTAGCAACCCCGCCCATCCCGGTACCGGAGCAGGTAACGTGCGCGAAGATTGCCCAGACTGGGACATTCAGCAAGAATGTGCTAAACAGTCTGGGAGACAACACAGTCTTAACAGTAGGACGTAGGCGAACGCTCCATCAAATGGCGGTGCGTCCCGCGAGTGTGTCCAATTCGGAGATGACAGAAAGCAACCTGAAGCCTTCACGACATTGGAGGGTAGGTCAATGGGAACAGTCGTGGCGCAATGGCATGCAACTTTAAGTTCCCTTGGACCGTCTCCTATCTTCTTTGCCAAGCAGCCCGAAGAGCTGCCCGTATTTCTCCCATATAGTCGGTGTGAGGAAGAGCGAAACGCTGTTCTGGTAGTCCAGTCCTCGCAGACTCTTTGGCACCTTCATCGGCGCGCTCATTCTCCGCAATTCCTACATGTCCAGGAACCCAGCAGAAGATAATCTCGACATCCGCCAGGCTCGTCAAAACCGTGGCGTCACGGATATCGCGAACCAGGGGATGCGGAGATTCCAATGCCTCGAGAGCACTCAGGGCCCTTCGTGAGTCGCTATAAATCACAATCCGGTCTCCAAACCGGACACCTCGTGTTATCTATCGTAACGAGTGGTGTGCGCAGCGCCTGGTAGAGACTCGCTGACTTCAAACAGAGGGGATATGGCGTGGAAACCGACCCCCTCTTGGGACTTGGAGCCATCCGTACACACTGGCATGGTTCCAGCGTGACACGAAGTGTGCTCCAAATAGGTCGAACGCAATACACCCGGCGCTGTACAAGTTTTGGGGGCAGAGGCGTGGCGAAAAATAGCTAAAGGTTGTACCCTCCAAGGTGGCATCCTGGGCAGAACCAGGGGCGCCACCGGCCCGAGAGCTATACCTAGCTCTCGAAGGAGTTTCCTAGCCCTGAACCCAAAGGGCTTAAGGTATGATTGGCGTCTCTCGGGGGTATAGGTACCATAGAGATTTGCTGTGAATGCAGTGTGTGCTGTTGGTGACTGAGGGAGGCAAGGAGCTCGCGCGTACAGCGAATAATGCACTGTGCACGGCGCAGAGCGAGTGGAACCTCCCCAGCATCGACAAGTAGGCTTTCAATGGGGGAAGTACAGAAGGCACCGGTTGCCAGGCGAAGTCCGGTGTGGTGGTTAGAGTGCACCTTCCGCAATACATGCTCGGTTGCGGATGCATAAAACTCGCATCCGTAGTCGAGCTTTGAACAAACAAAGGATCTATAAAAAAGTAAGGCAGTAGCTCTATCAGCGCTCCAAGCGCTTAGCATCACGGAATGAAGAATATCTATGGCGCGGGTACAAGAGACCCTAAGGCTGCGAATATGAGCCTCCCAGGTGAGGCGTAGGTCAAATACAAGACCAAGAAAACGGTGCGAGTCCACCACTTCCAAGTGCACCCTATTGAGAAATAAGTATGGGTCAGGATGGAGCCATGGATGGCGGTATAATTGCACCACCTTAGTCTTAGCTAAAGAAAACCAAAGCCTGTGCGCTTCGGCATAGCTAGAGACGCGGTTCAATGCCTGTTGGAGTCGACGCTGCAGAGTTGGCATCTGGGCCGCGCCAAAAGAGATTGAAATGTCGTCCACAGAGAGCGTAGCGAGAACATCTTCCGGCAGCACCGAGGGGATGCCGTTGATGCTTAGGGCAAAGAGTGTGACACTGAGGCCACTCCCCTGCGGGATAGCCTCTTCCTGCTCCATTGGGCCGGAGAGGGCTCCTCCCACCCGTACGCGGAATCGACGATCTCGCAAAAATTTAGATATAAACATTGGGAGGCGTCCCCTTGCCTCTATTGTGTGAAGAGTCTCCATGATACCGTATCGTCTTGCGGTATCATAAGCCTTCTTCAGATAGAAAAACACCGTGGCGTAATGCTGTTTACGAAGGAAGGCCTCGCAGACTGCATTTTCCAGTCGGAGCAGAGCATCCGACGTGGAGTGAAACTTGCGGAAGCCGCACTGTACAGAAAACAGATGGCCTCCACTCTCCAGATAGTAGGCTAATCTAACATTTACCAATTTAAACACTTACACACGCAGGAAGTTAGAGAGATTGGGCGGAAACTGGCCAGGGAAGAGTGATCTCTTCGCAGTTTGCGAAAAGCGAGCACAGTAGCAATTCGACAGGAATCTGGGAGGATACCCTCTACGCGGGATCCTGTTGCACAAATCTAACAGAAAAGCCATGCCTCGCTCACCCAGGTGTCGAAGCATGGCATACGGGACATCTTCCGGAACGAAACTCACTCAGAATAAAGGGTTCTTCGCCTCTGGAGGTAAAGTTCAGTCGGTGGCCTTCCGCAACATCACGACGCGCAGTGAATGCTGGCGAAGCAGCATCCCGGCTAGAGAATGCGGAGAAAGCGGTCCGAAGAATTCCGCCACGGACGCGGGATCCGAGATTGTGGTCCCATTCTCATGGAAAACGGGAAGGGGTCCTGCTAGAACTTGCCTCGAATCTTTGCGACTCGCTACATATCTGCTAGAGGGGTTTTCCCGTTAAATGAAGACACGTATGCTCGCCAAGAAGAGCGGCGATGTGCTTCTAAATATACCGGAACCTAGCCCTAGCTCGACGAAATTTAGCGACAGTGAAATCGTTTGGGCGGCACTTATAGCGCATGTAGGCATAACGCTTCTGTTTGAGGGCCGTCTCACACTCTGCTGACCACTACGGGAGTGGTCGGAGTGCAAAAAAGGCCAGACGTTATAGGAATTGTCGTTATGCCCGCGGCGATGAGGTTGCCATAGAAGAACTCAACGACCTCATCTACCGACCTAAACTCCTCGACTGAGACAGAGAAATCAGTCATTTCCTGAAATGCGAACCACCGCACCCAGCCCAAGCACCACCGTGGCGGGTCTCGGGCTGCAGAGTCCCAGAAAATAAAATTTGAATGGGAAAGTGATCACTACAATGGAGGTCATCGACTCCCCACCCCCACCCAAAATCAGGCTGTGCATCCGGAGAACACAAAGATAAATCGAGACAGGAAAATAAAGCGGTTCTAGGGCAGTGATGCGTAAACTCATCCAAATTTAGGACACCTATTTAGGACACCTATCAGGTCGGCAAGGACTTGACCCCTGGGATTAATTGAGTAGTCTCCCCAAAGGGGGTGTATACCGTTCAGATCTCTGAGCAAGAGAAAGGGCATCGGCAACCGTTCCGCGGTAAGGCGGAAGTCCCCCGCGTCGAAGTTGGCTGACAGTGGAATGTAGGCGGAAATAACAGTATACCTTCTATCCATGTGCAGCAGCACAACTTCTGCCTGAAAGGAGGCATCTAAAGCAAAGAGAAGAACGGAGACATCATGCCAGGTGTAAATCGCGCATCCTCCCGCCCTACCCCTATCCCGTGGTTTTGGGGCCACAAAACTCTTATACCTCGGGAAGGTGGGCAGGGGGCAAGCAGCGCCCAGCATGGTCTCCTGAAAAAAGATAGCTAACGGGGAACGGGACGTGACGAGTCTCCACAACTCCTCCCACTTGGCCCGGAATCAGGGGCAATTCCATTGAAGGAATATGCCCTCCAGGCTTAGCTCAGAGTAGATGCGGGGGCCTTCTTCGAAGAGAATACCCTGATGGAAATTGCCATATGCTTCCCGGAGGAAGAACTCGGGTATTGTTGGCCGCCGGACAATGCGCTGAAGGCGCGGTCGCCTTCGATTACTTATCGGGGGAGGTTGGGCTCGTCATCGCCATGCGAGTCTTTTCCTATCTCCGCCTTGAACCTTAGGAGAGTGGGGCGGCTTCGTAGGGGAGGGAGGGTCCCATCTTTGAAGGATCCACCGTCTCCGAGTCACCTAGCCTACCAATGGGTATGGGCAAAGGAGCCGAAGCTTCTTTAGTGCTGTAATCCTTTCTGGGGGCAGCTTTAGGAACCCCGGAAGATGGCCTCACGACCATCTTTAGGGGTGTTGCCTCATGTGAGTCTAACGACTTGGTGGAGGAAGGGAGCCCTAGTTTTCGCCAGGACTGGCTGTGAACCCTTTGTGCCGCCAGCTTTACCAAGGGATAGCCCGGAGTAGGTAGAACCCCCAGCCTCATCTGTCCCCGCGTCCCCGCGGAAGGAGAGGAACCCCGATTCTTTTTGGTCTTTTTTCTTTTTAGGAAAAGAAGCTAGGGAATGAACCTGCTTCTCCCTCCCACCAGCGGCAGCCCCTAGGCCAAATGGACCGGCCTAAGCAAGATCCTTCTCCGAGATGGAGAGGTCTTAGCTTTCACAGGGGCACCAGCCAGACGAGGAGATCCCTCCTCTTCTTGTAAAGCCTTGGAGACTCTAGCCGTTTGAGGAGGACTTTTCACAGGGGTCGACTCGGCTGGGTTGCTTCAGGGGCCATGTCTATCTCAGTAGGGGCTTCCATGTGGCAATCTCCCCTAGTACATCAAAGGTCACATTGTCTTTAGTCGGGTAAGAGAGGGGGGCACGTACGGTGCCCCCTTCCAAGCTTAAAATTCGAGCCCGCAGCTGTTTGGAGGGAAGAGGCTGATGGGCTCTGTCTGTCCTCCTCCCCCTAAGTGGGTTGGCCCTATCGTGCCCCTTCCACCGTGAGCGGTCAATTATGGGCCGCCTGCCTTTCTTGGCAGTTCCTTTGGAAAGTAAAGGGGAGACTGCCGCTGGAAAGAGGGAGGGACTCGAGGTCCCCTCCAGAGGAAAGGGTGAAGGGGAGTCCCCTACACCCGTAGGGTTTTGGAGGGATCCCTGCGACAGCACAAGGGGAGGGGGGCTTTATTTTTTCAGTGGAGCTAATCACGCCCACGCAGTAGCCCGCTCTGCGAGGAATAAGTACGGGGCCGGCAAAGCCAGCTGCCACCATTTGGGGCCACTCCTCCCGTCTATTGGCCTGGCAGTCCATCAGCATGGAGGCTCCACCTTGGGCTCGGCGTAAAATTGCTAGAGTTTGGAAGGAGAAAGAAAGGGGATGTGGGGAAGGCGTGGGTTTGGATGAAGCAGGTTGTTCCCCCTCCCCATACCGGAGCTCATCTCTATAAAAAAAAAAAAAAAAAAAAAAAATACCGGAGCTCATGGATGAGTGGGCGTTGTCCCCTTCCCCCTCAGCCCCGATCCGGGATGAATGGGTAAGAGGAAGCTGCTCAGCGTCTACTCTGTGAAATTAGATGCCGACCAGAGACAGTTCTGGGAGAGGTTGTAGGGAAAATGAAGAAGTAGGGTAGAGATGCAGGCTGCTACACGGCTGCCAGTCAGCCAAATCGCCCCGCCCCTTACGGGGTCCAAGTTCTCTGAGCAAACACGACCCATTATAAAAGGAACGAAGGAAGGAATAGTTGTCTTAAGATCATCTGATAAGATACAATCCGTTCAGAAATTAACGAAGACATGAATTCATTCCAAGCTCTCTCATGAGGAATGGAACGAAGAAAAGAACTAATTGTCTCCAAGGGACGAAAGGGGAAACTAATTATCTCCAATTACTATGACAGTACATAATAGAATCTATTAAGGGAGGATGAAGAAAGGAACTCACTGTCTCTATTTTTTCTGACAGAGCAAGAGGCATTAATAAATCGACTAAGAAAGGAAATAACTGCCTCCTATGCTTCTAACGGAACACGCTCCATTAGGGAAGGAACTCTTTCCAATTGTTCTGACTGAACATGACCTATTAAGAAGAAACGAGGAAAAGAACAAACCATTTCGCAGTTACCTGTGGAGAACACAACTTTTTAACAAAGGAACTAAGTATTTCCAAATCCAAAGAGGTAACAAGACACATAAGAAAGGAACTAGCGTGGATCCATACCCGAGGACCTATCTCATTGAAAACAACGCCAGCTGTTTGTTTTTTTTTCATCGACGGTTCATCTATGGAACTCTTTTCTCCTTTCCCCCCTCTGTGCAATTCACCTCTCTGCATCTGTTCACTCCTATTTATTTCTCTTTTCACCATTGTCAATGAAATCAAATCATTATATTGCTCAATCATGATTTTCCCCTTTCTCCCTTCTTTTTATCTGAGTTTATTTTTCCCCTTAGGCAAATTGGTGGTCGTAGCGAGGGAAAAATAATGTTAGTTAACTTGACTAAATTAATTTTTCCCTTCAAGCGACCGCTATTCGCCGAAGAGAAAAAGTTAGCCGGATAAAATAAAGGTTTTTGAGGCTTAAGAAAAACAATCGCTCAATTTCTTCCTTTTAAACTAAGAGGAAATGTCCAAATGTGAATCAATGTGGTCTTAATTCGTCTGAATATATGACTAAGGGGTTGCATGAATCTGGGATTTTATGGTGTACAGTATATCGTAATGGGAACCTCTTGGTCCTTAGATGTGATCTTGGAACCCTGCCCAGTATTTGGCTAGGTGGTGACAGCAAAGCGAGGAGGAAGGTTGCCCAGGATCGATTCCGGGACCGTTTAAACCTTGCTTACGATCCTACCACTGAGAGCCAAGAGATCCACATTATTTATCTTTAGACAATTTATTTACTTATCTAAAATAATAAAGCGAACACCAGAGAAGGCATCGCCACTTGAAAGCTTTGAAGAAAGGCTTATATACAAAGTGGTGAAGTTAGGATAAGTGAAAAGAGTATTGGGGGGAGCCTGGAAGCTATTGGGTGCACAATTCTCCCAGACATTCCCTATGTCACAAAGGCTTGAGAGCAATGTAAAACTGTCTCGGTTCTTGTCCTAATTTCGTACTTTCGGGTATTTGTGCCCTCGAGTACGAACTTGTCAAGAAGTTGAAATGGTCATCCTTGACTCCTGAATTCAAGGTCGATTTCTTTTTATCGCCGGAAAAAAAACAACGTGGGCATTTCTACTCAGGGGAGAAATAATGAGGAGAAACACAGACAGAGGAAGAAATGATGAACAAATTGAATAAAAGAATAATAGAAAATATTAAGATAACAAAGACTTTAATAATAAATTTAAATACAATAGTAGCACAATAATGAAAATTACGTAATCCAATGAAGGAATGGTCATTCGGCCAAGCAAGAATAAAGGGTGTGTCAGAGGTTTTTTTATTTAAAACGAAAACCAACGAGGAAAATTTCCGCAGAAAGGTTGCAAAGATAAATCTATAAAGAAAGTGGTGAAATGGGGGTAAGTGAATATTTATTTATTTACAGATTTATCTACTTGCAAACGTTGGGGAGGGAAGGGCAGGCGATCGTCCAGGAGAAAAGTTAGGATCAATGCATAGAAAATGACGAAAAAGATTATGAAAAAGAGCGCAAAAGAAACTTCGCCGAGATCCTGGGGCTTGGAGGAGGAAGGAGGGGGGGAGTTAAGGCCGCTACGAACGGGTCCTTCGAAGATACGAGCGCCATTGCGAGCCGATGTGAGCGATAAGATAACCCTCGAAGAGAAATTAGGGAAGAAGCAATGAGACAAATAATAAAAACATGGATAGAGGGAATGAAACAATGAGGAGAAACAAGAATAGAGGCAAAGTGACAAATGATAGGAATACGAGGATAGGCAAGGATACAACTTAAGGAAACCGGGAAACAACGAAGAGAAACATGGATAAGAGCAAGGAAGCAACGAAAATAAAAAAAAAACTAGAGGGAATAAGACAAAGGAGAGATACAATGATAGAAGCAAGTGGATAACGAAGATAAATAAGGATAGAACCAAGAAGAAAAACAAGAGCAACAAGGGTAGAGGCAATGGAACACCGAAGGTAAACAAGCATGGAAACAAGGAGACAACGAGGGGAAATTAAGATAGAAACAAGGAGACAACGAAGAGAATCTATGATAAAGGCAAAGACACAAAGAAGAGTAATAAGAATAAAGGCAAGGGGCAACGAAGAGAAATAATGAGAAAATGAAGAGAAACAAGGATAAAGACAAGGAGATAACTAGAGGAAAGAAGAATAGAGGCAAATAGACAACGAGAAGTAACAATAATAGATGTAAGGAGACAACGATGAGATACAAGGTAGAGGCGAGGAGACAATGAAGAGAAACAAGGATAGGGGCAAAGAGACATATGAGAGAAATGAAGATAGATGCAAGGAGACAACGAAAAGCAAAAAAAAGGATATAGGCGGGATACGAGAAAGAGAAAAAAGATAGGGGCAGTGAGGACACGAAATGAAACAAGGATATAGGTCGGTAGACAGCGAAGAGAAACAAGGGTAGAGTCAAGGATACACGAAGAGAAACAAATATATAGGATAGGGGAAGAGGCGAGAAAAAGATAGAAAGGAAAAGAGACATTGAAGCGAAACAATAATAGTGGCAAGGGCACACCGAAGAGAATAGAATATGGAGGTAAAGAGAAAATGAAGAGAAACAAGGAGGGGAAGGAGACAACGATGGCAATGGTATAATGGATGGGAACAAATATAAAGGGTAGGAGATAGCGATAAGGAGAACATGATTAAAGACAAGAGAACAACGAAGAGAAATAATGATACAAAGAGTGAGAACTAAGATAAACAAAGATAGAGACAATAAGAGAGAGAGCAAAGAGAAACAAGGATAGAGGCAAAGGGAAAATGAAGAAAATATTATAGAAACGAATAGAAACAATTATAGAGGCGAGCAGACAAAATAAGAAACAACGATTAGTGAGGGGAGGCAAATATGAGAAACAATGATATAATCAATGATACAACGAAGAAAAACAAGGAGAGAGACAAGTAGACAACATAGAGAAACAATGATAGATGAAAGTAGATCAAAAAATAAACATGGAAAATGTTAAGAAAAAGAGAGACAATGATAGATGCAAGGAGACAGCAAAGAAAAAAAAGATACAGGCGAGAACACAACGAAGAGAAAAAAGCCTATAGGCAAGCAGACAACGATAAAAAGATAGAGGCTAGTGAACAATGAATAGAAACAAGTATAGAGAGAAGAAGACAAGTTGAAAAAAGGCTAAAGAAAAAATAAAAACGCAAGGAAACAATGGTCGAGATAAAAAGAAAACGAAGAGGGACAAAGATAGAAGTAAGCAGACAACGGAAAGAAACAAGGATAAAGGCGAGGATGCAAAGTAGGATACAAAAATAAATTATGAGAAAACAAAGATAAAACGAGTGGACAACGAATAAAGCAAGGATAGAGGCAAGGACTGAATGATGAGATGATAGAGGAAAGGAGACAAAGGAGTGAAATAAAGAGAAATGAAAGAATAAGCGAAGAAAAACAAGGATATATACAAGGAAATAACAAAGAGACCCCCACAACTACACAAGTAAGAGAAACAATTTTTGTAATACTTATGTTCGCGTAGAAATACTACATATAATGTAGCAATTTTGAATAATTCCATTTCTGTTCATTCCCTTAAGATGACCTAACATGGTCGAAAGACGTCTAGGAATAAAAAATGTCATTGGCGGCTGTGTTTTCTCGCCTCGAAGACCCCGTTAAAAGCCTGGTAAGAAATATTAAGAAAATGCACAAGTTAAAATTAATAACGCTGCCACAACTGTGGACTTCAATAGAACCTGCATACAACATGGCCTTTTACCTAATTATATATATATATATATATATATATATATATATATATATATATATATATATATATATATATATATATATATATATATATATATATATATATATATATATATATATATATACCAGGCAATGGTTTCGCTACTCCCCCCTATGGGGGGAGCTTGCGCTTCGCTACTAAGATTAAAATTTAAAATCTAAAAAAAGCAGCCATGGTTAAATTTTTATAAATTTTCTGAACTTCCGCCAATTATAATAATTTAAAAAGGAACTCTAAACTAAATTTCCCCCCTTTCAAAATATCACATTGCTAAAATATAGTTATAGAAGATATATAAAATTAAATTTTCTGAACTTCACCATTTGTAATTCTTTGGGTTTTAAAAATTTCACAAAATTTCGATACTTATATTTATTTCTGAACTTCACCATTTTGTTTTTTGATATTATAAAAGAATTATTAGAAATACCTTTGATAAAAAAAAATCTAAATCATAACCAAACTAAGATGAAATTATTATTCAAATACTAAAAAAATTCCCCTTCTTAAATTATAGAGTTAGTGATGATGATGGTGATAATGATGATATATATATATATATATATATATATATATATATATATATATATATATATATATATATATATATATATATACAATAAACCCCCGATATAACGAACTATATGGGGCGGGGGGGGGTCGTTAAATTGGATGGGCGTTAAAAGAAATGGAAATAACGAACCAAGTTGGTTATGGATATGTAATACGTATATAATTAATAATAAAGTTAAGTGGACTACACAACATAGTATTGATACGAACCTTGCACTGTAGGAGACATGTGACACACCAACACTCACTCAGGCTGGTCGTAACGCTTGCCTGTTAAACCCGATGGAGTTCGGCCAGTAAATTTGTTTCGTTATATCCTAAATTCGTTATATTGAGGTTCGTTACATCGAAGGTTCACTGTCTATATATATATATATATATATATATATATATATATATATATATATATATATATATATATATATATATATATATATAAAGGGTGTTCCATTAAGACGGATCGAAGTTAGCAGTAAATAAAACAGTGTTATTGGTGAAAATGTATTGATTTCACTATTGGATCATGTTATTTGAGTATTGGCAATTATGTGTGAAAAATAATATCGTCTAAATGTCCGTTGAGGCTTCGGCGGCACACCTCCACTCGATGGTCAAAATCTTTGATGACGTCTATTCATAGTTGCTCCTCAATCTCACCAATATGCCTTATTATCTCATTCTTCAGCTGTTGAATTGTTGTTGGCTTGTTGGCATAGACCTTACTTTTGAGATGACCCCAAAGGAAGAAATCTAAAGGCGTCAAGTCACACGATCGTGGTGGCCAATTGACCTCGCTGTTTCCAGAGATGATGCGACCTAGGAACTTCTCATTCAATAAAGCCATTGTTGCATTGGCTGTGTGGCATGTGGCGCCGTCCTGTTAAAACCACAAATCTTAGACATCCATAGAATTCAATTCAGGCCATAAAAAGTTGGTTATCATGGCACGGTATCGCTCTCCTGTCACCATAACAGAATTCCCGGCATCATTTTCGAAGAAATACGGCCCAATGATTCCGCTAACAAAAAATGCACACCAAACAGTGACCTTTTGTGGATGCAGTGGCTTTTCATCAGCCCAAATGCAACAATTCTACTTATTCAAGAATCCACCAAGATGAAAATGGGCTTCATCACTAAAGATGATTTTTTTCGAAAAGTCATCATCGGCTTGTCTTTGCCCGTGCACCCAATTGACGAATGTACGGCGCTTCAAATGGTCAGCAGTCTTCAGTTCTTGTGTCAAGTGAATTTTGTAATCGTGTAGAGACAAATCTTTTGTCAAAATTCGATGTAACGTTGTTGTGGAGAGGTTCAATTCCTGCGCGCGATGAAGAATAGAGGTGTCTGGATCTTCGGCCACATTCTCGCGCACTGCAGCAATGTTTTCGGCTGAACGGCGTAAACGAACACGCAATGACGTTTTCATATCTGCCACCGACCCCGTTTGTTTGAATTTACGAACAATTTTCCCAATTGCACCCTCGGTTGGTCGATTATGTTGACCAAAAAAATCACGAAGTGCCCCAAATGCCTTTCTGTTTGAACGTCTATTTTCGAAATAAGCTTCGATAAATTTAACACGTTGTTCGATTGTTAATCTTTCCATGGTTGAAATTGCCAAAAACTGAAGTTGTTAAATCTGAAAGAAAAACAAAATAAAATCATTAGACACCTTAACTTATCTCCATTTAAAATCAGTCCAAGTTATTGGAACACCCTTCATATATTCGTTAAAGGGCCATTTTCTGAGTCAAATGCTAAGCTAACGATCGCCTGGGAACTTTATTGCTCATTTAGTTCCTGGAAGGATGTACATATTTCTGCTTTGGACTCGTGTTTTTTTTTATTTAATGAAATTTTTTCATGTTGTTTCATCCAAAGTCTTTTTGGTTCTAGTATTTGTATACCGAGGATTGATGTGGTATTTCGTATCATCCCTGACGCATTCGAATGTTATCCTCCTCATGGATCATGTCTAAGTTTGCAAAACGCTGCTACGTTTAGAAAAGTTCCATACCCTTTAGGTTCGTCGTTCCTCGAGGTTAGTCGTCTTATGTATTCAGCGTAAATTTTCACTTTGCCTCATTCCACCACTTTATTTATAAACCTGTATTTAAATGCGCTTTGGTTCAAATACCATGTTGGTTTAGCCTATTTTCTAATAAATAACATAAAAAAGCTTGCTGTTCTTGTTTTTATCTGACATATAATATCATTTCTTTTCTATATTTCTCCTTTGAGTAACTTTGTTAGATTACACAAATATACCTTTGTTAGATTACGTAAATTTACTTTCGTTGGATTAGAAATTTTTTTTCCCGTCAATAATATTTAGAAAAAAAAGACTTAGTTTTCAATTCGGTAGGATTCAACCAAGTCTCTAACTGCTTCTATATATGAAGCGTTACTTGTGACAAAGGGTACCGCTTATAATGTGTGTTAGGTCGGTGCAAACACAAGTACACTAGACTGCGGGGATTTAGCCCTGCGAGAACGGGGTTCGGAGCGTGCCAAGATTTGCTGGTGTACTCTCTCAAACAAAGGTTAAGACTGATAAAGGAACTGGGGAGCTAGTCGCATTTTCAGAGGGTGATAGCGGAGCCTAATGAGATTTGTTTTTTAGACGAGCCTACTACATAGTCTCCTAAGATGGTGATTTTCACGGTACCTTCCTAGGAGGGCGGTGGTTTTTTTCAATCCAACTTAGATAATGATTCGATCACGCTCTATTTCAGCTCATTTGCTGTTACTTTAGACAAAGACTCCGTCAGGGAAGAGCGAAAAAAACATTACTCCACCCTGGCGGGGCGAAGGACCCTCCTTTGATTAAGCAAAAATGGCATCCATTCCCGTCGCTACATCCCACAAGTGAAGTGACCAAGAGAGATCGCCCAGCAGAAATGGAGCTAGGAAGCAAACAAGACAGGGATTATATCATGGATTACCAGGTTCTCACTATAGCATTTTGAATATGGGCATTTTTTCCTCGCTGTGTGACTACAAGTTTTAGGTTCATTTCTTCACACTCAACGCCAACCTGCCTCTTTCCATCGACAACCATCATGTCGAAAGTAGGAATCCTTTATTCTATCGTCGTTATCAACGTTCACTTGCCTAACCAAGGCACAGTTTCAAGCTTACTCGTTTCTTTCGTCTGCCGATGTCCCTACCATTTATCTTGAAATTGCACCGATTCATTTCCTGCCATCTGTCTACTGCCATCATCAACGCTTTGACGTAAAGCTGCTGTATCTCCTGACGATCATGGCATAGCTGATCAGTCCGTTCTCTGCCGTCGTTATCCTATACGCTAGTATTTACGCTCTCATTTATTATCTTTTCGGGTCCACAATCGCTACCTGCGATATCGTCCAATAGCCATACTTATCCCTATCGTCATTGAGGTTTATTGCCAACTCACTATGTTAATGCATTCATTCGTGATAATTAAAGCACGTTGTTCAATTTTTAATCCACTGCTATCAATTCAAGAATTTTTTCCGTATCCCAATCGAGCGAATTTTCACCCGAAATCCCATGACACGTGATATAATAGATGCATTTATAGTTCCAAAAAAATGAAAATTGATATCACAACACTTAGGAAGGCAACCATTGAAAGCTTATCTCAAATTTATTTCTTGAACTTTCAATGGTTCCTTTCCTTAGTGTTGTGATACCAATTTTCATTTTTGGGGGACTATGACTGCATATATATATATATATATATATATATATATATATATATATATATATATATATATATATATATATATATATATATATATATATATATATATATATATATATATATATATATATATATATATATATATATATATATATATATATATATATATATATATATATATATATATATATATATATATATATATATATATATATATATATATATATATATATATATATATATATATATATATATATATATATATGCAAAGAGAGAAAAGGAGAGAAAAAGCAATCAATAATTTTCCAAACAAGGCTTACAATTTGATGCGTTAGATTTGGGATTTGACATTGAATAGTTAAAAATTTTAATGTTTCCTTATTATCTCACTTAACACTGAATTTTTCCTTAAAATCTCGATTACGTTAAATTATTCCATAATATCTAACTTAATGCTGGATTTTTCGTTAATATCTCGATTAACGCTGGATGTTACTTAATATTTCGATTAACAAAGGATTTTTCCTTAAAATCTTGTTTAAAGGTTGGATTTTCCCCCTAATATTTCGCTTATCGTTGGATTTTTTCTTAATTTCTCTCTTAACGTTGGATTTTTCCTTAATAGCTCGTTTAACGCTCGAATTTTACTTATCTCGCTTAACGATGGATTTTTACTTATTATCTCGCTTACGTCGGATTTTCATATATATATATATATATATATATATATATATATATATATATATATATATATATATATATATCAATCACACTTAACGTTGGATTTTCTTATATATCTCGCTTATCTCTTGACTTTTCCTTAATATCTCGCTAAAATGAGAATACGTTGTTATCTCGCTAACCATTGGATTTTTACTTAATATCTATCGTACCGTTGGATTCTTACTTAATTTCTCGCTTAAGGCTAGATTGTTCTTAATGGCTCGCTTAACGCTGGAGTTTTCCTTAATATCTCACTTAGCACTCGATTTTTCCTTAAAATCTTGCTAAACGTTGAATTTTTCCTTAATATCTCGCTTAGCGCTGGATTTTTCTTTAGTATCTTCTTTAACGCTAGATTTTCCTTAATATATCTAAGAAAGTTGAATATTTTTTTTATATCTCGATAAAAGTTGAATTTTCCTTAATATTTCGTTAGCGCTTTATTTATCCTTAATATCTCATTTAACGCTTAATCTAACTTATTCTCTCACTTAACGTTGAGTTTTTCCTTAATATCTCGCTTAACTTAGACTATTTCTTAAAATCTAATTTAACGCTGGATTGTTCCTTAATATTTCGCTTAAATTTGGATTTTTCCTTATTATCTCGATTAATCTCGAATTCTACTTATGATCTCGCTTAACGATGGATTTAATTAATATCTCGCTTATCGCTTGACTTTTCTTCAATATCTCGCTAAAAATGAGATTTTTCCTTAATACCTCACTTAACGCTTACCGTTGGATATTTACTTAATATCTATCTTACCGTTTGATTTTTACTTAATATCTCGCCTTAGGCTAGATTGTTCTTAATGACTCGCTTAACGCTCGGGTTTTCCTTAATATCTCGCCTAACGCTGGATTTTCCTTTAGTATCTTCCTTAACGGTGGATTTTCCTTAGTATCTCGATGAAAGTTGAATTTTCCTTAATATCTCGTTAACGCTTTATTTATCCTTAATGTCTCGTTTAACGCTGGATATACCCTATTATCTCACTTATCATTGGATTTTTTAATATTTCGCTTGACGCTAGATTTCTTTTAGTTTAGATTCTTGATGTGTTCTTGCATACTTTTATTCTCTCTGGTTCTACCAAGCCTGTTGTTTATTTGATAATATTTCGTTCATTCATTTCCCTCTGTCGTGGGGCTAGTTCATGGTAGGTTGAATTCATCTATAAGTTCAATGGGTGAATAATAAATATGTGTATTTGTGTGGTTGTTTCCTGTTGACTACGGTCCAAGATCTTGCAACGAGGCCCATTTCTAGATTTGAGTTCCTGATTTCTTGTTATTATTGTGTGTAATTTTTAAATGCAATTATATTAATAATTGTAAATAATAATAGCAATTAGAATGAAAATAATGATAATCATAACACGATTCTTACAGTTTGCTATATAGTTTCATATTTTGCTCGATTCCTTCTTATTATCCTCTATTTATTTCTCTATTATTTCCTTCTAAATTCTCTTTTCGTCACCAAGTCCCATAAGTTTGTTGAGGGGAACCAATCGAGGTGATTCCCAAGGGCGGCATTATTTAGTACTTAGGCCAAAGGTCACGAAATGGGCAAAACAGCAGTTAGAAGTAATCAAATGGTAATAATTAGATAAAAATGGTAATTTAAGCAAAATAGCGGTGAATATTAGCATAAGGGAAAAAAGATAATCAAAGCAGAAACGCACCGTGGCTCAGAGGCCAAGGATTTTTTCTATTATTTTTTTATTTGTAATAGAAAAAATAAAGTGAGAACTAGTGGGGCTATTTTGGCCGAAAATAATTCAAAGAGACATATATATATATATATATATATATATATATATATATATATATATATATATATATATATATATATATATATGCCATCTGGTAAGGTAACCCGTAGCCAGACTACAGGGACTAGGTCCCCAGTGAAAGGGGTTAAAAAACAAAACAAGTGCTGCTCGGTGGTAAAACATATACCAGTTACACACACTCCCTCCCCTCCCCTCCCCTCCTGATAATAAAAAATGACTCACTTGTCGGCGTCTTCCAAACATGTATTCATCCATTAGGATTTCGGTGGGTAGCGGCGGGAGATCTGCCCCCAGAGATGAGACACCTCCCCCTAGGTATCCCCCTGCCATCCTTGAGTTTGCCCAATCTCGGATCCCTGCGGCCAGGTAAAGATGAGGAAGAGGTGGATTGGCACGGGCGTATCACGCGTTGCGGCTGAATCCACCGAGATTCGTATCAGTGAGTGCTGTAATGTGTGGCAGGTGGAGTGAGGAATGTTTCCTTTGTGGTTTTGGTAAAGATGATTTGCGAAGATGAAGAAATCTTTGAGTGAAGAGTGTCGTTAGTTCCCTCCTTCCGCAATTGAATCTAATCCTCGAACTCCTTCATTTAATGAAGGGATTTTTTTCCCTTGAATTTTTGGTGTTATCGCGAAGTGGTACTAGATGAATGGTCGCTTGGATACCATTAGCGATTAAGTTTATCACCTTGAGGGTAAGAGTGTTAAAGTGTGAGGGAGCAATTTGGTCTTCAATCGGTATCTTAGTTAATTACTATAGAAAAAGAGTTTGGGAAATACTATAATGGATTAATAAATTTCCTTTTCTGAGTAAATGGAGTGTCGAAACTTACTCAGCTTTATCAGTCAAGTTATAACAAAGGAAATCAGTGTTTTCTCTTTTCTTGATTGTCCCACACCATTTTTTTCCTTCGTTTTCTCGGTTTCTCTCTTCGCTTTTCAGATGTCCAGTCAAAAACAATAAATAACAGCGATTAAGAATCAAATGGCCGTAGCCATCGCATGTACTATGTTTATATTTCCAGCTTGACACACATGCGCAAAACATGTCCAAGGAAGCTCCGCCTCCAAATTTTCATTTGGCCAATCACAGCGCTTGGGATGGCCATGATCTTCATTCCGTGAGATTTTGGGACCTGCGTGCGCACGAATCAACATTTATGGGCGCCTAATCTAATTCTTTAAATAAAGTCCTCCACTTTTTTTTTATCTAAAGAAAATTTATGAATGCAATTTTAATTAAGATAGAATGTAATTAGTCTTTCACCTTCATTTTATATAATTATTTTTATAAGAACGGCTTTTTTTTTCTTAAATATATTTTCGCTGGTGCTTTTTGAGACGAAGAAAGGTTTGGTTAATTAAAAACGTTTATATATATATATATATATATATATATATATATATATATATATATATATATATATATATATATATATATATATATATATACACAACATACATACGCGTTAATATTATTTGGTCTCTCCACCTATTACATTGGTCTGCGTCAAAAATGTATCTTAGGTTTTCTGTAATGTTTCTTAATAAAATTGACCTCCCAAGTCTGAATCTGGCATCCGTTTTTCTCTATCACCTCCAGTTTTTGCGATACAGGAGGTGATAATAATTTTATAGTTTATACATGTCCTATATTACATCAAAATTTCAATAGTTTTTGCACTACTGTATTTGCAGTAAATTTTGTGTACATTTTGAATAATTATGTTAATAAGTTTATATTTTTGCAGGTTATGAATTGCTTAGCATAATAATAATAATAATAATAATAATAATAATAATAATAATAAGAGTGGTTGAGTTAAAAATGAACAGAAAATGTAAGAATAGCTCCGACAGATTTTGCTATGTTTGCGGCAAAGTGACTTTTCCCGAGCAGCAAAGTACAATCCCTCCTGTAATTAAATCTTTGTATCATGCATATGTTGGAGTAAGGCTAAGAGATCAAGATAAATGTTTTGCACCACATATCTGCGGCAAGGGATGCTACATAAGTTTAAGACGCTGGAGTCAGGGCGAACAGAAGTCCCTCTCTTTTGGTGTTCCCATGGTGTGGAGAGATGGCAAGGACCACACTACGCACTGCTATTTTTGCTTGACAAATCTTAAAGTTAAGCACTGTATCAAGTATTTAAGCTTTCTGTATTATACTGGCTCCTGAAAATGTCATTATTATGCAAAGACTTAGCATAAAATTAAAAACTAACATAGTTCACTTCAGCATGAACATATCTTTTACTAAACATTTATTTACTATCTGCAACTCCAAATCAATTCCTTTATGTAATATGCAATTATATTTTCCACAGGTTTAAATGAGAAGAATAAACATAGTCTGGCATATTCGGATGTTCCTTCAGCCATCAAACCCCTGCCCCATGGTCCAGGAATTCCTATACCTTCTTCCCCTGAACATATAGATGTCCATGAAGGGATTAATTTGGAAGTTAATCAAGATTATGAAATATCTGAGTCTTATTAGGTTTCCACACATGATATAGTCGCAAGACCATTCACTCAAGTTCAGTTAAATGACCTGACCAGGGATCTGGGGCTTTCAAAGGAGAATGCACAACTTCTTGGCTCTCGACTTCGTGAACAAGAGTTTTAGAGCTATATTTTACAGCATTCTTCCAGCTCTTTAGTATACTGCGCCAATATTAAAGGACTTGTTGAGGCCCTTGGAATTCCCTACAACCCATTAGAATGGAGACTTTTCATAGATTCCTCTAGTAGAAGTTTAAAAGCTGTGTTACTGAATATTGGGAACAAGATAACCTTCGTTCTTATAGGCTATTCAATCCAACTTGCTGAAAGTTATGAAAATATGAAAAAATTGCTGGATGCAATAAATTATTCCACCCCTCAATTGGAGGATATGTGGTGACTTAAAGGTAAGATCATTTTAGACTTGGCATTTATAAGTTCTTTGATATTGACATTTTCATTTTTAATTGTTAATACTTGTATACACCTTTTCTCAACTTACATTTTACAAGAATGCAAATCTGGAAATCATGAGTCATTTTTGAGTTATATTCTTTTGTTGAAGTGTGTCCCTATAGGTTAATGCATATTTTTGGGTTAATGGGGAACTTATCCTAATTGAAAAGATATACAACATAAATCAATAAACTCAAAATAAGATGTACATATCTCCAATTAGTTCCAATACAATGATTTAATTCATCGGCATACAGGATTTTTCAGTACATATTCCTATTCATATTGTTTTAAGAAATATTACTTTGAATTTGTTTTTAGAAATATTACACTTTGAATTTAGATACCCTGCTAAATTTCTTTTCAGGTAGTGTCTCTTATACTTGGGATGCAAATAGGCTACACGAAGCATCCCATCCTCCAGGTCCAGAACTTGCTAATTTTTCCGTTTCTCACTTCAACCCCATTTTTACTATTGAGTTCCCGATGGCATGTGGTAAAGGGTCAATTACCCTTCCCCTTCGAGTAGGGGAAGAAAGTTGGTATCCGTAGACAAGGCTGATGTTGATAGGAGGCCTTTTCCTGGTCACTGGTGGGTCTCAAATTGAGAATTGTCTCCCGACTGCCTCCGGAAGGAGGGGTCGAGTTTTCTTCGATTCCCTCAAGGAACTTCAAGTATTCAGTTCAGAGTACCACTTTGCACTCTACCTTCCAACTTGATCCTTGTATTAATGGTGAACGAGGTTTTTTTATCATTGTCTTTGTTACCCGTAACCATTATCGTTATTCCTCATCATTATTTTAATTTCCTTTTTTCCTTCATCCGTTTGTTTCGGATTTCATTCTTTTCCTACTCGATGAAAATACCTTCGATTGTTACATCAGTTTCCTTTTTCTTAATTAGGAAAAGGCAGAAATGCGCTTATATCCAACTCTTGACTATATTGAATGAATAAAAACAAATGACAAAAATTAATTTTGACACCAGTACCAGTTTCGAAGCCGAAAGGTTATGTGAGAAGCCTCGAAATAAGCTTGTAGCTTCGAAAAAGACTCCCGAAAGAAGATTTTAGTCTCGAAACAGGGCCTTGAAGATAATTTTTAATCTCGAAACATGAGCTTAAGATAAGTTTATAGTCTCAAAATAGGGTCTCGGAAATAAGTTTATAGCCTTAAAGCAGTTTGTAGACTAGAAATTGGCTAAAAGAATGTTTGTACCCATAAAGCAATGTCTCGAAAATAAGTTTATAACCTTAAAGCAGTTTGTAGACTAGAAATTGGCTAAAAGAATGTTTGTACCCATAAAGCAATGTCTCGAAAATAAGTTTATAACCTTAAAGCAGTTTGTAGACTAGAAATTGGCTAAAAGAATGTTTGTACCCATAAAGCAATGTCTCGAAAATAAGTTTGAAGCCTCGAAATAAGGTTCTAGCCTCAAAATATGTTAAAAGTAGAAGATTGAGGCCTCGAAACAAGGCCTCGCAATAAGTTTATAGCCTCGAAACATGATTTCGAAATAAGTTTGAAACTTCGAAACAAGGTCTGGAAATTAGTTGGCAGATCTTCCACTGCTTTGTCTTGCCAGATAGATTAGACAAAAGTTCGCTTTTACTTTATATTATTTAAAATATTTGTGAATCAAGCAGGGGGAAAACTAACGCTATGGTTATATAACGAGATAATCTCTAACAAAAATGTTTTTTTAAAAAAAAGGTATGATCTTAGGAAAAAATAGAAAAGTATATTTTCATTAAATTTAATAAAACCCCCTCGGCCCTCATTATTGTCCAACTCTACAGGAATATGAGTTTAAATAGGGTATAGTTCTCAATTTTTATACTAAGCTAGTACTGACGATGAAAAGTTTAATGCCGATGGTAGTCTTTTTTCTCTTCCGCTCTAAATCAGAGGAAGAGGTGAAAATACCACATATGAAGACGACCACAATCCACATACCTTCGAATCTTTCACATAATAAAAGCCTTGAAGTAGAAACAGTTTTGTTTTACCGTTCTTTGGAGAATCTAAGAATACATAATGTTATCTCCTAAGTAACGCGGACTTTAGGTTTGTTATTGCTTTATGAATAGAAATCAAACAACTCTTTGAGGTTATTTATATTTAAATAAATATTTGTTTATTAATTTAATAAGTAATAAAAATTCCACCAGTTTCTACCGCAAGTCTCATCCTTTCAATTAACCTTTCAATACTACGCTTGTAAAAATCGTTTAACCTTGATTTAAATAGTTTTTTTTAGGTTGTTTCGACATCTTCTGCTGTTAATATCTTCATTCTCGTTCGATAAAGTAGTAAAAATATCGTAATTTGATTGGAATAAGCAAGGTGAGTATGGAAATGACTCATTGGTTGCCAATCGAAATTGTTAAGACTTTGAATGATATCTCCTGTGATATATGATCGCGCTTTGTCTTGATGAGAGAGAACCCCCTCTTATAGAGATTACTGCTGGCCTTTTTTCTTCAGTGCTGCATGTAAACCTATTTGGCGATTGTCTGATTTGGGTTAAGAAGTTCAAAATGGATCATGCTATGTATATCCAACCAAACGCAAAAGAGAATTTTTAGTGTATGAAACCCCTGTTTCGACTGGAAAATTAGTTTTTTTTCCAAGACTAATCCATTATATAGAAAGATTAATATTATGGTAAAATTTCAGAAGATCTTCGCCGTGTTTTTAGTATTAAAAACATTACTAATTGTGTTTTTAGGCATTGTAGTGGTCATATATAGTTTCGGTTTGGCGCGGAAAGTACATATTTTTAAGATACTCCACCTTGATGGGGTCAAAATAAAACTAAAATTAATCCACCTTGATTTCTCATGATGTGTAAGGAAACCCTGATTTTAAACATTGACAACCCTAAATTTTACCTTATTTCAAACATTAGCAATCTTAGTTTTAAACACTTAAAACAACGCTGATTTCGAAATTAACACCAAAAATTATTGGCAACCGTTAGTTAATGATGGCGGATTGTGAATCTTGTGCGTTTAGTTTGTTGAACTTTAATATGACTTTTTCTAACTCCTCGGACAATTTAATTAACTTTTGTATAGCTCATGGTCTCATTTTGAAAGTTAAGAATTGTGACAGATGCGGGAAGGAGGTGCGGATCGATAATTATAATGTTAAAAGGTGGGGATGTGACAGGTATGTTTCCGTGAGAAAGAAAAAAAACTGCAAAAATATGGTTGATCGCAAATTATTTTTTAAAATAAAGATCTTCTCAGCATTGAATAGTAAGTTTTGTTTATATGTCTTTGCATTCAAACCTAATGTTAGGCTTTCGAAATGTTAATCCTACTATGTGATTAAAAATAGCGGGGGCGGGGGGGACCCCACAATTAAAGGGGCATATGGGGGCGAAGCTCCCCATTTTCAAATAATTACCCTAGGGTTCGAAATCAATCCGGTTGCCAGACGTTGTTAGGCGCTCCAATGCTTATTGTTTTTATGTAGTTCTCCGCCCGGAAGGGTTGACAGATGCGGGAATGATGTGTTTTGTTAGGTTTCGTAAGATTAGGTTTAGTTAGGTTAGATTGTATTAAAAAACAGTACTAATGCTGTTTTTAGGCATTTTAGTCATCATTTACTGCTTCTTTTTGGCGCGGAAAGCAGTTATTTTTAAGATAGTATCACTGCAAATAGCACTTTCCGCGCCTTACCGAAGCCGTAAATAATGACCTCAATGCCTAAAAACACCAGTAGTACTGTTTTTAATACTAAAAACACGGCCTAAGTCTTTGAGGTTTCACCGATATTATTGTATATAATTCACTTTTCATCTCCTATAACAATCCTACTCAAAATGGTTCGCTTTTTAGTCGAAATACGATAAATGAACAAATGCTGCTTCTTTGTTGCAAGTGTATCTCTGACAGATCGTGAGAGAGCCATTGTCCTAATCGTACAACTTTGCCTATCTCATTTAAATAAGAGTGTACGATGGAATGAGTTAAATATTTAACCGTTACAATCATATTTTCTTCCAGTGTTATTTTTAAAAGATCTTGATCGAATTTCACTGGTTGTACTGAACGGGATTCATCTTTGATTCTAACTTTTCCCGAGGGAAATCTGAAACCATCTTTGGCACTGTCTCACACTAATTTTTCCTTCACCGTATACTTGACATAATTTTCTGCTGTTAACTTACCATTGTTGCATTTTCTAAGCTAAAAACATAACATTGCCAACATGCTCATTTGACATGTCTGTAATATTAATCTTTTGACGACAAGTCACATTAAATTAACTATAATAATACAAAATTAATAGCCCATAACATGCTAACTAAGGTGTGGCGAAATGTAAGCTTTGGCTTAAGCTAAGACATAAAGGTACCTAGGCTTCGAGATTAGTAGACTAGGCTAGTATAAAAACAAGTCTGCTTTCGATTTTTTTCTATCCATAAAATAATGATAAACATGAATAGAAATGCCGGGTTAATGATGGAATGATCTTATACATAGTTGTTTCTTTCGAAACTAATACAATATCGTTGTACAGCTGAGAGATAGAGTGTCGTGCTCCGTAACTAGTCCTATACTTGTGATAAAAAATTATCTAAAAAAAACCTTTCATTTGTATTGAACTTGTGATAAAGTTCTTTTAAAAAAATATAGCTATCATTTGCATTGAATTTATGATAAAAAGGTTCTCTTAAAAAAACAAGCTTTCATTCGCATTGAACTTGCCATAAAAAGGTTATCTTAAAAATAACTTTCATTTGCATTAAATTTGTTATAAAAAGTTATAAAACATAGATTTAATTTATATTGAACTTAGGATAAAATAGTTTTTTCAAGACCCCCCCAGTTTTTATTTGCATTAAACTTGTGATAAAAAAGCTCTTAAAAAGTCCATCTTTTATTTGCATTGAAATTGATAAAAAAATGATCTTAAAAAACTACCAATTTTCATTTGCATTGAACTTGTGATAAAAAAATTAGCAAAAAACACTTCAGCTTTAATTTGCATTGAACTTGTGATAGAAAAAGTTCTAAAAAGAAGCTTTCATTTGCATTGAACTTGTGATAAAAAAAGCTCTTAAAAAGTCCATTTTTATTTGCATTGAAGTTGATAAAAAAATGATCTTAAAAAAATACCAATTTTCATTTGCATTGAACTTGTGATAAAAAAATTATCAAAAAACACTTCAGCTTTAATTTGCATTGAACTTGTAATAGCAAAAAGTTCTAAAAAGAAGCTTTCATTTACATTGAACTTGTGATAAAATGTTATCAAAAAACACTTCACCTTTTAGTCGCATTGAACTTGTGATAGAAAAAGTTTTAAAAAGCAGCTTTCATTTGCACTGAACTTGTTATGAAAAGTTCTCTTAACCTCCTCCCCAAGATTTCATTTTGATTTAACTACGCTATTACTACGAATATAAAAAAGAGAATTTGCCAAGGAATTTTTTACCACCTTCATTATTTTGGTTATTTCCCTTCTTCCTTCTCCATCGCTTTTCTTCTTGTTTTGTATCATTTAAATTATTTTATTTTTAGGGATACTTCCTTTGTTGGATTAAAAAGGTTTTTATTAATAATTAAAAGTCTTTCTTTTTTCACTGATCATAATCTCACTTTAACATTTGCATAGCAGCTGTGTTTAGTATTGATTTTTTTTCACTGATCATAATCTCTCTCTCGATTATATCACTGTTACGTGAAGATTTGTCTTGAGCTTCGTGTTACAAGATACTCTAATTTGAACTTGATGCTGAAATTGTTATTCCGATTACGCGCATTATACAAATTTAAGGGACTGAGTCCCCAAATGAACAATAGTTAGCCCATGGTTGGGGATCTTCGTAGGGAAAGTCGTACTAAAATTGGCAAAGTTTATTGATTTTCATCCGTCTCTGATTCATAATATCACCCTCAGTACATCTTTTCTTATATTTAACATAACTTTCTACACACACCTTTACACCATATAATATATATATATATATATATATATATATATATATATATATATATATATATATATATATATATATATATATATATATATATATATAAAGGGTGTTCCATTAAGACGGATCGCAGTTAGCAGTAAATATACATTGCAGCAAAATATATATTGAGTTTTCTGCCTCTTCCAACACTAATTTCAATAATCAATATATTGATGATTGAAATTAGTGTTGGAAGAGGCAGAAAAACTCAATATATATTTTGCTGCAATGTATATTTACTGCTAACTGCGATCTGTCTTAATGGAACACCCTTTATATATATATATATATATATATATATATATATGCAACGTTATAAATTATTTCCTTAGACTGTTGGAAAAGTGGGTGGAGGGAGGAGTTGTTTTATATATGTATATGAGAGAATCTCCATGCTATAGACTGTGATATCTGTTCGAAATTCGAATAAATAGGATTTAAGCTAAATCCTATACGATTAATGGCAAAATATCTCCATTTTTCATGATTTTAATTAAGGACGAGGGTTAAAATCGTCTACGAAATAACCTGACTCTGAATGCCACATATGACTCAAATTTATAGATGTTAACCATTTAACCCAGTGGCTTAGAGAACCTTCAAGAGACGAAAAAGTTATAGAAGTAGTTTTAGCCGCAGACGATGATTTGATTTCAACTTCAAATGTACGAGATCAATTTGGTATAAGTGAACAAAATGCGATTCAATTTAATGTTAACATTTCACACGACAAACCCAAAGAACATTTTCTAAATTGGACTTTAAACTAAGATAAATCTAGAGGCATAAATACGAATGTTGAGTGATTTATCGATAAAATAAACAAGTGTAAATCGCTTGGTCCCAGCAAGATCACCCCGAGGGTTTTAAAAGTAGTTAAAGAATCAATAGTTGAACAACTAAAGAAAATCTTCAATTACTCTCTTGAAACTGGAATTGTTCCTTAAGATTTGAAGCTATCTAATGTAACGCCAATATATAAAAGAGGATGGAAAGAGATAGCAGTTCATTACCGGTCTATAAGCTTGACATCCGTTGTAGAGGAAATGTTCGAAAGCATCAATGCAGATAAAATAGTTGAACATGTCAAATTGAACGGATTATTGCATCACTCGTAAAATGGCTTAAGGAAAAATAGATTTTGTCTAACTAATCTCCTATAATTTTTCCAATATATAAATTCAGTTGGCGATAACACAAGGCCAGTTTATGTTTTATATTTTGAATAAGTTTTCGATGGAGTGCAACAGAAGTTAATTTCTAAGGTTAGATCATTAGGAATTGTTTGAAAAGTAGAAAATTGGATTAAAACCTGGCTGGCTGATCGCAGACAGAGAGTAGTAATCAATGGCAAAGCGTCCGAATGGATATCTATTGCTAGTGAAGTTCTTTAGGGTTCGGTCTTGGGATCCTTACTATTTGTCATTTAGGTAAACGATATAGACATTGGGTCATGTCAATGATTTCCCAATTTGGTGAAGATGGTAAATCATTGCAGTGGGATTTGTCATTAAATATAGAAAAATGCAAAATAATTCACATTGGTAATTATAATCCCAGAGCCGAATACAAGATATTTGTCGGAACAATGGCAGTCACGGAAAAGAAAAAAAGACATCGGCACTTATGTGCCAAGCGATATTAAATCTTTGCCGCAATGCATAGAAGTGGAAAAGAAGGCTTTAAAATACTTAGTTACATTAAAAAGCAATTTTGTTTAGAAAAAGCGCCAACAATTTTAAAAAGGTATAACGCATTGATAAGGCCCTACTGAAAGATTGGAAAATGTGCAAACCGGGGCAATAAAGCTAATTTCATCCCTAAGAAATTACAAATATGAAACAAGGATGTTTTCTTATAATTTTGAGGGAAATAGTTAATGGTTTTTGACTGGGTCCTAAACCATTTAAAACAAGTTTATGTGTAAAATTTTCTCCCCTAAAATAGTTAATATCTGGAATAAAGTATCGAAGGAAATGGTTTCTAGTAATAGTGTAGAAACATTGCAAAAAAGGTTACTTAAAATTATTAGAAACTTATAGAAGGATAAATGTGAATTCAGAACAAGCTAACAATTATTCATTTACTATCAAAATTCTTAATTTTAGTCTTTATTTCAACTCAACTAGGTATCTTTTCAATTTTCAGGAACGAATTGGAGTAGGGGAGAGGTGGGTGTGGTGAATCTTTGTCCTTACTGTCCATCTTTCTCATACTCTTGAAATAAAGGAATATATGTCAAAATGGTTATGGTCCATTTCCAAAAAGAACTTTCTCGTTAAGGTCTAGAGGGTGCATACATTCCTTGTAAGTCTTGTAACATTCTGTGTGGGTAGATGTGTCTGCCTTTCTCCCTCTCTCTTTCGTTTTCTCTCTTTTTATTGGGAGTGAATGACCGCCGATATATATATATATATATATATATATATATATATATATATATATATATATATATATTTATATATAGGATGTTTAAAAAAAATTGATATCATTTGAGATGTAAATATCACAGAAAGTAAATAGTCAAGGCAAATGAAACTAAACAGGCTTAACGTTAAGCAGCATAAGATTTATTCTTTTAAATTTGAATGAGATAATCAAAGATATGTGGATTCAATGAACGATTTCACAAATGTTCAATATGCGCACCGCCTGAGACACGGCGCACGTTAAGTCGGTAGTCCAGCTCCTCCCAAACACGCTGCAGCATGTTTATGGTAACTGTCTCCAGTGCGGTAGTGGTTATGTGATTGAGTTCCTCTAGGTTTGTAGAAAGAGGGGCGGACAAAGACCAGTCCCTTCACATAGCCCCAAAGAAAAAGATCACGAAGGTGTCATGTCAGGTGAACGTGGCAGCCATTTCAACAGCACATTGTCTTCATCACCAGTACTCCCGATCCATCTCCCTCGTGGGATTATCACTGAGATAAGCCCGCACAGTGAGCTTCCAGTGAGGTGGAGCCCCGTCCCGTTGAAAAATGAAATCTTCTTGTTCATTTGCAATGAGCTCATCCATTAGCCAGTTCTGAAGCATTTGCAGATACACATGGCCAGTCACATTTCCCTCAAAGAAAAACGGGCCATGAAGATGGTTCTTGGAGATGGCACAGAACACATTCACTTTCGGCGAATCCCTCACGTGCTCAACTGTGGCATCAGGATTTTCTTTGCCCCAAATGCGAACATTATGCTTATTGACTTTGCCATTCGTATGAAGTGTGGCCTCATCACTGAAAACACGACGTTCCTTGAACTCGTCTTCTTCAAGTTTCTCTTGCATATCAACACAGAATTGTTTGCGCTTTCGCTTGTCATCTGCCGTTATGGCCTGAACTAGCTCTAGCTTATAGGGTTTCATTAGTAAGCATTTTCTCAGGACGCGCCAAACTGTCATTGGAGGAATCAGGGTTTCTAGACTTGTTCTTCTTATGGACTTCTTGGGGCTTTGCAAAAGATTTGGGGGAACCCGCTTGACCATCTCTTCCGATGTTATTGGTCGACCAGATCTTTTTGTCCTGCACAGACAGCCTTCCTTTTAATTTTTTTGTGCCATGTCCAAATCTGCATTGCCGTTCGTGACCTTTTGGACAACTCTCTCACAAATGCACGCTGGACAGTCTTGTTCGACTGTGTTCGAGCATACTCTAACACACCAACGCCTTTTCAATTCCAATGAATGACATTTCTATACCTGAAAAGATAAAAACATCAAACATTAAACATAAAATTTTGACCTGTTTCTATACATGCTGCTGTTAAAATTTAAGGTCATTTGAACTAGAATTGGCAAAGTTATTAGATTGAAAAATGATATCAATTTTATTTAAACATCCACTATATATATATATATATATATATATATATATATATATATATATATATATATATATATATATATATGTGATAAAACGAGTTGAATCTGTGTTAAATTCAACTCCTATCCCATATTAGTTAAAACCTCGAGGAGGCCCACGTGCATCTTCGATTCGAGGCTTGGAGTCTTATCAACAGCTGCCGGACGTCAATGTTTAAACAAGGAGGTTATCGTCCCCCCGTTCGCCCCCATACGCTGACCTCGCCAGATCGAGTTAGGCTTATGAACAGATAAGGCATTTTTCTCCGGCCCAGCTGTGCGTTCCCTCCAAGCTTTCACTCCATTCTCCCCCACGCCAAGGAGATGTCCTGGCTATTTATATGGACTCTTTACCACTAAGATCAGATTGGAGATCCAGATTTTCGTCGCGAAACATCACCACGACCCTCTCTCCCTTTGTGCGCCAAGGGACCTCGGCCTCGAGATTCATCATCACTTGTCCAGGAGGACAATATTCCTTGAGTGCCAAAGGTTCGAGCCTTTAGTGACGTCAAGTCCCCAAGGCATCCCCCCCTGTTGTTCAAGGAGAACAACATTAGAACAGCCATTGTTCGTTTTGAGCCCTTCGCCAAGAAACGGTTCTCATCCCCCCCCCTATTGTTCAAGGAGAACAGTATTAGAACAGCCATTGTTCGTTTTGAGCCCTTCGCCAAGAAACGGTTCTCATCCCCCCCCCTATTGTTCGAGGAGAACAGTATTAGAACAGCCATTGTTTGTTTTGAGCCTTTCGCCAAGAAACGGTTCTCATCTTCCCCCTATTGTTCGAGGAGAACAGTATTAGAACAGCCATTGTTCGTTTTGAGCCCTTCGCCAAGAAACGGTTCTCATCCCCCCCCCTATTGTTCGAGGAGAACAGTATTAGAACAGCCATTGTTCGTTTTGAGCCTTTCGCCAAGAAACGGTTCTCACCCCCCCTGTTGTTCAAAGGAGAACAACATTAGAACAGCCATTGTTCTTGAGCCCGTAGACAAGAGACGGTTCTCATCCCCCCTTTGTTCAGAAGAGAACAACCTAGAACAGCCATTGTTCGTCAAGCCGTTCGTCGAGAACGGTTCTCCTTCCCAAGACGCCACGTCAGGATCCTTTCATCCCCCCCCCCTTCTGCTGGAACTCGCCAGCGGACCGAATATTCCTTCAAGTACCTTCGACTGCACCCTAACGAAGTTACGTAAGCCAAGCGTCACCTTTTGAGTATTGATCCCTTATTTGTCAATTCTATCCTGTGCTTTAAATGGTTTATCGAACCATCCCATCTCTTTAACTCCATATTTGTTTTACCTTTTTTGATCCCTTAAATCCTTGGATTAGCCCGAGTCTCCACGACCCTTTCCATTCTGTTTGTCAATATTTTCCGTTTTTGTGTTTTGTTTATAGTTATTATTAATAAAACTCTATTTTATTAATGATAGCAATATTATTATCCTTAAGCTCAGTTCCACTTCTTAAGCATTTTTGAAGATACATAATATCGGCCGCCAAGACAGTAAAACGCACTCTAGAGATAATTAAGGAAGTTCCTTCAACGAATAGTGTTATATATAGTATCGTCGGGAGTCATTCTACGATATATATATATATACTATTTAATTTGGTATCAGGTGTGTAAGGTTTAACGCTATATCTTTGCAAACACTGGTCTCAGTCGAGTAAAGCATAGTGTTATTCGTTATAATAATAGAATATAGTATTTCCCTTTTGTTTTAACGATTGCTATCCCCTTTTTTTTTGAAACTTAAGAAGCTGGAGTAGCTCAAGGAATGGTTATAATAATTTGTTTGTTTTTTTGTGATTTTAGTCAGTGGTTATTTAGATTGAGAAACCAAGTACGAATAGGTCAGTGCCCATATTTAGGTAGGCTAATTCTATAGAGGCATAATTCTTGTTGCAAGGAATTTTAATTGGTTGACTAGTGCCCCCAAGTGCAAGATGACTCCGTTCGAAATCTTTAAAGCGCAAGGAGAGTCCTGTGGACTTTCCGGAAAAGAACTAATTAAGTACATTCAAGAGGAGCAACTAAGAGAAAGAGAGAAACGGATAAGACAAGCTGACCATCAGATTGAATTAGCTCGGATTGAAGCAGAATTTCAAAGACAAATGGAAGTAATAGAAAAGGAAAGAGTAATCCGACGAGAAGAACGAGAAAGAAAAATACAACGAGAAGAACGAGAAAAAGAAATCCAACGAGAAGAAAGAAGGAAGGATTTGCGCCCCGTCCCAGGAAAGCTGACAAAGTTTCCGAGCCCCGTAAAACCCCCAAACTTCTTTCCCCAAAACCAACAACGGGACTCCAAACCTCCCGTTAAGACTTCTCCTCCATCTCTCTTCCCGAAGCGACCAACCAGATGCTTCACCTGTGGTGTAGAAAACCACGTGAGCTGGAATTGCCCCCAAAATTCTAGGCTTAAAAGCGGACCAGCCCACCAAGTTCACCAGATTAATGCAACCACGGCTCCCCCGGTGGTGCAGACACAAGCAGAAACTTCTCCCCATCCGTCAGGCCACCAGGTAAATTTTTTTTGGAATAAAAGTTCAGCGGGAACTTTGAAATATGAGGAGGGCAGCGTGGACAGCTGTCGAGTATTGACTCTCGTCAGGGATACAGGATGTACATGCTTCATCGTGTCCGACGAACTCCTCCCAGTGGCCTCTAACCACAAAAAATTTGCGGTGGTACGTGACTACCTTGGGCGGGCGAACAGATTCCCCGTCGCTAGATGTTACCTGCAGTGTCAATATTATAATGGCTGGGCTGAAGTCATTGTAGCACCAATAAAATTCTGTTCCGTACTTATAGGAAAGAGCCCCCAAGTAAGTTTCGACCCTGTGTTTCAGGCCGCCCTTCCTCAAGGCCGAGATAAGAAAGAAGCCCAGGAGCTCGTCCCCATCAGAACCCCGATACCGTCCGATTTCTCGGAGACCCCTAACCAGGACTTTAGGACGGAAAAAGAGGAATGTGATTCACTAAAACCCTTAGGTGATAAGGCCCCAGACAAGGACACGGAGACTGTCCTTGGACCCCAAGAAAAAAAGAACCCCCAACGCGCCCATGGAGATACCTTCGTAGAACTAGACGAAGCATCAAGGCGCTTGAAGAGGATTGCCCCGCGGAGTCCCTTAAGGTAATCCAGACAGTGTGCATCCAACCTGATGCCGATTACCCTCCTCCTTCCCTACCAGGCAAGTCTTTGGAACCCTCTGACCTGGATAGTGACGCGCAGCTGACACCACGTCAGAAGAGTCAGCTCCAAGAACTAATTAAATGGAATCACCATTTACCCGCCCTATTAGTTCTTTTCGAGCAACTGCGTGAAAATGGCCTCACCATTGGCCCCAGCAAATGCCAGTTTGCCCACGAAACCATCAAATATTTGGGTTTCAAAATAGGACGAAGCAAGTTAGGTCCCCACGAGAACAAGATTAAGGCAATCGCCCACATGCCCCTCCCGATTACAAAGAAGCCATTAAGATCGATCCTAGGATCAGCTTCTCCCTATCAGCGATTTGTTCCGAATTTCGCTGCAATTTTGGCCCCCCTATGCCCCCTTCAGGAAAAGAATTTCCCCGATCGTTTACGTTGGAATGATGTCGCTGTTTCCCATTTTAATCAGCTCAAAAATAAGTTCATTTCTGCCCCCATTTTTAAGTTGCCCAACCCGGAAAAATCCTTTGGGGTTAAGACCGACGTGATCAACGAGGGCATTGGAGGTGTACCCCTTCAATACGAGGATGACAGAACGAGTCATCCAGTTGCATATGCTAGCCATCTATTATTACCACGCGAAAAGAAATATGCCACTAGGGAAAAGATAGCTCTATCAATTATCTGGGTCATAGACAAATTTAAGCTGTACTTGATATGTAAAGAATGTCAAATAGGAACCGACCGCCGTCCGTTAGCCTATATTAGGAATGTGAGACACTCAAACGGCCGCATCATGCGCTGGAGTTTACTCTTGCAAGAGTATCGATTTAAAATAAATTATATCAAAGGTTCCGATAACCAGGTCGCTGACGCACTCAGTAGGAATGCGTTACCGAATAGTGTAGAACAATTGTATTCATAGGATTAGTATCTCCATGTAGGTATATACCGTCTTGTACGACTTAATTTAAGATTCTTTTGTAATATAGTTATTTAATGTATGTCTGAATTTTGTAACGCTCAATGTCTAATTTTTTTTTATGTATATATATTTGTTCTTATTAATTTACGTATAAATTATTTTGTCCCGTATGTACTAAGTTTATAACATTTCATTGTTCCATGCCCTTTTTTTTATTAAGTTGTATTAAAGGTTATTTTCCCCTGTAATCTAAAGATCAAAATAATCATGTATTGAGGTAATAATAGTTAGGTGCAGGAAGATACGGTTGGTACAAGAAAACGAGTTCCCTACAACGGAGCTCTATCGTTGTCCCTTCTCTCTTTTTTTTTCGAAGTGACAACTTCCCCTGGAATGGAGGGGTGTGATAGAACGAGTTGAATCTGTGTTAAATTCAACTCCTATCCCATATTAGTTAAAACCTCGAGGAGGCCCACGTGCATCTTCGATTCGAGGCTTGGAGTCTTATCAACAGCTGCCGGACGTCAATGTTTAAACAAGGAGGTTATCGTCCCCCCGTTCGCCCCCATACGCCGACCTCGCCAGATCGAGTTAGGCTTATGAACAGATAAGGCATTTTTCTCCGGCCCAGCTGTGCGTTCCCTCCAAGCTTTCACTCCATTCTCCCCCACGCCAAGGAGATGTCCTGGCTATTTATATGGACTCTTTACCACTAAGATCAGATTGGAGATCCAGATTTTCGTCGCGAAACATCACCACGACCCTCTCTCCCTTTGTGCGCCAAGGGACCTCGGCCTCGAGATTCACCATCACTTGTCCAGGAGGACAATATTCCTTGAGTGCCAAAGGTTCGAGCCTTTAGTGACGTCAAGTCCCCAAGGCATCCCCCCCTGTTGTTCAAGGAGAACAACATTAGAACAGCCATTGTTCGTTTTGAGCCCTTCGCCAAGAAACGGTTCTCATCCCCCCCCTATTGTTCAAGGAGAACAGTATTAGAACAGCCATTGTTCGTTTTGAGCCCTTCGCCAAGAAACGGTTCTCATCCCCCCCCTATTGTTCGAGGAGAACAGTATTAGAACAGCCATTGTTCGTTTTGAGCCTTTCGCCAAGAAACGGTTCTCATCTTCCCCCTATTGTTCGAGGAGAACAGTATTAGAACAGCCATTGTTCGTTTTGAGCCCTTCGCCAAGAAACGGTTCTCATCCCCCCCCCTATTGTTCGAGGAGAACAGTATTAGAACAGCCATTGTTCGTTTTGAGCCTTTCGCCAAGAAACGGTTCTCACCCCCCCTGTTGTTCAAAGGAGAACAACATTAGAACAGCCATTGTTCTTGAGCCCGTAGACAAGAGACGGTTCTCATCCCCCCTTTGTTCAGAAAAGAACAACCTAGAACAGCCATTGTTCGTCAAGCCGTTCGTCGAGAACGGTTCTCCTTCCCAAGACGCCACGTCAGGATCCTTTCATCCCCCCCCCCCCTTCTGCTGGAACTCGCCAGCGGACCGAATATTCCTTCAAGTACCTTCGACTGCACCCTAACGAAGTTACGTAAGCCAAGCGTCACCTTTCGAGTATTGATCCCTTATTTGTCAATTCTATCCTGTGCTTTAAATGGTTTATCGAACCATCCCATCTCTTTAACTCCATATTTGTTTTACCTTTTTTGATCCCTTAAATCCTTGGATTAGCCCGAGTCTCCACGACCCTTTCCATTCTGTTTGTCAATATTTTCCGTTTTTGTGTTTTGTTTATAGTTATTATTAATAAAACTCTATTTTATTAATGATAGCAATATTATTATCCTTGAGCTCAGTTCCACTTCTTAAGCATTTTTGAAGATACATAATATCGGCCGCCAAGACAGTAAAACGCACTCTAGAGATAATTAAGGAAGTTCCTTCAACGAATAGTGTTATATATAGTATCGTCGGGAGTCATTCTACGACAATATATATATATATATATATATATATATATATATATATATATATATATATATATATATACATTTGAGAGATATATACATTTATATATCTGCACGCGTTTAACTATTCCTCATTTATTCTTTGAATTCCCAATTAATTTTCTATTTATTTCATAGTCTCCGTTCGAGATTGCGAAAGTGTTCCTTAAAAAGCTATTCTATTTAGAGAATTTTTTGGTTCTCTGCGTGGCGTAGTGTACTAACGGCATACTTTTAACTGTGATCAAAGCGGTGCTCGCTGCCTCAGTGTGCCTGGTTCGAATCGCTTTCCTGCACGGATTTTTTCGAAAAAAGGTTATAAAAATATTACTGCAAGGAAAAATTATTCCGTTTTCTCTTTCAATGTGGTTTAATGAATTCATATATATATATATATATATATATATATATATATATATATATATATATATATATATATATATATGGAAAGAAACTCACAACTTGCACGTGAGTCAAAATTATGATAAATAGCACCCATTAAGACGGATCGAAGTTAGCAGTAAATAAAACAGTGTTATTGGTGAAAATTTATTGATTTCCCTATTGGATCATGTTATTTGAGTGATGGCAATTATGTGTGAAAAATAATATCGCCCTAAATGTCCGCCGAGGCTTCGGCGGCACACCTCCACTCGATGGTCAAAATCTTTGATGACGTCTCTGCATAGTTTCTCTTTGATCTCACGAATATGCCTTATTATCTCATTCTTCAGCTGTTGAATTGTTGTTGGCTTGTTGGCATAGACCTTACTTTTGAGATGACCCCAAAGGAAGAAATCTAAAGGCGTCAAGTCACATGATCGTGGTGGCCAATTGACCTCGCTGTTTCGAGAGATCATGTGAATTGGGAAATTCTATTTCAATAAAGCCATTGTTGCATTGGCTGTGTTGCATGTGGCGCCGTCCTGTTGAAACCACAAATATTTGACATCCATAGAATTCAATTCAGGCCATAAAAAGTTGGTTATCATGGCACGGTATCGCTCGCCTTTCACCGCAATAGAATTCCCGGCATCATTTTCGAAGAAATACGGCCCAATGATTTCGCTAGAAAAAAATGCACACCAAACAGTGACCTTTTGTGGATTAAGTGGCTTTTCGACAATCTTCCTGGGATTTTCATCAGCCCAAATGCAACAATTCTGCTTATTAACGAATCCACTAAGATGAAAATGGGCTTTATCAATAAAGATGATTTTTTCGAAAAATCATCATCGGCTTGTCTTTGCTCGTGCATCCAATTGACGAATGTACGGCGCTTCAAATGGTCAGCAGTCTTCAGTTCTTGTGTCAAGTGAATTTTGTAATCGTGTAGAGACAAATCTTTTGTCAAAATTCGATGTAACGTTGTTGTGGAGAGGTTAAATTCCTGCGCGCGATGACGAATAGAGGTGTCTGGATCTTCGGCCACATTCTCGCGCACTGCAGCAATGTTTTCAGCTGAACGGCGTAAACGAGCACGCAAGGGCGTTTTCATATCTGCCACCGACCCCGTTTGTTTGAATTTACGAACAATTTTCCCAATTGCACTCACGATTGGTCGATTATGTTGACAAAAAAAATCGCGAAGTGCCCGAAATGCGTTTCTGTTTGAACGTCCATTTTTGTAATGGGCTTGGATAACTTTAACACATTGTTCGATTGTTAATCTTTCCATGGTTGAGATTGCCAAAGACTGAAGTTGTTAAATCTGAAAGAAAAAGAAAAAATCATTAGACGCTTAAACTTAACTCGCCTTTAAATTCGGACCAAGTTATTGAAACACCAGTTATATATTTATTCATATATATATATATATATATATATATATATATATATATATATATATATATATTTAAAGGCACAAAAAAATAAAAACTAGTAACACAACCCGGAAAATCGCTAAGGAAAATATTACGTGAACCATTGAAAGCTTGAGAAAGAAAATGGGAGATATAGAAACGGAGTAAAATAGGGAAAACTATTTTTCACCGTTTTAAGAAAATGAAAAGAAGAGAAGTTGGATTCGAACCTGTGTCATCAAGCGCTCATCACTATTTATACCACGACGCTCATCGACTAAGCTACCATCCTCAACTTATGAGCGTCTTGATCATAATAGCGATGAGTGTTTGATGATACATTTTCGAATACAACGACTTTATTCATTTTCATATCATGGTTAAAAATAGTTTTCTCTATTTTTCTCCGTTTCTATATCTCCCATTTTCTTTCTTAAGCTTTCATTGGCCCACGTAATATTTTCCTTAGCGTTTTCCCGGCTTGTGATACTAGTTTTCATTTCTTTGGGCCTTTAAATACATTTGTTATATATCACGTTTCAGGTTCTCTCAGTAGGTCATCTTGAATTCCCTTAAAGGTCGTCATGAAGGCAGCTATAAACTTCCTGAGTGTTACATAAGAAGTTTGGGGGTGATTCTTCCGAGGAACACCTTGACATTGAAAGTTTTCGATGGTTCTCACCTTTATCCACTTCAGAATGACAGAGCCAATGGTGCTGAAAGATATTTTCAACTGCTCGGATATCTTTCGGTAACTCAGCCCATCAGTAAGGAGTTTCTGGATTGTTTTTTTTCTGGTCATTGGAAGGTTCTTTTTTCTTCGCCATGATAACGTCTTTTCTGCGGGAACGTCGACTAATGAATGGGATTCCAATCTTTCCTGAGCTCTTGTTGACTGCTGTATATATAATTGGAACCTTCTGAAGTTGTTTTTTTTGCACCGTCATAGCTAATAGTGTGTCTTTCATGTGATTTTAATAATGAATTTCGTTAGGTTTATGTTTTTGTACGAATAATTTTTTCACCCGTGGTTTAATTAATTACAATTTTACTTAATATAATTTTTTTAATGCCTTTTTGTCTATAGAACTCTTAACTTTACCTTAATATTAATCTATTATGTAAATTTCATAAAGTTTGCTTTGGGTGGAAGTCTATGAAAATTGAATTTGGAAGGTGTACGAATACTTATTTCACCCTACCTCACCTTATATATATATATATATATATATATATATATATATATATATATATATATATATATATATATATATATATAAAGAAGAAGGAGCAAATGCAAGTTCTGCGGGTGATAACAACCAGCACAGGGCTTTCGCCATATTTATTTTCTGCCTTTCAAAACAATTTTGAAGACAGAAATAAAGGTGCAGAAACTTTGCATTGCAGACTATATAACGATATAGTACAAGAAAGAAAAATTTGACGCGAATAAGCAATGGGACAAGAAATAGGAGTTTTTTTAGAGGTAAGAGAAAGGGACATTAGAAGAAGACTAGAATCAGAGAGAGCAGAGGGCGGCACAATGAAGGTAATCTTTTACCGAGAAGACAGAGATAACGCCAGGGGAGCATCTGACCGGCAATCAGCAGACCCGGGTTCGAGTCCCGGCCAGGAATTTCAAACTTTTTTCCCCTGGCGTTATCTCTGTCTTCTCGGTAAAAGATTACCTTCATTGTGCCGCCCTCTGCTCTCTTTGATTCTAATCTTCTTCTAATGTCCCTTTCTCTTACCTCTAAAAAAACTCCTGTTTCTTGTCTCATTGCTCATTCGCGTCCAATTTCCCTTTCATGTACTATATTATATATATATATATATATATATATATATATATATATGCCATTTTGTGTATTAATAAATAATAATTATCATTTATTGTGAAAAAATTATAACTTTTTCGCAATAATGATAATAATTATTATTATGGATCAGAACGTGGGTAAAAGTGGCCGTAGATTTGTGAGCAAGAACTAAAAGTATGAAAATGTAGGAGGACGCTAAAACTAAAGGTCCCCCCCCCATTAAAATCCTCGTGGGTCCCTAAAGTGTAGTAAATTCTACGTCACGAGACGCCCTCGCCAATATCGGTTTGAATCAATATAGTCTTCCTCTATAGGATATTAGAGACTGCCTGGATCAAGGGAAAAAGTTATAATTAAAAGGTTATCAGGTGAAAATAAAATAATTATAAACATTTTCGAAAAACGTCTGCCAAATAAAAAAAAATATTATATATTTGCTTGTAATGCTTAGTGTGAAACCAAAATTATTTACATTTTGAAATATCATTATTGTTTTTTATATTTTTAATTCATTTTATATTTTGTAAAACTTCTATCTTTATATGTTTCATAACGAGGTTTAAAATCAAATCGAAGTTTTGTCATAATTTCAGCTTTTGATTCAATATATACTTTCTATACACAGTTAATATAATCTCTCCGATAGTTTTAATAAGTACTGAACGGTTACTTTCAAAATAACAGGAGTTTCATTGGTTAATGAAATATTTAAATCATTAAAAGCATTTTAATTTTGTTTGCTAACAGAAAACTTTTGTATGCAAACTAATCAAAATTCCTGATAATGTTTATTACCTGATTAAAAAAAATAGGACTTAAAAAATAGTGTGTAGTCGGTGTCTTCTATTTCCATGCATACATTCTCGAACGAGACGAGGAACTTCTTCCATGAACTTTTTGAGCATTTCATTTTGAATCGCGCCATAACCTGACGAATTCTTGTTTCAACCGTAAGGTCCAGGGATCGAGTCGGCCAGTTTATGTTCTCCAAATTGAGAAATGTATCACCAAGGGAACCTGTCTTGTAAAACTTCTATGGTCTTTCGAGCTAAATGGAGGGTGCGCCCTGGTCTTTGTACCAAAGATCATGGTAGTTTTTGAGCTCTGTAAATTCGGAACGCAGGTCTACAATTAAATATTTTTAGCGGCTCTGCATAGACATTAAACTAAGTCTATAGGGAAATGAAGGGGAAGTTCATGAGTTTTTAGTGTCTGTTCAATTACCCAACAATGCTAGTTTTTTATGGTAAGTATCGCCATTAACATGCAAATGGGGTTCATCAATCATCACAGTTTGATGAGGGGCACACCCCTCGACCCCAGTGTCTCGAGAGAAAGTGGTACTCTGTCGCGGCTCGTCCTTTAGACCTCCTTTAAATCTCCCACTATCCTCAAAAGGTGAAAGAAGGCGAGAAACGTAAAAAAAAATAAATTCTTGGATTGTAGCTAAATGTAACGATATAACTTATGGGAAAGCAATGAGAGAACAAGAGGGAAAGTCCTTCCGATTTCCTGCGACGTTTTGTTTAAAGATGATAAATGGTTATTGCTTTGATGGTTTCCCATGGTTCAAATCAATTACAAGTGCCTTTGAATGGCTAAATGACTAAATGAGGCTTCTGCCACTTGCTGGCGCTACCCAGCGCCAAATCCAACGGCAGATTTGAAATCTCCAGGGTGAATAACCTTATGTCCTATGGTCACATGGGTCATTTCATGGCTCTATATGGGTACAATTGAACGTTACTCCTTTTGAAAAAAAGCGACGCCTAGACCTGGCGCTTCGCCGCAGATAAAAACAGTAGATACTGACAAGTTGAGTAGATACGATGTTTTCCAGCTAGAAAACCTTCATTGATTCAACGCACTCCCTATTCTGTGTTGTTGTTTTAGAGCGCATCAGACCTGAAGCTTTGCTGTTCTTAACTGAACTGGGATTTGGGCCCCATGGCATTATTGTGCTGTAACGTGGCACTCTCTGGGCATTGTAGTCCAGTAGAAATTTATGTTGCACTTCTCTAACAGATTTTGACTGAAACAAATCCAGAACATTCAACAGGCAAACTGCAGTGCTCAACACCCCAGCAATCCCTTGCGGAGGGCGTCGATGCAAAAATGGCAAACCTTGTTGCTACAAAAATTTAAAGAGAAACAAAACCTTTAAACTTCATTCGCTAAAATAGGAACCAACTTCCATGTTTGGTACTTATTTTGTGCGTTCATAAATTTTATGTGAAATATGCAAATAAAATATTGCCCATGCTACACCTAAAGCTGCCTTGTGGTATCATAGCTGTTAATCTTAAGGTGGAGTAGCAGCCATGGAAGGAGAAATTAATGTATCAGGTTAGAACGAAAGTAATTTCTGATTTTATAGAATAAAGTTTTAGGAGCAATTTTTGAAGTAGTGCCTCTTGTAGACGTTTAGGAATGTTCAAATGAGTAATTTATACCTTTTTCTTCCAGATTATAAAAATATTGTTCATAATCTTCTTTGATATTCACCCGTACATATATTCTCCTATCTAAAGATCGCATTAGACATGTTTAACCCTATGAGTTTCATAAAAGTGTTAATGCAAGTGTGGCGTAAAAATACATTCAGAGAACTTATGGAGATGCAATAAATGAAAGAAGTTGTAGGAGGTGGTTTTTCCCGTTTCCGAAGTGGGGATTTCAGTCTAAAAGACGTAACAAAAGAAGGTCGTCCAAAAGATTTTGATTCTGAAGAGTTGGAAGCTGTTGTCACAGCAAATTATGCTGCAACTTCTAGGAAACTCGCAGAACAATTTAACGTCACCAATAAGACTGTCCTACACCAACTGAAAAGGATTGGAAAAGCTCAATGATTGAAAAATGGGTCTCGTACGAACTGTCCATGGTGAATCTGTAACAACATGTTGTTTACTGTGAGTCATTGCTTTCAGAGCACCTTCAGACAGCATTTTTGGCCAGGCCAGTTACGGTTGATGAAAGTGATTTCTTTATCATAAAGAAATACACCATCATTTGTGGATCGGTCGAGGAAGTAGAATTTCTCAACAACCGAAAAATAAAACTTTCCTCCCAAAAAGATCACCTTGAGTGTATGGTGGGATATTAAAGGAATCATCCATTATGAGCTGTTAGACAACAATAAAACAATTAGTGCGAATCTCTACTGCAATCAACTTTGTCATTTGAAAGCTGCTTTGGACCAAAGGTGATCCTCCTTAGTCAATAGAAGTGGTTATCACCCTCCATCACGATAATGCCCGTCTTCACACAGCTCTAATGACCAAAGATTTCTAGGAGGAGCTCGGTTGGGAAATATTGTTTCCTCATCCATATTCTCCTGAATGTATACCGAATGTATAGAGACCAGAACTGCACCTAATACTCCAAATTAAGTCTTACAAACACTCTCTATAAGAGAAGAATGATCGATATCTTTCTATTTTAACGTAAAATGTCTAGCTACTCGTATGTATCTTAGAGGCTTTTTCGCCTTTTTTTTGTTGCTACGTCGACTTCAGTTTGTTTTCTGTCGTCTTCGAATTGGACACACTCGCGGGACGCACCTTCATTTGATGGAGCGGTCGCCTGCACTCTATTGCGCCGATTGCATTGTCTCCCAGACTATTCGGCACATTTTTGTTAAGTGTTGCAGTCTGGTTGATCTCCGTGCACGTTACCTGTCCTGGTATCGAGATGAGCGCGGTCGCTACCGCTTGTCCCTTGTACTCGGGAAGGGTTCGTGTCAACAGACTTGTAGACTAACTGACTTTTTAGAGGAGGTTGGCCTTATTCATTTATTTGATTCTCTTTGTTGTGGGTTGCATGTTCCTTCTTGTTTTTTTTTGTTCTCTTGTTTTTTACGAATTTTAAAATAGCCTCGTACGAGTACTATGCTAGAATTTCAATTACGATGACTTATGTTCTTGAAGCAAAATCCATGTTAGTACGTTGTCCTTTATTCCCTGCGCTTTTACCTTTGTTAAGTTGTTTTTTATCTGGAACGATATATAATATTTTTGGAATCGAGATAAATGCCATCTACAGCTTTATTTTGCTCAAAAGTTATGATCGGGTGGTGACAAAAATCGGTCAAATTAGTTAAGAATGAGCGTCAGCGTCGAAAGTCGTGCTATGAGAGATTTATCAACTTATGTATATATTATCTCCAGATGCTCCACGATTCTACTTCTAACAATGGCCTCCGAGAGTTTAACACCGACTGAGTAAAGTAGATTGGACGAAAATTGGAGTTACATTTGCCTCTTCGAACTGCTTAGAAACTATTTCTTCCCTATTCCCGTCCTAAGAGACTTTTAGATAATTTTAAAGAGGGGTTTAAATAATTTTTCATATAATAATTATTTAAGATAGATCGGATAGAATTCATTGGGATTCGGCACTTTGGAAATCTTTCATTTTCCTAGTATAAAAATTAATTTAAATTTCTGTTGTCAATATTTGAAAGAGTATTACCATTATCAAAATGTAGTCCGTCAGGTTATTTATATCGTCGACGGAAAAATATTAGCAAAATGTTCATTAAATGGCTTCATCACGTAGTCCAGAAACTGATGTATAGCTAAGGATTTCCTTTTTTTATTTATAAAATCCTCGTTCTCTCATTAAAAATGGACTCCTGATGTTATCCGCTTAATACAATATGATGTAATATACAACCGAATCTGAAAAACTCCTTTACTTTTACTTAACTTTGCCCTACTCTGTTAATCGAGTGTGTTTAACATTTTTCTTAAATGATGAGAGCGGCTTTATATCGTCATGGACACTTTATAGCCTCGTGGTATTTGATTGACAATTCTGTGGTTATTTAGTTTTAGTTTCCATTCTGATAATAAATTTGAATTTCGTAATTTAGTAATATTTTGACTTCGCTGAACATTTGCATATTTATCAACATTTTAATTTATTAATTTCCCCTTTTACGGCAATTTGATTGAATTCAGAATAAGTCATCTTAATAGTTTTTATTTATAGTCTGATGATGAAATTGGGAAGAGGGGAATCGTGGTATTGATCGTTGATCGATTTGATGTTTGGGCGTAAATTCGCGCGATTAAAAGCACATTTCGGTCGATTCTGGTCTCCTTTGTGCTCACGATGAATTTCGATGAATCGAATTGGTTAATCACAATGAAATGATTTTTTAATTTCCCTAAAAGTAGTGAGGCAAAAATAAGGTTCATTATTATTTTCTTTTAATTACCATCTGGACAGGTCTTTTCTCCCATTATATATATATATATATATATATATATATATATATATATATATATATATATATATATATATATATATATATATATATATCAGAACAATTGTTAAATCCACTGACAGATTCCAAATATGTTAATTAAACTAAAACCACTGTTGAGGAGCGTAGTATTTATTATGTCGAGACCAGTTTAGGCATGGAGTTTGTCATGCCATCCTCAGTCGAACACTAAGAATACTTAGTGTTCGACTGAAGATGGCATGACAAACATGCGAAACTTGTCTCGAGATAATAAATACTACGCTCCTCAACAATGGTTTTATTAACACACACACACACACACACACACACATATATATATATATATATATATATATATATATATATATATGTATATATATATGTGTGAATTTGGGCAGTATATTTTCATTCATTATAGCATGTTTTATTAAAAGCGACCGCTAGTTTCGAATTAATAATTCTTTTTTCAATCTTCTCGATTTGTCTTATATTCGCCTTTTCTTCATTGTTTAACCTGTGGATAAGCGTACCGAAGTTCATCGGGGACTGATGCTTGTTATTTTGTTTTTTCCTTTGGCAAAATAACAAACATTGATACGCTTATCCACAGGTTAAACAATGAAGAAAAGGCGAATATAAGACAAATCGAGAAGATTGAAAAAAGAATTATTAATTCGAAACTAGCGGTCGCTTTTAATAATTCATGCTATAATATATATATATATATATATATATATATATATATATATATATATATATATATATATATATATATATATATATATATATAAATAGATAGATATAATGGAAGGCCCAGATATGCCCGGAGCATGTGGCCAACAACAAAAGCTCAGATAAAATCGACTAGGCCAGCTTCATTCAGAAAGTCCATGAATCCACAGGTCTGTGTGCACAAATCAGTCCCGACCACGAGAAACAAGTGGTAGCGACTCTGATCGTCCCGGTAATGGTTTAGGTAAGGTGCGCGAAGATCGCCCAGCCGGGAACATTCAACAAGAATGTGCCGAACCGTTTGAGGGACGACCCAATATTTGCACTAAGGTGCAGGCGAGTGCTCCCTTAGATGGCGGTGCGCCCCGCAAGTGTGCCAAATCCTAAAACGACCGAAAAAAATATTAAAACTGCCGAAGCATTAAGGGGTAGGTCCACGGTAACAGTCGCGATGGAATGCAACTTTAAGCTCTCATCGGTCGTCTCCTATCTTCTGTGCCAGGCAATCCGAAAGGGCTACTCTGATTCCTGCCGTTTAGTCAGTTTGAGGAAGAGCAAAACGTTGGTCGCCGAGTCCTCGCAGACTCTTTGGTGCCATCCTTGGCGCGCTCATTCTTCGCTATCCTTCTATGTCCAGGAACCCAGTAGAAAATACTCGTAATCTCAACATATGTCCGCCCCAGGATGACCCTGCATAAAGGCGGACTTAGGTTCGGTGTCTGGCACCGAGCCGAGATTTGTCTACAAAGAGGACCTTACCGTCTGGGGTGAGGGCACTTCCGGAATCATTTCCACCTCAGGAGATGCCTCTAGGTGTCCATCCCCTCCAAAGGTATTGGGTATTCCGACTAGCGACTCACACAGCTTAGGACCTGTCACGGACGTCAAAGGATGGCCAGTCGACCTCATTAGGGAGAATGAGGAAACGGGCATGCAGGCTCATATCAAATTGACAAACTTCGGAGGTGTCTCGGGAATGCGTAGGGGGTGTTGCCAACTCTTACCGCTCTAAAGGGGTTAAGGTGGTTCACCTGTGTGCATCAAGGGGCCAGGAACTGAGGTGGTTCGTCTGTTGCCTCTTCGTAGTCTTTGAGCACCCCTGAGAAAGGAAAGGGGGGACAACCGCAAGTCAAAAGTCTCCTGGAGTTAACTCTTTATAAGAGAGTAAGAGGGAAAACCCCGAGCTCGTGGCAATTGGTGATGGGGAAACGCCCTCTCTGCTCGAAGAATCTGAAACGGGCCCCTGAGACAGCACCATGAGAGCACCTCATTGAAAGAGGTGGAGCTACCCAAGGGCGTCTGCAAAGATGGCAAAGGGGAAACCTCTTTGCTGCACAAAGATGGTTGGAAGTGGGCCTCTCCACCGGTCAGAGCGGTGTCGTTGCTCTTTACCTCGTCCTTCCAAAATCAATGTCTGGTGGGGACTTTGAGAATGCGATATAGACCGAAATAGTGACAAATTGTGGAAGCTTGCAAACACTTGAGAAGAAGAAGAGAGGGTTGTGGGCTATATGCCACATACAGCAGCTCCTGCCTGTCCCTTACTGGATTTACGGACTTTTCAAATCTTCACCCCGGATGTATTAAAAGGAGGAGTTCGCACCTGTGAACGATGCCCATCGACCAGAAATTACCGAGTAGATATGTAAAGCTCTAAGGGTCGCAGCTTCCATATGAGCAGCCAGAGAGGCAGAGCGACAAGGTGGATTTCCCTACTAGGTCGTACTAATCGTCGATAGGAGTCTCAAGATTTGAAGATCTGTTGTGCCAGACCGATAGACGGGACTCGAGACTTTTAGTCGACCTGGTATCCGATACGACAGTAAAGACTACCTACCACAAGCAGTACGTTCTTATGCACCTAAGAATGGCCGCAGTGAGGTGATCAGCTCATTACAAGCAGGGAAGTAGGACGGGGGGAGGGGGGGGGGCAGACGATCTTCTAAGTAACGCGCCCCAACGCCCAGGACTCCTCAAATCCTATATGAAAGTGAAAAAGGATTTGGATTCGAACCTGTATCGTCAAGTACTCTTCGCTATTAGAAACACGACGCTCATCGACTGAGCCATCACCCTCATCCTCAAAAGGTGGTTGTTTCAAGAAGTCTTTTGAATAATATATATATATATATATATATATATATATATATATATATATATATATATATATATATATATATATAAATGTAGCTAAAAGGCTATTTTTGGCAGACACAGTCTTCATCAAAGCCCTCGGAAGGAGCTCTTCTCACATACACGAGAAGGTAACACTTAAAATAGGCGTTAACTTCTCGTGTATGTGAGAAGAGCTCCTTCCGAGGGCTTTGATGAAGACTGTGTCTGCCAAAAATAGCCTTTTAACCGCATAATTAATTGCGTTACTGCAATATATTTTTCTTATATATATATATATATATATATATATATATATATATTGCTTTTTTTTCCCGAATAATTGACTATGGAAATTTTTTAACTTTCCAATTTGTCGAAGATGCATGAAGTCCTTAGAATCCACGCCGGAAGGACAAACAAGGACATTTCAGATTTCCTGAACGTCATCGGAAGGATGGTGGAAAAGGTCAGAAAGGTGAATGAACATTCATAATTCGATTACGAGGTAGAAAAAAGGGAGAAAAAAAACTCATGTTTCTTGTCTCAATCGCTCATTCACGTACAATTTTCATTTAACAAAGAAATATGTGAGGCTATTATTAGACTTTTAGATGAGGTAAAAAATGCGACGGAATAGAACAATTGTAGAAAGAATCGAATATATTAAATTTGACAAGTTTTTAACAATAGACTCTGCGAAAATTCTACCAAGTAGATCAGTTGTCTAATATATAATGCCATTACATTAACCGTACCAATTTGTCTTGGAATTTTTTCCATCTTTCAAATGTATTTGGCTTGGATAACGCTGTCATTATATTAATAATAACAGTTTTCTGTGACGGTAAACTAGACTAACATTAAGGGGTAACTTTGAAACCAGTTTTTTTGTGGCTTGTAGATAAGCTATCCTGGATTGTGGTCTCCCATTTCGAGGACGAAGGATGTCACACTACATGAAGTAGATAAGTTGTCTAATAATGCCAATACATTAACCGTACTATATATATATATATATATATATATATATATATATATATATATATATATACAGTAAACCCTCGATATAACGAACTATATGGGGCGTTGTTCGTTAAAGCGGAAAGTTCGTTAAACCCGATGGGCATTAAAAACAAAGGAAATAACGAACCAAGTTCGTCATGGATATGTAATACGTATGTAATTACTAATAAAGTTAAGTGGACTACACAATATAGTATTGATACGAACCTTGCACTCTAGGAGACATGTGACACACTAACACTCACTCAGGCTGGACGTAACGTTTGCCTGTTAAACAGATGGAGTTCGGCCAGTAAATTTGGTTCGTTATATCCGAAATTCGTTACATTGAGGTTCGTTATATCGAGGGTTTACTGTATATATATATATATATATATATATATATATATATATATATATATATATATATATATATATATATATATATTATATCTTGGGGATGAAAAGTTATTGAAAACAAGCTCCATAAACAAAGTGCCAACGCTAAAAGTCACTCAAAGGAGAGAGTCGCACAAAAAATGTTGATTAGAATTTAAACCAGACCTTACATATCTACGAGGAGGAAGTCCCAATGGGCAAGTAGTACGAACTTCTACACTCATTTCTAATTATAAAAATTAGTGTTGCACGAAGAGAAGATGACGTAATAATCGACATTATAAAAGCAGGTTAGAGAATGTCTTTTGACCTCATTGCCATTATGTTTTCAAAATGTTTAAAGGAAAAGAAATGTTCAGCTCCATCGGCCAACGCTTCTTTTTCATTTCGTCAAAAAATGAAGAGGGAAAAAAAAAGAAAAAAAGGACAGCCAAATTAGTCTTTTATCAACAACAGGTAAAATACCTGCGTCTGCCATAGATAATATATATTAACATAAATACTAGACTACCATCAGCAACCGGAATACGCAAGTTCAGAACTATAGTGCATATCAAAAGCTATAGGCTCTTCCACATTTATTGTAGTGAATTAATGAATAGGAAATACCTTCCTACATGGCCTTTTTCGTGGACGAGAGCTGCCGTGTCGATAATGAAATTTGCATAAAGATCAGAATGAGAATCCCTGGTAGGATGAAGACGATCAAGATAGAAAGGAAGATGTGTGAAAAGAGCCGCCCGTTCCTCTTCGGTGGAGTGGGGAAATCAAACCGACTCCGGGGAGCGGAGGTGGCAGGGGGTCCGGAACGGAAGAGTGATTTGTTGCGCGCACGAACAAAAAGAACATGAAAGAGAAAACAGTAGTTATTGGCTATGTGTGTGATCACCCGTGTGAATGGAGCTGCCTGTGCCCATGCGTCAGCAGGTGACTAGCTCCCTACTCCCTTCGAACGCTGATTTTTTTGTCTCCTCTCGTTGAGATTGGCTCCGATGCCCAGGCATGCCGGGGGGGGGGAGTTATATTCGTTTTCCAACATGACTTCGTTCCAGAGTCTTTCTTCTTCTCTTCCTAACCTTGTACCTATATCTATCCTGACCAGTGTGTTACCATTGGCATGCTCATTCTCATACCTCGATTAAATACCCGAGTTTATTAAAATCTTTTCCACCATAGAAAACAGCTAATCTTTACCTTTGCCGTTATTTCTCCGACGTCGTATACGAAGTATGATTTCGCCATCATTAGACCACCGCAATATGTTACGCAAAAGAGTAAATTTATTTCAAGTTGCCAAGAATTATTTTACTGAGATTCATTGCAGTTCCACTTTGAAGAAGCTTCACTTCGTGAATATCTAGTGTATCGAGGGAGCGTCAATTGCCATGCCAACATATGTTTTGGGAGCTGCATGTTGATGATTGGCTGGGGAACACGAATACTGAGCTGTCGAATCATGCGATCTGGTCTAATGATTTTCCTGTTCTCCTGTGCTCTAATACGACGGGAAAATTATATGAAGCATAATTTAAAAACTGTATTTATGATTAAGTTGTGTTTAAACTAGGCGAACTCAATAATGGTCTTTGGGTGTTTAATTTACAAGGAAGTAAGGTCGTTAGCCGAGCTTTCTATTTATATAACTACCATGGATAAATTCAGCTTTCGGAAGAGTGGGTTTTTATTTCGTCTGTATGACTGCAATGAGCACAGTATGGCTGTCCGAGTGTTTCAAGACGAAAAGTGTCTGGTGCAATTGGCTAGAACATTAATTATGAAGTGAGACGAGCATTCGGTAATGTTCTCAAACACTGACTGACCATAAAACTACCAGAGTTGAAGAAGAGAAAAAAATGTAGTGTAAGTTGGAACAAAAAGTAAAACAGTGGCAGAGAAAAACAACTTCGGGATCGGTTACACGCGTTAATTGGAGAACTCCAGACCAGAAAGAATCTTAGCTATCATTTGGTCAGAGGGAAGATTTTAATGGCCTAAATTTTGAAAGACAGAATCCTCTTAGAAAACAGCAACAACATTTAACATAAACTCTTTTGCAATGTACAACTTTCGCAGAAACAATGAGACAAGGTCATCTGAAACAAAAATAATGTGCTGTTATGTAATGACTTGTTGGCAAAATTAGAGAAAGGATCGAATTTACTGAACTCAACGAGCCTATTAAACACAATTATGGTTAGAGTATATAATCCAAATACAGTGAAAAAAATATTAATAACAAAAAATAAATATATCAGATGAAATAACATAAAAAAATGTCAGACAGTAAACGACAACCTAAAAGAATAACAGGAAAACGAAAATCACAGAAAAGATCATTGAATTATTGAGAAAGTTGAAGAATTCTAGAATCACCTGAAGAATCTGACCACAAAGCACCTTGAGAGGGGAAGGACTCTTCAGGAGAGAGAATCTGGCAAGCAGATTCTTCAGAAGAGATATTCCGGGGGTCAAGTTCTTCAGAAGAAACATTCTAGGGCGAAGATTCTTCAGGAGACAAAAAGGTTGAGAGCAACTAAATTTAATCTGTAAGGCTTACGGTTGATCTTTTTAATTTTACACTCTTCTTCTGTTTAATCTCTGTTTGGTCGAAAAGCCTTTGTATAACTAAAGCTATACGACAAACAGGAATTTCAGAGAAGAGTCTACTTGATTGCTACAATTTTTTCCGGGAAATTTGTGCCAATTATTTTGTAGATAACCCGATTAAACTTGGCGGATCAGGACGCATAGTAAAGATTGATGAATCTTGCCTTGTGCACAAAGTGAAACACCACAAAGAAAGAGGGGTCCCAAAGTCAGGTATGGGTTTTCGGTATTGCTGATACAACCTATACGCCCGCCATTGGCTACATCGAAATCGTACCTGACAGGAGCGCTGCCACTCTTTTACCCCATCATTGAAATAAGTAGTACTTCGTGGTTCAATTATTCAATCTGATTTATGGAAAGCATACGTAAACATAACGGTTAGGATTTACGCATCGTTTAGTAAATCATTCTATACATTTTGTTGACCCTCAAACTGGAGTTCATACGCAAACAGTAGAATCTTACCGGAACAAACAGAAGAACAAAATCAAGGCAATGGAAGGTTGTAAAAGAGAATTTTTGGCTAGCTACCTGCACGAATTCATGTGGCGTGAGCGATTTATTCCGGGTTTATCATATCTGTTCATCCTACTCTGGATTTCACTAAGAAGTCGAATTTCTGATCAAATATTTCAAACGAAACGGTTTTTCTGTGTCTCTAATTGAAACAATCACGGCCAAATTTTTTAACAACATTTACCATCTTAGATTTAAATTCCCAACTGTTTGCAACGACATCCGTTACGTTGCCCTTCAGGATATGGGCTTTATAAATAAAAAGTTTCAAAAGAACTCACAACTCTATTAAATAATTTTTTTTTCCATACCTATCAGAAAGAGAAGGTTACCCCCCTCCCGCCCCTGGAACCCAACATCAACCCGTGACGCCTGAGAAAGATGCACATACACGCCAAGCAGTATAAGGGAGCAACGAGAATTTCCCGCGGTTGAATGACTCCGGCGATCTTATCAAGAATGGTCGGGTCAGTCGAACCTAAAGAACCGCCTCGAGATCTTCACGCGGTCGCGTGATCCGTGTTGAGTTCCCTTTCTTCCCTCGTCGCATCGCCTAATCGGCGCCAGATCTTCGGCGTCGAGGAATTTCGCGAGAGCCTGTGATGCTGAGAATATCCCCTCCCCTCCTAGCGCAAAGTCTAATAAGATCCTGCGCCCCTTTAGTGGGCCTCCGGCGAGCCTCTTCCGTCGAGGCAGTATAAATACTTCGGGAAAAGCTTTGAGGAATTAGTAACTTACAACCCCGTCTTGGTTAGTAGCCACGTAGAGTATCGTACGCCCTGCTCTACCTCTCAACGACTTCCAGCTACGAACCCGACGCGTTACCTCTTTACCCGGCCTTGCTCGTACCTATGGCCAGAGTTACCGCCCGACAGACGATAGACACGGACAGGCATCTATCACTCGGGTATCGACTTCGTTCTCGTCTGGAGTACTCCCTCGTTCATTTCTCAGCGAGGTTAAAGAAAAAGGAATTTTGCAAGTGGGGCTTTGCAGCGCCAGCTTACTCGTCATATCCAAAGCCTCCAGTCAATTAGACTTTATGTGAGTCTCCATGCCATTTGCACTCTCCTCATTTCCCTAGAAGCAATCACCGTACATCCTCTTTCGGACTCTCGTCCCCGTCGAGTCATTTGTAACCCTCCCCCCACTCCATTTGCTACCTCGGGTCTCATCTTATTTATTGTCATTTATTTACTTTTGCTAATAATATTTTCTTTGCATAATAAAGTTATTTTTCTACAATCAGTTTCTCCAAACCCAGAACTTCTAAAAATTTATTATTTAGGCCAATTGCACTCGATTTTGATTATTTAACCATCGCACTGGGATCTATATCCCAATTTCTGGCGTGCTCCCTTTGCGCGTCACCGCAGAGTCAATCCTCTTTTAGCATCGACGTTTGACTCTACGACAATACCAATTTTAAGTTAATTTATATAAATAAACACCACATAGGACAATAATTTAATTGTAAGGACAGAATCCTGCCTGAAGCTAAATTCTCCGTCATATATGAATTTACTTGCCACATATGTAAACTGGGAAAATATATTGGCAGTACAGTGCGCTCGCTGAAGGCGAGGTTCTGTTCCCATTTGGGACTTAGCCACAGGACTGAGAAGGTTCTCTCTAAGAAAGAATTCTCACCTGTTCGGCTTCACTCCATAAATTGTAAAACCGATATCACAATAGACGATTTTAAAATCCTTTTCTCCTCTATATTCCAATTCCTCGTCCCATCCACTACTTTTATTTAAAAATGTAACCAACCTCCTAGACTTCTTACGCTCCTCATCGCCCTTCTTCTCAAGTCTTTCTCAAAAAGCTGAGTGTATAAGGTTAGCATTGTCTTGATGTGTTTCCAGTGTTTTCCTCTAATTCGTTAATTTTAATTCCCCATCATAATTATCTAAAAATACCAATTGCCTGTAAGATTTTTGCAATGTCTTCTAAATAAAACTTCATTATATTCCATTAATTCCATAATTTGATTGTTTTTAATTCTAACTTAAAATGTTTGTCTTCTTCATGAATTGTATTTTCCAGTAGCCGGAGATGGGTGAAAAGAACACCCGAAACGTTGTATCTATCCAGTAAATGAAATGAACTTCACTTTATACGTCCTTTCGTTCATACTATACTACAAATATATATATACATATATATATATATATATATATATATATATATATATATATATATATATATATATATATATATATATATATATATTTGCAGTCTTTCTTGACTGCAAATTTTGTTGAACACCCTGGTATATTTCGCCTTGATCAATTTCCTTTGGCAACTTTCTATTCTTCTTACTATCTTTCTTAGTCTATCTTGTAGATGGTGGATAACTTGTCCTAAATTCATATTTTTCTTTTTGATGAATGCGTTTGGTAAAAACCAAACTTAATTTGCTGATCTTTCGATCTTATTCGATCATCTTCGGAGCGTCTTTATGTATTCTTTCCTCTTTTACCGATGAAGTATGATGGAGTCAGAATCTGGTATAATGAAAAGAAAGTCTGTATATAAGAGAAAGAGAGAGTGAATAAGAGATGTATTGTGTATGAGAGTCTGTAAATGATCGAAAGCTCAGCAATTTAAGTTTGTTTTTTACCAAACGCATTTATCAAAAAGAAAAATATGAATTTAGGACAAGTTATCCACCATCTACAAGATGGACTAAAAAAGATAGTAAGAAGAATAGAAAGTTGCCAAAGGATATTGATCAAGGCAAAATATACCATGGTCTTTAAAAAAATTTGCAGTCAAGATAGACTGCAAATATATATATATATATATATATATATATATATATATATATATATATATATATATATATATATATATATAAATATATATAGGTGTGTGTGTGTGTGTGTGCGTGTTTTATATGCTTTATGTCGACTTTTATTTTAATCGCAGGCAAGTGAAGAGATTTCTCCATTTGTTTTAGGTAACTGAAGCTTGCTTTTATGGATTGAAATATATATAAACTTCATATTGTCTTTCTGTTTCACACTCGAACACACATGAGCAAATTTAGTATAAAAGTTATGACTTAAATTTGCCCTTTTTCAGGCATACATCAATGGAAGCAAAATAAAACCCTTCTGGCTTTTTCTACTCGTAAAGGCGAAATCCAGACAATTCTTCGTTCAAAATTCGACCTTAAGAGTAAGTGGAAAAGTGACGCAAGATTTTATGCAGCCTTTTAAATTAATGTGACGACGGTATTCACACACACACTCATATACATACATAGACTCATTCTTCTGAACTAGATGTATATGTACTGTATTATGGTGTTTAGTGTTTATTTCAGACTCCTCTGTGTGATAAGAGATGCCATAATCAGTGTGTGAATTTTCCGATCGCTTCCAATTGGTCTCGCTCGACGAAGACAATCTTTTGCAGTCTTTGAAGACCAAATGGGGTGAAGTATTATGGAAGCATTTCGGAAATAGCATCGTCGAGAAGAAGACCGAAATGGTGGATGAAATTTATCCTTCATTAAAAATTAACGCCTTGTCTCGATGCTGAAAAGAATGAGCTGAACTCGTAGTTATTTAATTGTTCACTTAGAATGACCATGTACACCCTGTCTCTCTTCTTGTTAAAAGAGAAGAGAAATGAGAAGTGTATGTCTATTAATCATTTAACCTGGAATATTATTCTATTTTCGAGGCCATTTAGTTGTAGGGGAATTATTAATAGTAATGAAAAAGAAGATTGTCTGAGAGAGAATGTGTTTATATGAGAGTGTCTATGAGAGAGTGTATAAGAGAGGTATTGTGTATGAGAGTCTGTATATGAGAGAGAGTGTATAAGAAAGGTATTGTGTATGAGTCTGTATATAAGAGAAAGTGTGTAAGAGAGAGACTGTGTGTATGGGGGAGACTATATGAGCGAGAGTGCGTAAGAGAGAGAGAGAGAGAGAGAGAGAGAGAGAGAGAGAGAGAGAGAGAGAGAGAGAGAGAGAGAGAGAGAGAGAGTTTATAAGAGGGAGGGATTGTGTATGGGGAAGAGTGTGTATATGAGAGAGTGTGTCACTTCATTATGAAAGAGATTTTGTGTGTCTATGTATGGGAGAGCGTGTGTACGAGAGTGTATGAGTGTGTTTATGAGAGAGTATGTGTATGCGAGAGAGAGTGTGTGTGCATGGGCCAAAGTGTATATGGGGGTGTGTATGTGGGGTAGAGTGTATTTGTATTAGAGCTAGTGAGTGTATGAGGGAGAGAGTGTGTATATGATAGAGTATATGAGATGTATGAGAGAGTGAATGAGTGTGTGTATGATAGTGTATGATCGTTTATGAGAATGTGTAGGAGTTTTTATGAGAGTAGGGAGAGAAAGAAAGATCTTTTTCTTATCCGATGAGGAAATTCTGTAATTAGCGCTCACTTATCACTTAATATTTGCCTACATGAACCTTCCTGCCGACACTGACCCCCCCCCCCCCCCGCTCTTCTTTCCCAACCTCGCTCCTACGCTGCTCATTTAGGGTGAAAATAGATTCTAGCGGGGATGAATAACGAGGAAAGACGTGGATTGTCGATATTCTCTGTTCGCTCGTCTTTCTGAGAAAGGAACTCCTCAATCGCTAAAGAAAATGAAGAAGCCAATTAGGACCTAATTTCATACTCCACTGAAATCGCTAAAAGAGACTTAGTGAAAATTTTCATTACACGAATTAAAATATTGTTGTTTTTCATACGAGAGAATGAAATATAGATTAAAAGTTTTCTGCGCCGATATATAGTCCGTGTATGTTGTGAGAGAGTATGTTTATTATGGTATATTCTTTCGGAGTTTTTTTTTGTTGTGCTGAAGAGACTTACTTGATAAAATTGGTGTATTTGCGATATAATGAAGAGTGGTAATTTTAAGAGGCATTAAGGAAATTAATTGAAGGAGATGTGGATTTAGGCGAGGGGAGTCACGGCGTTATTTTCGGGTTTTGGGGTGTTTAGATGCCTTTTATTCCTGATTTTTTTGGGGGGTGGGGGGTATAAATTTATCTTTTTTATCTATACTTAGCTTTTCGGTTCATATGAAGATAAGGTACCTTAAAAATCTAGACCTGAAGACACACACACACAAAAGTTGGGGTGGTTTAACTTCAGAACTTATCTGGGATGATACAACAGTTCTCATCATAAAGGAAGTTAAGTGACATCTTGTATGACTAGTCACCGGATGGGAATGTTGATTCGGCGGCTCTATTATCTTTTGGGTACCATGACTCGGATCCAAATTAAATTGACTCAATAGATAGGCATCAGACAGTGTGGTGGTAAAAACCGTAGCAACTCCACTCCTCCCAACTATTTCCTCTCCTCTTTCCTAGACATTCTAGTACATTTTTTTTTTAATTTAAACTCCAAAAAACAATTTTCATGTACTTTAAGAAACGACTTTTGGGTTTTGTTCTGGCAAGGTCTTTACCCCCCTTGAATCTTTTAATTTAGGGCGTCATTTCATTCTAACTCGGTTATTTTTTGAGGTGTTCGTGGCGTCCTCCGAGATGCGGCATTTCTGTCTTCGCTTTAAGCCTTTCCTTCCCTCGTCTCATAAGGCACAAAGCGCCAGAAGAAGCCGCTCGGGTCGTCTCACTAATTTGCTGATGGAATGAAAGTGGAGGTAAATAAGGAAAAAATAATGTCCTGCCTCTAAGTGCGTGCTGTTTCAAAATACAGTACTGAAATTGGGAAGTTTAATTTTTTTTCAAGGGGGTTGGAACTGATAGAATAATGCTAGGGGGCGTGAACAAGTTGGCAGAGTGTAAATCCATTATTAGAATTCAATTTCCCATTTTTTTTCAGATTTGAGAATTTTAACTTGCTTTTGATAGAAAGTGTTCGCATTTTTCTCAGGAGAATTAACATGTCCACCGGGTAATTCCCTTAGTTATAATTATTATTAACTGCACCTTAGAAGAAAATGGTTGATGGTTAAGGAGATTTATTTTGTTAAGGGAAATAAGAAACCATTAGATAGATGTATATAGTACCGTCTCATTTTTTAAAAAAATTCAAGAAAAATTTCATGGAAATTATTCCATGAAATTTCACAGAATATTCTTTTAAATTGCCTCAGATAGTAACTAAGTTTCATTTCATAGAACAGCAGATAATAAAAGTTATAAGGAAATTATAGGTATATGAAGAAAAGATACGCCGAAAACTAGAGAAAAATAGGTATAAATGCCGCCATTACAGAAAACAACGTAATTATCTCAGACAATTGAACAAAATAATAATAAGGCTGCAGCCCCTTACTCTGAATAGCTTGGGAACATCTTGGACACTAAGACTGTCAATTTGTCGCATTGTTCAGCCGTGATTTTATCCCATTATTCTTCCAATCTTTGTCATTATTCTTCCAATCTTTGTCATTAATCTTCCAATCTTTGTGTTTATTCTTCCAATCTTTGTTATTAATCCGACCATCTTTGTCATTATTATTCCAATCTTTTGCATTATTCTTACAATCTTTGACATAAATCTTCCAATCTTTGTCATTATTCTTCCAATCTTTGTCATTAGTCCGACAATCTTTGTCATTATTCTTCCAAACTTTGTCATTATTCTAACAATATTTGTCATTATTCTTCCAATCTTTGTCATTATTCTTTCAATCTGTGTGTTTATTCTTCCAATCTTTGTAATTAGTCTTCCGAATCTTTGTCATTATTCTTCAAATCTTTTAAATTATTCTTACAATCTTTGACATTATTCTTCCAATATTTGTCATTATTCTTCCAATATTTGTTATTAGTCCGACAATCTTTGTCATTATTATTCCAATCTTTGGTATTAGTCCGACCATCTTTGTCATTATTGTACCAATCTTTTGCATTATTCTTACAATCTTTGACATTATTATTCCAATCTTTGTCATTATTCTTCCAATCTTTGTCATTAGTCCGACAATATTTGTCATTATTCTTCCAATCTTTGTCATTATTCTTCCAATCTGTGTGTTTATTCTTCCAATAATCTTTGTAATTAGTATTCTCAATCTTTGTCATTATTCTTCCGATCTTTTGCATTATTCTTACAATCTGTGACATTATTCTTCCAATCTTTGTCATTATTCTTCCAAACTTTGTCCTTATTCTTCCAATATTTGTCATTATTTTACCAATCATTGTCATTATTCTTCCAATCTTTGTGTTTAATCTTCCAATCTTTGTAATTAGTCTTCCCAATCTTTGTTATTATTCTTCCAATATTAGTCATTAGTCTTCAAATCTTTGTCATTATTCTTCAAATCATTATTATTATTATTCCACTCTGAGTCATTATTCTTCCAATCTATGTCATTATTCTTCCGATCTTTGTCATTAGTAAAGCAATCTTTGTCATTATTCTTTCAATCTTTGTCATTAGTCCCACAATCTTTGTCAGTATTCTTCCAATCTTTGTCATTAGTCTTACAATCTTTGTTATTATTCTTCCAATCTTTGTCATTAGTATTCCAATCTTTGTCATTATTCTTTCAATCTTTGTCATTAGTCCTACAAACTTTGTCATTATTATTCTAATCATTGTCAATATTCTTCCAATCTTTGTCATTATTCTCGCAAGCTTTGTTATTAATCTTGCAAAATTTGGTAATATTCTTCCAATCATTGTCAATAGTATTCCAATCTTTGTCATTATTCTTCCAATCTTTGTCATTAATCCGACAATCCTTGTAATTATTCTTCCAAACTTTGTCATTATTCTTCAAATCTTTGTCATTATTCTTCCAATTTTTGTGTTTATTCTTCCAATATTTGTAATTAGTCTTCCCAATCTTTGTCGTTATTCTTCAAATATTTGTCATTGGTCTTCCAATCTTTGTCACTATTCTTCCAATCTTTGTTATTATTCTTCCAATCTCTGTCATTATTCTTTGAATCTATGTCATTATTCTTCTAATCTAATTTTTGTCATTAGTATTCCAATCTTTGTCATTATTCTTTCAATCTTTGTCATTAGAACTACAATCTTTGTCATTATTCTTCCAATATTTGTCATTATTCTTCCAATAATTGTCAATATTCTTCCAATCTTTGTCATTAGGCTTCCAAACTTTGTCATTATTCTTCTAATCTATATCATTATTCTTCCACTCTTTGTCATTAGTCTTCCAATCCTTGTCATTTATCTTCTAATATTTGCCTATATTGTTCCAATCTTTGTCAATATTCTTCCAATCATTGTCATTATTCTTCTAACTTTTGTCATTATTCTTCAAGTCTTTGTCATTAGTCTTCCAATCTTCGTGATTATTCTTCCAATCATTGTCAATATTCTTCCAATCTTTGTCATTAGTCTTCCAATCTTTGTGATTATTCTTCCAATCATTGTCCTTATTGGTCCAAAATTGTAATTATTCTTTCAATCTTTGCCAATATACTGCCTATCTTTTTCATTATTCTTCAAATCATTGTCAATATTCTTTCAATCATTGTCATTATTTTTCAAAACTTTGTCATTATTCTTCCAATCTTTGTCAATATTCTCCAATCTTTGTCATTATTCTTCCAATCTCTGTCATTATTTTTCCAATCTTTGTCATTAATCTTTCAATCTTTGGCATTATTCTTCCAATCTTTTCATTATTCTTCAAATCTTTGTTATTATTTGTACAATCTTTGTCATTATTGTTCCAATCCTTGTCAATATTATTCCAATCTTTGTCATTAGGCCTTCAAACTTTGTCATTATTCTTCTAATCTCTGTCATTATTTTTCCACTCTTTGTCATTAGTCTTCCAATCTTTGTCATTATTCTTCTAATATTTGCCTATATTGTTCCAATCTTTGTCAATATTCTTTCAATAATTGTCATTATTCTTCTAACCTTTGTCATTATTCTTCAAATCTTTCTCAGTAGTCTTCTAATCTTTGTCACTAGTATTCCAATCATTGTGATTATTCGTCCAATCATTGTCATTATTCGTCCAACTTTGTCATTATTCTCTCAATCTCTCTCTAATATTCTTCCAATATTTTTCATTATTCTTCCAATCAGTGTCAATATTCTTCTATCTTTGTCATTAGGCTTCAAAACTTTGTCATTAATCTTCTAATCTTTGTCATTATTCTTTCACTGTTTGTCATTAGTCTTCCAATCTTTGTCATTATTCTTCAATATTTGCCAATATTGTTCCAATCTTTTTCAATATTCTTCCAATCATTGTCATTATTCTTCTAACCTTTTTCATTATTCTTCCGATCTTTGTCAATATTCTCCAATCTTTGTCATTATTCTTCCAATCTATGTCATTATTCTTCCAATCTTTTTCTTTAATCTTCCAATCTTTGGCATTATTCTTCCAATCTGTGCATTATTCTTCCAATCTTTGTTATTATTCTTACAATCTTTGTCATTATACTTCCAATCTTTGTAATTAGTATTCAAACTTTGATATTATTCTTTCAATCTTTGTCATTCGACCTACAATCTTTGTCATTATTCTTCCAATCTTTGCCAATATTGTTCCGATCTTTGGCAATATTCTTCCAATCTTTGCCATTATTCCTCCAAACTTTGTCATTATTCTTCCAATCTAGTCATTTTTCTTCCAATATTTGTCATTGTTCTTCCAATCTTTTTAAATATTCTTCTAATCTTTGTCATTAATCTTCAAATCTTTGTAATTATTCTTCCAATGATTGTCATTATTCGTCCATCTTTGTCATTATTTTTGTTAATCGTTGTCAATATTATTCGTATGTTTTTCTTTATTCTTTCAATCATTGTCAATATTCTTCTAATCTTCTTCGTAATTCTTCCAATCTTTGCCATTATTCTTGCAATATTTGCTATGCTTTTTCCAATAGTTGTCATTATTCTTCCAATCGTTGTTAATATTCTTCCAATGTTTGTCTTAATTCTTCCAATCTTCGGCATTATTCTTCCAATCTTTGGCATTATTCTTCAAATCTTTGCATTATTCTTCCTATCTTTGTTATTATTCTTACAAACTTTGTCATTATTCTTCCAATCTATGTATTTAAACTTCCATTCTTTGTCATTAGTATTACAATCTTTGACATTATTCTTTCAAACGTTGTCATTAGTCCTACAAACTTTGTCATTTATCTTCCAATCTTTGTCATTATTCTTTTAATCTTCATCAGTATTCTTAAAATCTTTGTTCTTTGTTCTCCAATCTTTGTCATTATCCTTCCAATCTTTGTCATTGGTCTTCCAATCTTTGTCAATATTGTTCCAATCCCTGTCAATATTGTTCCAATCTTTGTCATTATTCTTCTAATCTTTGTCATTATTCTTCCAATCTTTGTCATTACTCTTCCAATCTTTGTCATTATTCTTCCAATTTTTGTCATTAGTCTTTCAAACTTTGGCATTATTTTTCCAATCTTTGTCATTATTCTTCCAAACTTTCTCATTATTCTTCTAATCTTTGTCATTATTCTTCCAATCTCTGTCATTATTCTTCCAATATTTGTCATTATTCTTCTAATTTTTGTCATTATTCTTTCAATCTTTGTCATTATTCTTCCACTCTTTGTCACTGTTCTTCCAATCTTTTTCAATATTGTTCCAATCTTTGTCAATATTGTTCCAATCTTTGTCATTATTCTTCTAATCTTTGTCATTATTCTTATAATCTTTGTCATTACTCTTCCAATCTTTGTCATTATTCTTCCAATCATTGTTAATATTCTACCAATCTTTGTCATTATTCTTCCAAACTTTGTCATTATTCTTGCAATCTTTGTCATGATTCTTACAATCTTTGTCATTATTCTTCCAATTTTTTTAATATTCTATCATATTTGTCCTTATTATTCCAATTTTTGTCATTATTCTTTAAATATTTCTCATTATTCTTCCAATCTTTTTCAATATACTTCCAATCTTTGTCCTTATCTTCCAATCTTTGTCATGATTATTCCAATCTTTTTCATTATTTTTCTAATCTTTTTCATTATTATTCCTATCTTTGTTATTATTCTTCCAATCTTTGACCTTTTTCTTTCAATCTTTGTGTTTATTCTTCCAATCTTTGTACTAGTCTCTCTAATCTTTGTCATTATTCTTCCAATCTTTTAATTAGTTTTCTAATCTTTGTCCTTAGTCCTACAATCTTTGTCATTATTCTTTCAATCTTTGGCATTATTCTTCTAATCCTTGTCATTATTCTTCCAATCTTTGTGATTATTCTTCCGATCTTTCTCATTATTCTTCCAACCTTTGTCAATATTGTTCCAATCTTTGTCAATAGTGTTCCAATCTTTGTCACTATTCTTCTAATCTTTGTCATTATTCTTCCAATCTTTGTCTTTACTTCTCTAATCTTTGTCATTATTATTTCAATCTTTGTCAATATTCTCCCAATCTTGTTCATTATTCTTGCAATCTTTGTCCTTTTTCTTTCAATCTTTGTGTTTATTCTTCCAATCTTTGTAATTAGTCTCCCTAATCTTTGTCATTATTCTTCCAATCTTTGTAATTAGTCTTCTAATCTTTGTTCTTAGTCCTACAATCTTTGTAATTTTTCTTCCAATCTTTGTTATTATTCTTCTAATCTTTGTCCTTTTTCTTCCAATCTTTGTGTTTATTCTTCCAATCTTCGTAATTAGTCTCCCCAATCTTTGTCATTATTCTTCCAATCTCTGTAATTAGTCTTCTAATCTTTGTCCTTAGTCCTACAATCTTTGTCTTTATTCTTCTAATCTTTTTCATTATTCTTCTAATCCTTGTCATTATTCTTTCAATCTTTGTCATTATTCTTCCAATCTTTGTCATTATTCTTTCAACTTTGTCATTATTCTTCCAATCTTTTTAATATTCTATCATATTTGTCATTATTCCTCCAATTTTTGTAATTATTCTTTCAATCTTTGTCATTATTCTTCCAATCTTTTTCAATATTCTATCATATTTGTCATTATTCCTCCAATTTTTGTCATTATTCTTCCAATCTTTCTCATTATTCTTCCGATCTTTTTCAATATACTTCCAATCTTTGTCATTATCTTCCAATCTTTGTCATGATTATTCCAATATTTGTCATTATTTTTCTAATCTTTTTCATTATTCTTCCTATCTCTCTTATTATTCTCTCAATCATTGTCCTTTTCTTCCAATCTTTGTGTTTATTCTTCCAATCTTTGTAACTAGTCTTTCCAATCTTTGTCATTATTCTTCCAATCTTTGTAATTAGTCTTCTAATCTTTGTCTTTAGTCCTACACTCTTTGTCATTATCTTCCAATCTTTGTCATTATTTATCTTCCGCCTTAGTCGGTTTTCGAGCAATAATATTCTTAACGATCTACTACCGTGTTTAAATCAAGGCTCTGCGCTCGGCACTTCATCACCTCGATACTTTCAGCATCCAAGGACCGCTTCACAACCTTTGTTGTGTAGCAGCAATTTTTCTTCTTTTTTTTTTAAAGGGCTATCTGGCGACTGCCCACTTGGGCATAAGTCGCCGTAAACAAACAGCCTAGTTCTAGGCTACTTTTAAAAATTCGAACAGGAAACAACAATAAAAAGAAATAACAAAAACAATAACAAAACAATAACAAAAACAACAACTAAACCTAGTTAAATGAAAGGGAGAAGGCCGGCCTCCCCCAAATAGTCAACAAGTCCACCAGTCAATGTGCACGCACTCGTTCCGAGTACAAAGGACAGGCGGTAGCGACCTCGCCCATCCCGGTACCGGGACAGGTAATGTGCACGAAGATCACCCAGACTGGGACATTCGACAAGAATGTGCCGAACAGTCTGGGGGACGACGCAGTCGTTGCAATAGGGCGCAGGCGAGCGCTCCATCAAATAGCGATGCGTCACACGAGTGTGTCCGATTCGGAGACGACAGAAAGCAACCTGAATCCGCCGCGGCATTGGGGGATAGGTCTATGGTAACAGTCGCGGCGCAATGGCACGCAACTTTAAGTTCCCTTCGACCGTCTCTTATCTTCTTTGCCAAGCAGTCCGAAGAGCTGCCCGTATTCCTGTGTAGCAGCGAGAATTATATAACGAGGTCAACATACTTATCTCGCATTCTCTCAATTATTCTGACTTATGGCTTCACGACGTTCAAAACTTTCAAAAACTCATTGCAACGTAAAATGGTTACCGTCCGACCGTGACCTACGGCTCATGATGTTTGGAAATGAATCACTGACTCATGAATCAGATTCATGTATACCGCAGCCTCTACTTTGGCATGTAAATGAACGAGCAGACATACTCCAGCGATTGGAAACATGCCCCGCACCATAATGCTGCCATCTTCACATTTACCCCTCTATTTTGTGGATGTGAGATTGAATTTTTCACCTTCACGACGCCTACCATGCTGCTTCCGATTCTACCAGAGCAAATAAATTTGCTTTTGTCACGGAAAAACTCTTTCCCACCTTTTAGTATTTCACAGGACATGTTCAGTAGCGAAGTCGATCAACCGAGCCACTTTATTCCATTTACTTGTGAGTCCTTTAAGAGCTTTTGCCCCCGGAGTGGATGCGGCATTGCCCTCCCAACGTCGCGGTACCTGGTTCGAACCCGGCACGAGCGGCCACAAAGGTCGGCGCACGTAGAGATCCGGCTGCCATTTGGTGGACTCGCTGTTTTTAGCCCTGTACGGGGCTAGGTAGATCTTACACTTCTCATTCTCATCCGGCATTGCTTTCTTTCCTCTCTCGTCTTCGCAGCACAACACACACACACACACACACACACTCTCCATTCCAAGGAATCCTGCCGATGGGTATCTATATCCACATACCTCTGACACGGAACATTCCTTCTGCCCCGGGACGACGAAGGTTCCACCTGAGCGCTGTTTGGTGTCAATACCACAATACTTCCTGCCACCTCTCCCCCAAAGAGGACCGGCCTCTGGTGCCCGCGGGCTCACCAGCGATTGCTATACTGACCTTTATGTCTCTTTCATTACCCGGTGGGGGTCCTCCTAGATAAAGGAAGGTTGGCGAACCACCACTACTACTTGTGAGTCCCACCTCTCTAAAGCGACGAGAGGCCATCTGACGATACACATCCAGGTTCAGGTTCTCGGAACCCTGACGTCAAAGAGCGGCTGCTTTCCCCAATCGGTCCTTGATCGACATCCTTTGCCTCGTGGGTTTGGGAGGACGACCAATTTTTTTGGCCGCCTCCTCGCTGGATTTGGTATCCTCGTGGAGCTTAATTATTCGTGAAATCGTACTTTTCGATCAAGAAAATTCCTCGCTTTCTGAAGTATTTGTCAAGCTTAACCCGTCTCTCACCCTGATAAATGACTAATACTATCAATAGTAGTCTACAATACATGCGGGGACAGGGTTATCATATATACATACGAATTTTTACATATAAGCTGAAAATTCTGTTATCGTTCTCTAGTTTCAAAGAAAGTTTTGTACAATTTGCATGAAAATTAAACTGGTATTTTCAAGCAAATGTAGATTTTGGTATTTTTTAAAACCCCCAAAATAAATTCCAGATTAAAATATATCGAAATGGAATATTTGCTACAGGAGTAAGAGAGCGTTGAATCGCCTTAATAGGAAAAGCGGTGCCGTGTGTGTGTGTGTTTGTCGGAAAGAAATAAACGTCAGTTGAAAATCTCGCTCCCCTTCTTTAAAGCAGCTCGCATATATACATACAAAAATGAGAGAAATTTTCCTCTCCTCTTTGCTATAAAGCGTTAGAAATTTAAAAAATTATTACAGCGAGGTGTCGTAGAAGGGCGCTCACCCTTTTGTCTCCTCAAACGGGTTTTAATTTTAACGAGAAACCGTTGAAGACACTTTTGCCACCTCCCGCGAGATGTCCTCATTTCTGGCTTGCGCTGCACCCTAGGACACGAAAGAGTCCTTTAGTCACTCTTTCTCTTCTCCATTCCGCAATTTATGAGCTTATGTTTTTTTCACTTAAGAAATCGCTCTAAAACTTCATTTTCCTGTATTAAATTCAGTTCTATCTGAGCGGATTTCGGTTATTTTGGGATTGTGCCCACACTCGAATTTTTTGATAATTTGCACCACACACACACACACACACACACACATATATATATATATATATATATATATATATATATATATATATATATATATATATATATATATATATAAGGGTGTTCTATTAAGACGGATCGAAGTTAGCAGCAAATAAAACAGTGTTATTGGTGAAAATTTATTGATTTCACTATTGGATCATGTTATTTGACTCATGGCAATTATGTGTGAAAATTAATATCGCCTAAATAATATCGGCTCAATGATTCCGCTAGCAAAAAATGCACACCAAACAGTGACCTTTTGTGGATGCAGTGGCTTTTCGACAATCTTCCTGGGATTTTCATCAGCCCAAATGCGATAATTCTGCTTATTAACGAATCCACCAAGATGAAAAAGGGCTTCATCAATAAAGATGATTTTTTTGCGAAAAATCATCATCGGCTTGTCTTTGATCGTGCATCCAATTGAAGAATGTACGGCGCTTCCAATGGTCAGCAGTCTTCAGTTCTTGTGTCAATTGAATTTTGTAATCGTGTAGAGACAAATCTTTTGTCAAAATTCGATGTAACGTTGTTGTGGAGAGGTTAAATTCCTGCGCGCGATGACGAATAGAGGTGTCTGGATCTTCGGCCACATTCTCGCGCACTGCAGCAATGTTTTCAGCTGAACGGCGTAAACGAGCACGCAAGGGCGTTATAATATCTGCCACCGACCCCGTTTGTTTGAATTTACGAACAATTTTCCCAATTGCACTCTCGGTTAGTCGATTATGTTGACCCCCAAAATCGCGAAGTGCCCCAAATGCGTTTCTGTTTGAACGTCCATTCTCGTAATAGGCTTCAATAACTTTAACACGTTGTTCGATTGTTAATCTTTCCATGGTTGAAATTGCCTAAGACTGAAGTTGTTAAATCTGAAAGAAAAGAAAAAAAATCATTAGACGCTTAACCTTAACTCACATTTAAAATCGGTCCAAGTTATTGGAACATCCTTTATTTATATATATATATATATATATATATATATATATATATATATATATATATATATATATTATTTAGATTATTCTATTTTAGACTATTTATTGTGTATACTGTGTAAATATTAAAGTTTATTTTTGTTTCTACTTTTCATAAGCCTCATAGCCCGCAGCCTTCATTAGTTTAATAACGGCCAACTGCACTCTATCGTTTGTATTTAAATCCTTCGTACTACTTCAGGGAAGTTGGTCCCCAACTTCCCTCACTTCTATTTCTCATCTCTGTCGTGACTAGAATTGTCAGGTTACTCGTTTGACCTTGAGCGTCCACGCATCTCGGGTAGTAGAAGTGACATTTATGTCGGTGGGTCATTCTACGACATATATATATATATATATATATATATATATATATATATATATATATATATATATATATATATATATATATATATATATATATATTATTGTAGTTGGATAGCAGTCTTTGTTGAAGACCATTGTGTATTTTGCCTTAATTAATTTCCTTTGGCAACTTTCTCTTCTTCTAACTATTTTTTTTATTCCATCTTGTAGATGGTGGATTATTTATCCAGTATTCATCTCTTTTTTAAATGAATGTGTTTGGTAAAAACCAAACTAAATTGCTGAGCTTTCGATCTTATTCGATCATCTTCGGAGCGTTATGGAATTTCTTGCCTCCTTCACCGATGTAGTAAGTGGAGTGAGGATCTGGCAGAAAGTTAAGTGAAAGAAAAATTGAAATTTATGTAATAAGTAGGAAATGTGTGGTAGATATATAAAGATAAATATAAGTTGAGTGTTGCCCTGGTGTAGAGGGCTTCTCTCAGGTTTTTTCTTAGTTGCTTTTATTTTTCCTCCCATTTATTTATTTATTTATTTATTTTTTAACTTACATAAATAGATAAATAGATTTGATTTTTCCTCCATCGTGGCATTCAAGCCTTTCAAGTTTTTTATTTGCTATATATATATATATATATATATATATATATATATATATATATATATATATATTCTTATTTTATTTTACTTAACAGTTTATTACTCATTCTGCCGGGGTTCAGGTTTTTATTTCTGTTCTATATATTTTGTTTTCACATTTGGCACTTCGCCTCTTTTACATTTGTTTGTTTGTTTTGTTTCTTCTTCTTTCTTCCTTCTTGTTTGCACTTAGGTGTTCGTGCTTCACCTGTTTACGTATATATTCCGATTACGTATATATACCGATTTGAGGTTCATATTCGGGAGTATTTCGTCTTCTATCTTGTCCCATGTCTTTCTCCCTAGCCTTTGGAGTTCTATATTCAGTGGGGTCAGACCTGCTCTTGCGTGCAGTTCTGCTTGCTGAATATTGTCCGTCATTCGTGCTCCAGCTATAAGCAGGGTTGCTTTGTTCTGCACTCTCTGCATTTGTCTGAGAGAGGTAGAACTCGCAGCCTGCATGGCCACTGCCGAGTACACTAAGGTTGAGCGCACCAGAGCAGTGTATAGCTTTTTAAGATTTTTGGAGCTGAGGTTTTTAAACCTATACAGTTTTCCGAGCTGTATTTTGGCGAGGGAGATTCTGTCTCTAATGTGCACTTTGTATCCTTTGGATGTAAAGTGCAGACCTAGGACTTTTCCTTTATTTCCGTATGGGTATATTTCGGCATTCACCAAGACATCCACACGTCTTCGGCGGTTAATTGGAAGGATCTGGAACTTTCGGTGGTTGGTCTTGATCTTCCCCTTTCGTTCGTATCGATTGATGTTATCGATTTCGATGGCTGTCTGCCTTGCTTGATATCCAGCATGTTTCTAATAACTGGAGACGATTTGTGTGATGTCGTCTGCAAACTGCAGGTACATACCTTCCTTCCCTACCGGATCAGGTAAGTTCAGTGTGTACAAAAAGTACAGCAGCGGACTCAGACAGCCACCTTGTGGAACACCCGCCTCAAGTTCAAACTCGGGTCCTCTGTAGCCCTCGATCGAAATTTGGGCTTTTCTGCGCATGATGTAGTCGCAGAGGACCCTTTCTAGGATTGGGTTCAGCTGGAGGCCTAATATCTTGTATTGTAGGCCTCTTAGCTAAACCTTATCGAAGGCCTTTTGTACATCTCGCATCACCACATCTACGTATTTCCTCTCAGCTTTACAGCGGGCGAGCTTTTCGGTGAGAAGGGCAAGGGCTGTGTCAGTCCACCTTCTCTTGCGGAACCCGTGTTGCTGAGGGCTGTGGGCTTCTAGCTCGGTCAGTTTGTCTTGTAACCTGTTGGCCAGAAGCTTCTGGTAGACTTTGCCTATAATCTCCAGGAGGGGTATTGGCCTGTAGTCTACCAGTTGATCAAGCTTCTTCCCTTTAGGTATAAATCTGATTTCAGCCATCTTTAAACCGTCGGGGAAGTATCCCATATTCACCTAAGCATTATAGATGTTTGTGATTTCCTGAATAATCTGCCGGGGGGCATGTACCAAGTTATTTCTGGTGATGCCCATCCAGCATGGTGCCTTCTGTTTGAAGGTTTTTATGACTACCATGACCTCTTCAGGTGTAGTTGGTCAGCCATGGTCTGCCAAAATCCTCCCTTCATCGACATTGGCATGTGGGAGCGTGCGATGCACAATCTGATTTAGATCTTCAATCAGCTGACACTCGAATTCCTGGTCGAATTTCGCATTTTCTTTTGGTATTATCTTGAGAACATTCTTCCAGAATATGCGGAATCTTTCTTCCAATACCGCCGGGTCTTCCAAGTAGTCATCGCCCTCCTTAATTTGGGTCTTTTATCTACTTGTAAGACCTTTCAACTTGTTCACAAGTCGCCAGAACACATCGGATCGCACCTCGCTGTCAACCTTTTTAATCAGATTGTCCCAGATTTCAGCTGTTGCTGGTTAATAGCCTGCTTAAGTTCTTCACTCAGGCGTCTTAGCAGCGTGGTTCTTTCCCGATTTCCACCTTCTCTTCTGATTTCCACGTACTCTTCCCTGTGCACTCTAGCGATCTCTCTCATTTCTTTGGTCCATCTGGGTTGTGGGGAGTTTTGTACCTCTTCATCGGTACACTCTCGCGATTTGCTTCGATGATGAGGGCAGTTATCGTCTCCAGCTCCTCATCGATCCTCTCTAGCTTTGCTCAGTTTAGGTCCGCTGAATCGTATCTAACAAGGATTTCCTTGTAGCGTTCTCAGTTGGCCGAAACGTAGCTTTTTCGAAAAGGGAAAGGGAGCTGTATTGGCGCGAGAGAAATGGTCATCAAGATCGCTATGTGGTCGCTGGGGACTGTTGGGCCTGGCTCACTACGGTAATTGAAAGGGAAGCCATCGCTTGTCATGACTATGTTGGGCTTTGTTGCTGACCTTACGGTAAAATAGGTCGCAAAATCTAGCGCTATACGCTAGATGTTTTTCCTTCTCATAATCATTTCCAAGTTATGGCCTCTTCCACTCGTGTTACCATAGCCGACCGTTCGGCATCTGGCATTAAGGTCGCCCCCAAGGAATACCATTCTGCCGTGGCCAAATAGGGTGTAGAAGTTTGTGATAGGAAGGTACTTTCGTCGAGGTGGTTGGTATGCCGCCGCGATTATGAGCTTGCCCACTAAAGTGTGCAGCTTTACCGCCACGAAGGACTCGTCCATATCCGGAAGGTGTCTGAAAGAGAGATTCCTTCTGATGGCAACGGCAGCACCATCGTACCTTTCCTGAGAATGTTTTTTGAGACCACTCTGTAGCCTGGTATCTTTAACTGCTTGTTGGTCGTATCGATACCATGCTCCGTGATTAATATGATGTCGGGATCAAGCACACGGAATATGTTACCGTATGCCGTGGCTTTCCCCTCCCATCCATTCACGTTGAGTGTCAAGATCTTTAACGTGTTGTTTTGGTTTTCCATTCTCTGTTCTGGCTTATGTGGATGTCCTAGTGTTTACGGGTTGTTGACTTATGTTTACGTTTCTTTTTTTCTTGTTGTTTTGCTGAGGACAGTTCTACAAATGTTTCTCGGTGGAAGGCGATGTCTTGGTTAAACAAAGCCTACTCAACCGTTTCCTCGTCGCATTGATCGTCGAAGTCTCACTTGTAGTACTTCTTTTTTATCCCCACACAGATTTAATTTGTGTCCCAGTCCTTTGGGAAGGGGAACTGTTCCGTGGCGTAGATGTTGAGGTTTACTCTGTCGGCGTCGATTTTCTAATTACTTTTTATTTTCCCTTTTTGGGGTTTCACCTCACATACGGAGCCCTCTGGGTCCGAGGTATCCGTGGTATCGGAGGACTCAGTTTCGCTTTCCACACACTGTGTTGTTGGTTGGGCTGCCTTAGTGGCCGCCTCTCTCTCTTTTTTGGCCTTGATCCTTGGATCTGGCTGTCTGACTTCTTTGACGTTTTTTTTCTCTGTCTCCTGACTTTTACTACTTATTTCTTTGGGGATCATTTGTAATTGGAGTACGTCTCCCGATGGTGGATTATCGGGGAACCACATCTCGCTCTCCTGTTTTTCGCGAGCATCTGGTTTAGCTCCTTTGCAAAGGTTTTTTAGGTTTGTGAGGTTTCTGACATGTGCATATAAGATAAATGTTAGTATTTTTGTGGAGTTTTTATTTTCCAGTCTTAGGTAAGTTTCCTTAGCCTGAGTTTCCGTGAGGACTGCTTCGCTGCTTGAGCGTACGTTGTGTTTTGTTTCCTGGTGTGCTCTTCTTTCTTCTGTTGGACTTTTTTCTTTATTAGTTCTTTTTTAAGAGGGCAGGCCATAGCCATGGAGCGATGTCCTTGACCGCAGTTGGCACACTTTTCCCTGGGACTGCTACAATTTTTCTAATGGTGCCCTGCTTCACTGCACCTTGAGCAGATCTCCTGTGGTTCGAAGCAGTCCTTAGTCGCGTGGCTCTTCATTTTGTAACAGCGGAAGCAGAACTGTATGGGAGTAAACTTTTCCTTTTCTATCTGCTCTCCTCTGATTTTTGCGTTAAATAACAAAAGTCCATTTTTCTTTCGCTTTTTGAGCTATCGAGTGTCCGTGAATACAACTTTGAATACATGTGAGTATTCTGTATTCTCTTTCCTGTTCCAGAATTTAATGATTTCTGAAACCTTGGCCCATGGTTGGTTCCTCGCAACTTCCTCCTTTATTTAATCTTTGGAGTGCTGCCCAATCCAAGGATCTAGTCTCCTGCATACGACGCTCATGTGTGTCTGTATTTGTGGTGGGGTTGCAGGTTGGAGACCTATCTCACGCAGTGTCTCTACTGCCTCCTCCTTTGTTATTCCCTCCACATCTTTTTCCATTTCGCAGACCACCACATATCCTGCGGGGACCTTGAGCAGACGGGTGATAGCGATCTTTAGTTTCCCGAAGACCACTTCGAACACCTTCTCTCGGCTGGGCCTGCTGCTTCCACTGATGGTGCGGGGCGAGATTATAGTGGTTCCATTAGTCTCCATTTTTCCTCAGGGGAAGACCCCCTGTGTTGAATTTCCTCTTGTCCTCTTGGTGATGTTTTTATTTCCTAGTACTTGTAACAGGTGATTCTTCCTTCTCGTAAAAATATGATCTTTTATAGAGTTCTTTATGGAGGGCCCCCCCCCCTCCACTGCAAGAGAGCTTCAGCGAACATGAACTGCGGTATGGGGTGGATGAATGATGGGTGTACCCCGGGAGGCTCCTCAGACGGGTGATATGTGGCGGACTTAATGATGAGGAGTGAATGAATCAACTACCACCACCCGGGGGTGCCGATCCGTCTGGGGTTTGGTTATCGATGCTGCTTCCAACTTACACAGGGACGGTTGCATGTCCCCCTGTGGTCTTGGCCGGAAACTACCCTTAGAGATTAGAGCGTACTCTTCCCCAAAGCTTTCAGCAGCGCCTCGTAATCGGGTGTTCTCTTCTGTATAGTTCCATAGTGGGCTAATCATTGAACCTGCATTCGTTTACGTCTCCAATTATGTCTATCAAAGTGGACCGACATAGTTGGGGCGAGATTAATGAATGGCAGTTCAGTTCACTTCAGCCCCCCTGCTCCAGGGGGAGGGGACTGCGAGGGGGCTTAGCCAGACATGTGTCGGCTATACGTTGCTCCGTATAAAATTGTTCTTATAGTCCCCGTGGGGAAAAGGCAAAGATCGTTGAGGTTTTCTTGGTTTCTTCCTTCGACTTTTCCGCCTTTGCCGGCTGTGACTTCTAGTTGAGCGTAAAATAATCCAAGTTTTCTTCCAAGTCTACTGCCTAAGTGAAAGATGATGATATATTTATTGGAAAGAGTACAAGTATTTTATACATCAAATAAATAAATTTACACAATGCAAAAATCTATAGTCAAAAGTGGTGAAAAAATTGAAAAAATTATAGTTGAGGAGAGGAAGAAGTAGTCGAAAGGAAAGGTACATAAGGAGGTTTCTCCTGGAGAAATAAACGCAGGAGCTCAGCTTTTTAACACTTTACGGTTTTAAGTTATACCCATTAACAGGGTTTTAATACATAAATTAATTCTACCCACTAATTGGGTTTTAATTTTTATACTAAATTTTGATGATTAATTATTGGTTTATATATCACTGTTTGATTTTATTACGTTTTATACTTCGTCACTTGAGTTTAAGTTTAAGATACTGTTTCACTTACTTCTATTTATAATATACTTAATTTTAATTCACTGTATTTACATACTGATTAGTAGTTTTAATTTGATGGTTTCCTATTTATATTTTTCGTTAAATTTTAAATTGTTTAAGTTGTTTTATCACTTGAATGTTTCATTTTACGTACTTAATTCTATTTATAATATACTTAATTTTAATTCACTGTATTTATATATTGATTAGTAGTTTTAATTTTATAGTTTCCTATTTATATTTTTCGCTAAATTTTCACTTGTTTAAGTTGTTTTATCACTTGTCTATTAATTGTCACATTTAACTATTTACTTATTTATCTATTTAACTTGTTTGTTTAATTAATTATTTGATTAATTATTTACACTTTAAACGTTTTGCACTATTATTTAGTTATTTTCGCGCTTTACACTTCTTATCACTTTTTATTTTTAGTTAATCGACGATGTCTTCATGCCGCACTTTATGTTTTTGAAAGTTGATGAATTCACTGTGTGACAACTTGATTCCGGAATGTACATGGTGCCGCTGCATAGGAGGCTCTCCATTTCCTTTGGGGACCAGGGTCCCTCAAAGGTCCATTTGAAGTCGCCGCTCCTAATGCCCTTTACCAGTTTGGTTTGATTGATTTTTTTCGGGTCTACATCCAGTAGTTCCGAAAACTTTTAATTTTAGTTCTTTCCCTTCGAAAAAACGTCCCTTTTCCAGGACATTGACTTTTTCGGTCAGGGGAACTCCGGGGTAAGAATCATCGTCTTTAGATTCTCCATCCATACTCTCCTCTTCTACTTGTTTAGGGGGTTTGCTTCTCTTCTTCTTTTTTGGTTTCTTTTCCTTCGGGGTGCTTTTAACTTGCGCGGTATCTTCTTTTATTCGTTCTTGGTTCCCACCCTCTTCTCGGTTGATGGTTGGTTCTTCTTTCTTCCTTATTTCTTCGGGGTTTTCTGACTGCGTTTCATCAATGAACTTGATGTTCAGCACGTCATGGGATGCTGGGTTGGGGGGAACCACAACTTTTTCTTTACTCAGTTGTTTTTTAGCATAGCGTTGAGCTCCTCCGAAAAACTGCCGGGGTGAGCAAGATTCGCCAGGTGGGCGACTATGACCATCGTCATAATTTCCTTGCTCTCGGCCGGCAGGATTAATTTCGGAGTCACTCTGTCCGTTGTTGGTGTGGCGCTTCCAGGAGTAGATGCCGCGGTGGCATATGAAGTTTCTTTTGTCTTTTGCTCCTTTTGCTGCCTGAGCTTCAACCTCTTGTTTTTTATCGCTTCCTTGCGTAGAGGGCATCTCATGGCCAGAGCACGATGCTCCCCTCCGCAATTTACAAATTTAGGTTTTTCTTCCCGGCAATCTCTCCATCCGTGACCGGTTCTGGAGCACGTCGCGCAGATTTGTATGTTAGACGGGCAGTTTCGTGTCGGGTGGCTCTCGATGGCCAGGCAGATTTGGCAGTTTTCTATGAAGATATACTCTTCTGCCTCTATCTGCTCTGGGGCGACGCGAAGGTAAAAGCCCAGGAGGCCTTTCCTTAACGCTCTCTGAGCCATCCCGATGGTAGCGAAGGTGACTTTAATGAGGGTCTTGCCTATTTTGTCTACCCTTTTCACTTTTGCCCATGACTGTTTGTCATTCAGCTCCACTTGTATCTCTTCCGTGGTGTTTTCCGAAAAGTAGGGGTCTACTCTCTTGAGAATGACGGCCCTCCTCACGAGCAGCTCATAGGGGACTACCGCTTCAAGCCCAATCTCGCGGAGGGGTTGTCTGGCCTGGTCTGGAACAAGGGTTTCTACGTCCTTGTTTTTCCAGCAGACTGCCCCTCACCCATTTGGTGTCTCGATGAGACGGGTGAGCTCAATGTTTATTTCCCCGATGACTGTTTTAAAGACCATTTTCCTTGTTGGCTTTGGTTTCCCCGCTATTAGACGGAGCTGGATCCGTTTGGTGTCCTGGGGGGTGGTGGGACCCATGTCGTCCTTCGGGCAGTGCTGCCCTTTCCCTTAGTGTGTCTCACTTGCTTCTCGGGGGGTGGAGAATCACTCCACAACCGTCAAAATTGAGCGGTATTGGCGTTTTGCCGATTTTTGCCCCAACGTTTTCCTCCTTTATCAGGACCAGATGGTTAGGACACTACGTGCACAACAACTATTCTCAGGTACTCTTCTCTACTCTACTACTAAGTGAAAGAAGGTTCAAGGTTCAAGGTTTATTAAGTTATAAATACAAAAAGGAGGTAATTACATACTATATATGTAGTTAAAATGATAGAAAAATAGTGGTGAAAATAGATTTAGCAGAGGAGGTTAAAGCACTGAGTAGAAGTAGGAAAAGATAGCATCCCGGAGACATGGAAATCATTATCAGTTTAGTTTTCAAGTTATTTACAATTTTCATACTATATAAAGATTATAGGTAATTACTATATATACTTAAATTTACATTTTTATACATTTGTTATAATTTATTTAATTTTTTGGTTTCTTATATTTTACTATACATTAAATTTACGGTTGTATTTTGCTTATTTAATTTTACATTAAATTGATTGACATTAGAATTTGATTTATCGTCACTGTTTAAAATTATCACTTTTTGCTTATTTATTTACTTCATTATTTTCCTTAGTTTAATTTCATTAAATTAGTTAAGATTACACTATAACTGTTCATTATTTTACGTTGAATTAGATTTACTCTCACTGACTATAATTTTAATAATTGTTCACTTTTGCTTTATTTGTTCTTATTTCTTTTACTTTACTATTTTCACTATGTTACTTTTTTATAAATTAGATTTGATTCACTAGATATGGTTCACTATTTTTTATTTACTTTAGTTGCTCACTTTTGCGTATTCATTATTTGATTTGCGATGTCTTCTGTCCACTCCGTATAGTTTTGAATGTTGACATGTTGACGTTATGCACATCTCTCGGGTTGATGTATACTAGGGACTTTAGGAGTAGGGCTGAGACTTCTTTCTTGGAGTATGGTCCCTCGTACGTCCATTTGTACTCACTTGCGGCTAGGCCGATGATGAGTAGTTCCAGGTCGTCCTTGGGGGCCGGGGACAGGGGGGAGCCGAAGACACGTAGTCCCACGTCTTTTCCGTCGAAAAAGAGTCCTCTTTCGAGGATTTCCTTGTTGTCGGTGAGTGGGAACCCTTCGTACCTGTCGTCGTCCTCTTCTTCTTCGTCCGAAGTAGACTGTGCCTTCTGCGGTGGTTTTTTAGGTGATTTCTTATTTTTCTTCTTTTTCTTTTTTACGCCTTTTTCCTCCTCTTCTTTATTCTTCTCTTCTCCTTCCGACGGTGTTTGTATTTTTCCTTCTTCCTCTTTTTCGGTATCCTTTACCCCATTACTTGAGGGAGCCTTTTTTTCATCTTCGATAAATTCGAGATTAAAAAGGCCCGCCGAGTCTGGGTTTTCGGGAAACCAAACCTTTTTGCTACAACCATTCTTCTCCAGAAGAAGGTTGAGGTGGGTTGAGAAGGTACCGGGGTTTGTCATGTTTGCTAGGTGGGCAACCATGACCATGGCCATGACTTCTTTCCCTTCTTTAGGCATCACCAACTTCATTTCGTTCGTTCGTTCGTATTTTGCTGCCGTATTCGCGTAGGTGGATTTTTTCTTCTCTTCTTTTTCTACTTTCAGCCTTTCTCTTTTTTTTCGAGTGGCTTCCTTTCGGATTGGGCACCTCATGGCTAGGGCCCTGTGGTCACCCCCACAATTTACACATTTATGCAGTCTTTCCTTGCACTCTTTCCAACCGTGCCTGGTTTTGGCGCAGTTGGAGCATGCAGGGTCGGTAATTGTGCAGTCTTTTGTTGCGTGACTTTCGACTGCATAGCATTTAAAGCAGCAGTCGATTTGAATATATTCTTCTTTCATTATTTGTTCCGGGCTTACCTTCAGATAGAAGCCGAGTAGCCCGTCGTTTTTTGCTCGGTTTGCCATTTCGATGGAGGCGAATACCATTTTCACCACGCCGTTTCCTTTCCCGAATTTGTGCACTGCTGTGATGCAGACCCACTCTTGTTTTTCTTCGATTTCCTTCTTGATTTCTTCGCAGGAGTTTTCCGTGAAGATAGGATCCAGCTTCGTAAGAATAATGGTTCTTTGGGCTAGTATTTCTTGTGGTACACTCGCTTCAAGTCCAATCTTCTTGAGATGTGCTTGAGCCTCGTCTGAAACCAGCTTCTCGACGTCCCCCATTGTGCTGCAAATGGTTGCATAACCATTGGGAGTGTCGAGGAGCCTGATCAGCACCACGTGGATTTTTGTGTAGATGGTTTTTATTACTTCCATCTTTTCAGGTTTTGGTGCCCCCCCCTATGGTACGGAGGGGGATCCTTTTGCAGTCCTGAGGGGCTGCCCCCATGATGGGGCCCCTCTTCTAGTAGCTTTTCTTGGAAGAGGGCGTGAACGTAGAGTCTTGCGCGAATAAAATTTAACACTTATTGCGGACCGCTTTTACTATGCGTCCGCCTATTCACTCGAATTAACACAAAAAGTTTTTACACTGCCTTCGTGGCCAATTGCTTACGCGGAGCTTTACCTCCGGTAGACTTGCGAGCTGTCTGCTTAGTACGAGCCATGACGACAAAACAAAAATTTTCAATACTCGTGATGTTTTTTCTACTAAGTGAAAGAAAACGATTTTTAAGGAGGATTTATTAGCCTTAGTTAAACGTAACGTTAGAGGAAATGAGCCACTCTTGTGCATGGAATTTTTAAAATAGTTTTAATGTACGATTCTAGCTTGTCGCTTTACTGTTGTTGGCCGGCTTATCTTCGAGTGACTGCTAAGATTCTCTTGTCACATTTGTTTATCTCGGTATGTTATTTCCGCAAAAGGAGGTAACGGAAAGTGAAAATTTGCCAAGCGTTCCCGAAGAATTTTTCTTTTGCGCGAAATCTTCACGAGTAAAAGCTATTTTACTCCAAGTTTAAACAATAAATGTGATGCATAATAAACACCACACAAAGTGCCAGTGCCACCATAAATAAGGATTACAGAAAGCAAACTGACATCCCAGAATCTCCGTTTCAAAAGCTAAAGGGACATTGGATTTTGGAAAGTTCATTTTTTCTCTGTTATTCTGACCTTCATCTATTCTTCCACACCCAATAAAATGACAAGGACGACAAAATGACTAACGACATCTTACGGATACTTCTCAGGACTCTCCCCGAAAGGTCAAAGCCGGACCGGGGAGATGTCTTCCCCATGGTCTACGGGGAGCTAGATGTCGCTCTTGTTAGACTCATCGACACCCCTTTCGGGTATACGGCTATCTGCCAGAAAGAAACCGACGCAGAACTCTTGGCCTCGTCCAAAGCTACAAAAGTCGTTAATTCCATAAACTTAATTCCAAAAATCCCACCCCAAATACAGGCACACCGTAGCGTTATTTGCCGTAGACTAGACTAAGTTTTCAAGATGATTTTTCAGGACACGGGAATGGCACTGAAAACTAAAGAACTCAGTCACTTTCTCTTTCGCGTCAGGGTCTGCCCTGACCAGATTGAAAAAGAGGAATTCACTGAAGTGCAAACATGCTTTAAGTGCTACAAATACAATGGGCACACAACGAAAGCATGTCCTCGAAACGAAATTGTCTGCTCCATGTGTAGTAAAACTGGTCACATCTGGCGTGACTGTAAAAGTGGAGAGAAACGCTGCATCAACTGCAACGGAGACCAAGGTGCCATTGCAATGTCATGCCCAGTCAAAAAGGACACCATCAAGAAACAATAACAGCGAAATAAAGAAGTCGTTAATTCCATAAACTTAATTCCAAAAATCCCACCATGAATACAGGCACACCGTAACGTTATTTGCCATAGACTAGACTAAGTTTTCAAGATGATTTTTCAGGACACGGGAATGGCACTGAAAACTAAAGAACTCGGTCACCTTCTCTTTCGCGTCAGGGTCTGCCCTGACCAGATTGAAAAAGAGGAATTCACTGAAGTGCAAACATGTTTTAAGTGCTACAAATACAATGGGCACACAACGAAAGCATGTCCTCGAAACGAAATTGTCTGCTCCATGTGTAGTAAAACTGGTCACATCTGGCGTGACTATAAAAGTGGAGAGAAACGCTGCATCAACTGCAAAGGAGACCAAGGTGCCATTGCAATGTCATGCCCAGTCAAAAAGGACACCATCAAGAAACAATAAAAGCGAAATAAAGAAGAAGAGGAAGCAAAAACCAATAGGTCCTATGCCAAAGTAGCAAAGGAGGCAGTCTGCGAGGCCTCAGCGCAACGCACCTACCTTAGGGTAGAGAGCGAGCAGTCGACAAAAGTCATGTGCTGCATTTATTATGCGCACATTGCGAACCTTACTAAGCCAGGCTCTTTAAAAAAGAGCTAAATCAGATGCTGACAAAAAATCGGATGGATGAGATATGGTTCCCGGAGAACCCTCCCTCTGAGGAAATGCTTCGCATTCAGATGCAGCCTCCTCAACCACTAACAGCCACTTTACAATCAAAAGCTGTTCCCGCTCCGGTAAACAATTTCAAAGCAACCCCGAACCCCCAACAACTGAAACTTCCAATCCTGATTCAGAGGCAGTTTCCGCCAATGAAAAAAAAAAAAAACACCGCCACGGTAGCCGCACCAAACGATCACCCAACCGGCAGAAAATGAGATCAACCTCATCGTCAAAGGAGGGCAAACATGACTACCACAGCAGAAGAATACACCTAAAAATATTCACTACGGATAGCGCCTCATTCCCGGAGGTGAAAACAGACAAAGACGTAAGTGAAGGCGTGATCACCGGCCGTTACAAGTGGGAATACAGTCAGGACATTCCAGAGAAGGTGGTCGAAGCAGCCTTATCCTTAGAATGGTCCGACTGAACCAAGACGCCTTTGCTACCCTCACGACCTCGGAGTTTAATAAAAAGAGATCCGGTAAATGTCAATCTCCACCAGCCAGCCCCTCCACACCAAAGAAACTCGGAAAAGGAACGACTAATTGACAGACAACATGGACAGACTGACAAAAGACTTAACAATCTTACAAATGAACACTAACGGATCGGACGACAAACAAGTGACTTACGGAAACATTATCAGACAATGCGACCCTGATACCGTTTTGATATCAGAACACGGAATCGACAAGGCGCAGAAGAATATGAAGATCTTCAATTATAGCATACTAACAAAGAACCACAGCCTGGAACGTTTCGATGGCGCTGCCATTGCAGTCAAAAAAGGTATTCATTTCAAACTACTCACTTCTTTAGACGAATCCTATCTGGCCATCGAGATCCAAACCACCCTAGGACCACTAGTGGTCTCCACAGGGTACCAACCCCCAAGAAGAGATTATATCCCGATGCACAACTTTCTCCAACTGTGTGCACACGGGAGAACATTCTTGTTTGGGGGGATGGGGATGTCAACGCCAGATGCCAGGAATCCGGATATACCGGAGGTCTAAACAAGTAAGGCAAGAACATGAAGAACCTTATTGACAGGGGTATTGTTGCCCGCATTAGGCCCGATTTCCCCACTTATATCACCGACACCTATGCAAACAAGCCAGATATCACCCTGACCAGCTCTTAATTTCCCTACAATTACTATATCCCCCCCGGCCCTCTAATCCCAAGCCCCATTCAAATACCCGTCCGGAAGAGAAAATGCGTTTCACGAGCGAACTGGGAAGAGTACCGTACCTTTTTCGGTGAGTTCAGACCTCAACCGCCTGAAGAAGCCACCCTGGAGAAGATCGACCAGGAACTGGCAAGGTTAACGGAGGTAATGGTGGAGTCGGACCGCGCAACGGTACCCAAAACATCCTATAAAACGTTACCTGCACCAAGGTGGGCACAGGAGCTATATGACCTAACGGACGAATATAAAAGACTATAAGAAGAAATTAGACTGACTGACACAGACAGAGTTAAAAACAGACGGTTAAGAATAAAGACACACATAACAGCACAACAAACAGCACTTAGGAATGACCTCGTAGATAAACTAGACGAAGAAGTGGATCCCCAAACTTTCTAGGAATACTCTTTTAAGATTGAAGGGTAAGCCACCTGACAGAAACATACTCCTTAATAAAGACGATGGGACAAAAATGGACGCGACCGAAACAGAAGAAGAGTTCAGAGACTACTGGAAAAATGTATTTTCCATCACACCAGAAGAGAATGAACACTTTGACCTAGACTTTGAGGAACACATTTACGACCAATTAAGACAAGAACTAGACAGGAAATACCCCTCCAACAACACAACTGCTTGCAGAGAGATGACTGGTTATGGACGGAAGATAACAGGAGAAGAAATACTAAAAATGCTACGTACCTTCAAGCAGAGAGCACCAGGCAAAACACAATTCACCAAACTCAACTGGTTGAACGCCCCCCATAACATATTAGAGGGGCTGGTCAATATAACGAATGAGTGCCTAAACGTTGACTATTTTCCAGACGAATGGAAGATCGCTAAAATGATCTTGATTCCAAAAGACGGGAAACCGCCGGACAGACCAGCAAACTTCAAACCCATTTCCCTTCTCGAAGTGGCAGGCAAGGTCTTCGAGAAGATCCTTGCTAACAGAGTCCAATATTTTATGGAGGACAACAACCTCCATAACCAACACCAGCACGGGTTCAGAAGAGGGAGAGGGACTGATACGGCGCTAGCAATCATCACAGAAAACCTGGCGAAGATTGCTAGCCAAAAAAGTATGCTGACCTGGTGCTCAGAGACGTTAAGAAGGCATTCGACAAAGTATGGAGGACTGGGTTTCAGTACAAAATACTAAGACTGGGACTAAACCTAAGACTAGAAAAAATTCTATGTGACTATGTGACAAACAGAATAGCGTATTTACAAATATACGACCACACGGGACCAGACTTCGCGCTAACTGCAGGCGTACCGTAAGGGGGGTGCCTAAGTCCCCTCTTATACAATATATACACCCTCAATCTACCCGATCTGGTCAGGGAAGACACGCTGTATGTCCAGTTCACTGACGACATCTCTCAGATCATGATGACTGCTCCCTTCAAAAGTCCCGAACTCATGACACAAATCACCACCAGAGAAATCGACCATGTCAACAGGTTCGACAGAAGATGGAAAATCGCCACGAACACCCAGAAAGTTAAGGTGATTCCATTCTTCCGTATGAAATGGGCCCATATCGAAACTGATAACACCCACATTCCATACAGCACTGAAGGGACAGTACTGGGACTAAAAATAGGTAGAAATGGATACGGTAGCCACGTTGTCCAGACAGCAGCGCAAGCGAAGGTCGAGCTCACCAAGCTATTCAGGTTTCGAAACCAGAACACGACCAACAAAAAGAAAATATACAACGCGCTCATAAGATCAAAGCTGCTGTATCCACCTATACCTATGAACACTAGTTCCAGTAATAAATTGCGACTCTTCCAAAGGGTACATAACAAAGGAATGCTATAAAATAACAAACAACAGGAGGAGAGAAAGAAGGAGGCAGAGGGACCTACAGCGCATGATTCAAATGACTCCAATTCACTTGGAGCTGTAAAGTAGAACCCGAAAAATCTAGGAGAAAGTCCTACGACTCATGACGGACGAAACCAGACAAAGACACATAGACATTCCGTTGGAAGACAGAAATAGAAGAAGACTAGACTTTATCAGCAGTAAATCACAGACTGAAAGACAAAAAGTCCCAATCTACACATAAGACTCTACATATCTAACAACGACAAACAATGAACTACACAAAGAATACACAATAAGAAGAACACTATAAAAACACACAAACGAACAACAAGAGAAACACACAAGATACAGAAAACACCTACAAAGGCTTGAACGCTGCAAGAAAACTACCATAATCTACACAAGACAAAATGAAAAGACAAGCAATAACATCACAAAACAGAAACAACACAAACAAACATGCATGTTGTAGAATGGACTCTCGACGATATACCATATATAACTATTCGTTGAGGGAACTTCTTTAATTATCTTTAGAGTGCGTTGATGTCTGGCGGGCCGATATTATGTATCTTCGATATGCTTAAGAAGTGGAACTGAGCTCAAGGATAATAATATTGCTATCATTAATAAAATAGAGTTTTATTAATAATAACTATCAACAATACGTAAAGCGGAAAATATTGACATAAACAGAGAATGGAAAGGGTCGTGGAGACTCGGGCTAATCCGAGGATTAAAGGATTTAAAAAGGTAAAACAAATATAGAGTTAAAGGGATGGGAGGGTTCGCTAAACCATTTAAAGCACAGGATAGAATTGACAAAAGGGTTAAATATTCAAAGGTAACGTTCGGCTTACGTAATTTTACACTAGTGGTGCAGTGGGAGGCGACGTGAAGGAATTTTCGGTCCGCTGGAGAGTTCCAGCCGAAGGGGGGGAATAAGATGATCCTGACGTGGCGTCTTGAGAATGAGAACCGTTTCTCGACGAACGGCTTGAAGAACAATGGCTGTTCTACGTTGTTCTCTTCCGAACAACAGGGGGGCGAGAACCGTCTCTTGTCTACGGGCACAAGAACAATGGCTGTTCTAATGTTGTTCTCTTCTGAACAACAAGGGGGAAGGGTGAGAACCGTTTCTTGTCAACGGGGCTCGAACGAACAATGGCTGTTCTAACGTTGTTCTCTTTCTGAACAACAGGGGAAGGGGTGAGAACCGTCTCTGGTCAACGGGCTCAAGAACAATGGCTGTTCTAACGTTGTTCTCCTTCTGAACAACGAGGGGAAAGCCTTAAAGACTTGGCGTCACAAAAGGCTCGAACCTTGGCACTCAAAGGATATTGTCCTCCTTCTGGACAAGTGATGGTGAATCTCGAGGTCGAGGTCCCTTGGCGCACAAAGTGAGAGAGGGTCGTGGTGATGTTTCGCGACGAAAATCTGAATCTCCAATCTGATCTTAGTGGTAAAGTTTCCATCTAAATAGTCGAGACACTCCCTTGGCGTGGGGGACAATGGAGTGGGAACTTCGAGGGAATGCACAGCCGAGGCTGGGAACAATGCCTTATCTGCCCATAAGCCTAACTCAATCTGGCGAGGTCGGCGTATGGGGGCAAACGGGGAGACGATAACCTCCTTGTTTAAATATTGACTTCCGGTGGCTGCGATAAGGCGCTAAGCTTCGAAGCGAAGATGCACGTGGGAGCATCGTGGTTTTAATTAATATGTGATAGGAGTTGAAACTAACGCTGCCTCAACCCGTTCTATCACAATGCAAAATAATCACAAACCAAGAAGAAACCAAGCAAAAATGCAGAAAAGAGTATGCAAAATAAAATGAATATTAAAACAAAAACAATGAGAAGAACATTGTAGAAGTTTCAATACCACGTACATAGGTGTACGCAGAAACACTCCAACACAAAGCTGCGCGCCTTCTCGTATCTCTAAACGCACCTCTGACCTCGAAAATTCTTTGTCGCCCTTTTTCGCACCGCTGTAAAATCCGAGATGGCTCAAAGCCGTGAATGACATATCGTCAGCCTAAAGATGAAAAAGGTCTTTCGCGCGACGATACGGGTTTTACGAGAATTCGATTAGCTCTCTCGATTTGGCTCGTGGGAGAAATAAAAGGAAGACTTCTCCCTGAAATCAGGCAGAATTCCTTGGACCCACGTCGAGTTTGTGTGAAACTCGATCCACATAGGAAACCGTTCGCCCGCTTCAAGGAAGGAACTTTTCGGAGAATTGGTTGTTGCCGTCATGGTACTTGTAGGTGCCAAACTTCTTGCAGCCACCCCCTTCAGAGTCTGAGGTTACACAGGACCTCTCTCTGCGGATTACCCTAGACGTAGCTAGGTAATCCGTTTTGGCGACCTACTCCAGGAGCCGAATAATAGGACAAGTACTTCGAGGAAGAAGTCCGATTGAGTCACCGCTTGGCTCACCTTCGTGATCCAGCAAAGGATCAGTATATCACCGGTCTAGGATTACCCTCTCATTCGGTAACCTAGGACAGCAAGACTAGGTGAGATCATCGTCACCAGAAGAAGTCTTCACCGCCCCCTTCAAATATACTTACGAACTCAAAGGTATCGTTAATTGAATTATCCCCTATCCTAACTTCACCAGTTTATTTGTGTACTAGAATTCTCACCCTGAGCCCATGCCCTCGAATATTAGAAGTGCTTACTTAATTCAGTGTTTAACTCAATAATAATATTCCCTTCGTTCTGTCTGGTGTCATTAAGAGGCAAACATCCCAGGGAGTAATCTGCAAGTAATCCCCACGACATTTTTGTAGACTTATTTATTCAGTGCAAGATTAATCCTATTTATATTGATATACGCTGTGATTATTTCAAATTCATGTCCATAAATATTATTTTTGTATATGTGTGTTTAACTAATTTGGACAATCCTTTGGCAATTATTAAGCAATCCACTCGGCTTAAAACTCATTATTCCACCGACCCGCCCACGGTTGGCTTATACTGAGTGGAGAACACACTCAGAGGATCATCATCTTAGTTTTGATCAAAAGGGTACACACGGGGGTTATTCTTATTCACCGGAAGTGGCTAAGGTAGGTGTATTGGATACGATTCACCTCCGCTTCACCTCGGTACGGTAATAAAATATATGTCCAGGAAGTGGGACTGGGATTACCCACTCACTAAACCTCGACAAACATCAATTTCAGATAAACGCCTGCGATTCCCTATCACCAAGGATTTTCTACTCTTCTATCCCTTTCACCAGGGAAATCTATCCCTATCTATCCATCTCGTACTATTACATATATATATGCATACATGAGTGCAATTGCAATCTTATATGCGTGTATGTATTTTCCTTTCACAACTTAATATATCCAAGTCCAAGTCCAAGGCTTATCTTCATTTATTAATATGGCTTCTAAGATGTTGAGCCTCGCTTCAGTAACCTCTTTTCTTTTAATAATGGTGATATCAACGAGCATATCTCTCGTCAGGTTAATATTATGTAGACTCTCCATATGGTTTTTTGGCCCTCCGCTTTGTGGATGCATAGTCAACCGCCTCGAAAGTGTGGTAGATGTCATGCCAATATATTTAGAGTTATTATAAAGCTTACAGTCTTTGTTGGGGCAGGTGAACTCGTAAACTATGTTGGTTGACTTGAGATTTGAGGAGTTAGGGCAGATGTTATTTTTCATCAGGACATTGCTGGCTTTTGTTGTTTTATAATAGTTGATGAGTTGGATTTTGTCCGTTTGATTTTTAACCTTGATGTTACGGTTAATAATCTCCTTGATCTTTTTTTCATCTATTTTATAGGCCGTGGACATCTGGTTTCTGTAATACACTTTGATGTTATTGACTTCTCCATGATTACTTTGAGTTTTATCCGCATGTTTGTAATGGTTATTCAAAAATGATTGAAGTTGTTTATCCATCATGCTGTTTGAGAAACCATTATTCACAAGTATTTGCGAAAAGTTCCCACGTAGAGCAGCATTTATAAGCTCAGGGGATGTATGAGCCGATTACGTTTATTTTGTACCTTTCAGGGCAATCACTCTCCGCATTGAGGCATCTTTCCATGTCCGTACTTTTCCTATGTACTTTAGTGATGTAGTTGCCATTGATGTTATGAACCTCAACATCCAAGAAATATATATATATATATATATATATATATATATATATATATATATATATATATATATATATATATATATATATATAGAAACTCACAAAGTAGCACGTGAGTAGAGCAATAAATGCAAAAAATCCCACAGGAAAATGAAAGGCAGATTCCAAGTACTTTTGAACTTGTTCAGTTCATTATCAAGTTCGAAAGTACTTGGAATCCCCCTTTCATTTTCCTGTAGGATTTTTTGCATTTATTGCTCTACTCATGCGCTAGTGAGTTTCTCATATATATATATATATATATATATATATATATATATATATATATATATATATTATAAATAAATATATATATATTATAAATAAATAAATATATATATATATATATATATATATATATATATATATATATATATATATATATAAAGACAATTGTTTTTTAATTAATGTAGACAATGTTTGTCCTTGGGCAAATTCCTAAAATGTGCTTTGGGGTTGTCGTTTTTTTGTTAGGCTATTGCAATCGTATCATATTATATTATATATTATTTTCAAGGTAATTTCGAAATGGGGGGAAGTGGGGGGGGGGGCGCAATTTTTAAATAAACTAGTAATATTCCTAATTCGAAAGCCTAACATTAGATTCGAATTCAAAAGGCCATTGATAAATTTCGTTAGGCCTTTAGTTTTTCTACCTCGTTCCTTGACTTCAGACATATAAACTTCACCACCAGATGCTATTTAAATCAATGATATTTTATTTAAAATTGATTAATATGAAATTTCCATATCATATTCTCATTCAGAAAAAAAAAATTCACTTCAAAATGATATATAATACACTATAATGTGATTCCAACTCGCAAGGTGTCTCCCAAGATGGAGGCCAATCTATTTTTCGTCATAGCAATATAATTAGGTATTTGCCCATATTAAGTAGTGAAGGAGCTATTATATGTAGAGGATATCTACGATATACACTATAAATATATCTACGATATAGACTATATAGAATTTGCGTATTTTTTTTAAATATAGATATTTATAACAAAGCGCCCACAAAATTCGAGGGTGGGCATAATCCCCAAATTAACCCAGATTTCATACATAAATTATCGTTTTTGACTCGGTCGGAAGATGTTGGCGGTGCTAGTCGAGGCCTAATTACGAATCGTTCATTGAAATCTGCTAATTTTGACAGACTAATACAATGCAGGTAACATGTAACATCTCATTCAATTTGATTTGTCAGAATAACCTTGTTGTTAAGCTTAAGGATTCACTTACATAATTATTTTTTCCTGCATTATATTCAATTATATCGAACAGATTTAATACATAAATAGGGTTGTTCAACGTCATGTATCTGATAATTTTGCCCCTGTTCCTCCCGTATTGGTTCAATTCTTCCGTGAAGAAAATTCTAAAATTTTATTTGTCCCCTTTAAAATTTAACTTAAATATCATTACTATCAAAGTAATAAAATCCTAGCCTTAAAGAATTTCTTGGTTTTACATAGAAACAAGAGAAATCATGTAGCGTTAAATAAGAAGGGGATACAAATTAACACGTTCTTGTTTTGCCAGTGGCCATCATTAAAAATAAATCCGTAAAATAAATATGGTCACGTCAACCCGAAGCAACCTGAAGTAAAAGCAAGTTATGTCATTAAAAAATATCATTCTGAAATTCAATAAATTGAATTTAGAAACATTCTCAGAGTTACTAATTTTATGCTCATAATGCTGAACGTGTTTTCTTGCTGATGAATGTTTAATGGGCATAAGAAAGAAATACGTTTAGTGTGAATGAAATAGAAATTACGTTACAATCCAATTAGACCCTAGACCAGTGTTTTTCAACCGGGGTGCAGCGGGAGCGAACAGGAATTGCCCCCAAAATATGTATTTCAAATATTTATCAAAAAAATCGAACACTTGAAAGCATTTTGAAAAAAACAACGAAAAGAGAAAGATTGGAGACAGTGAATGAAGGAATGAGAGTTGCGTTGTCAATTCTCCGTCCCAATATACAAGAATTATGTGATATTCATCAAGCTCAAATTTCACATTAAACTTTTAAATGTAATATTTATTTTCAAATTTTATGTTTTATTGGGATTAAATTAAGTTAAATGTCAATCATGTTTAATTATAAAGTGCTTTCCACGTAAGTAAGTATTTATACGTAAATTATATTATATTGGGGTGCATTTAGGGTGCCACAATCATAAAAAGGTTGAAAACCAGTGACCTTGACTGTCAGTGTAAGCAATTCTGTAATCAAATTCTAGAAAACAACGAACTGGTAAGAACAGCCAAATCATCAGTAAAATATTAAAGGAATTCTATTTAAATGCTCATATTTAGTACTTTTTTTAATGAATGCATTTTTGTGAAACCAATTATTTCATATTAATCTCAATATGTTTGGATGCGTATTTATAAATTAGAATTCATTTGAATTTAAATGATCTACCAAATCTGGCAATCCTATATACTCGTACGAGTGATTTTTTTTTTTTGCTCTATCTGAAAACGAGGCAGATTTTTGTTAGTCTGCCTTGAATACGGAGTTTTCAGGATCTGATAAATTTGACCGACTATTCCAATTTAATTAACATTACGTTAAATCGAAATTGCTATTTTTTCACCTTCTTGAATCTTGAATATTGAAAGAGAAAGATAGAATAAGAGGGGGAAGAGTTTGGAAGAGAGGGTGGAGGGTAATAGTGAGAAAAGGAAGGAAGTGGTAGTCAGATATGTATGTGTGTGGGTGCTCGGTGAACGGGCCATCTCTGTTTGTTATTTTTTCGTATTTGTTAATGTTGTCCCATTCCGGGATCTTTTTATTATTTTGTATTTGTTATTGTCTTTCTAATTTGTCTCATTTTGGGGTCTTTTTTTTAATATTATTGTTTCGCAATTTTTTCTTTCCTTTTAGTTGTACTTTGTTTGGTTTAGGTTCCGTTACTACCTTTATTAGAAATAAATCATTATTTTTCAGAATTAAGCGATATTTTGTTTTGTACTTTTAAAATGGATTGTATTTAACATCGGCGGCAAATTATAAATTATAAAATGAAGGGGAAAAATAACAGCATACTAATGTTTTATAATATATATATATATATATATATATATATATATATATATATATATATATATATATATATATATATATATATATATATATATATATAATGATGATGATTATAAAACAGTCGGTAGAGCACTGGGCAAGATAACCAGAGGCCTGAGGTTCGAGTCCTTGCCGGGCGATGTTTTTTTTTCTCTTTGCTTCTTCTCTCTGGGTCACTTCTCGGGAATCTCTTCTCTCTTGTTTCAGTGTATTAATTCTCCTCACACATTCCGTTATGAGGCTTTTAAGCTTGGGGATGGATGCGTGCTAGTTTGCGCGCCAAACACACAGGCCGATAGCTTTCGTCGCTCAAAGAAGGGATGCGTGTTTTTTCCATTTTCATATATATATATATATATATATATATATATATATATATATATAATATAAGATTTGAGCTATTTGAGCCATAGTGAGCGACCAATTCACCTCTGACTTTTTAAAGCTGTTCATTCGCTTATCTGCTTCTGTCTGCTCTTTCTTGCATTCTTCCTCAGGACTAGATAGGGCCGATAATTATGGGCGAAAGAGGGCGTTAAACACCTGGAAAGGGTCACCCTCATGGTCAAGAAATATGCATTTGGAAATAAACTTTCCTCTTTTTTTAAATAAATAAGAAGAAGACAACCGGGGCATCTGCTCCACAGTGTTTGATGTATTGGTAGTACTTAACCCGAGAATTTCAAAGAGGACATTACATGGCGCGCTAAATACCAAGAAGACGCGTAAGAGCCTCAAACTTTCCCCCATTCAGCGATTGGGGGGGGGGGCATCCTTTCCCTGAGACGAAAAATAGAATAGAAGCATTTGATTAATCATATCGATTAATTTTATTCGCCGATGAGTTTGGCTGAATTTATTTTTCGGGATTTTAATTAATTAATGAAATTTATTATATTTAAATTTGAATAAAAAAAAAGCAGTTGCGTCCCGAAGATTAGACTGGAGTTAGATTTCCGGCGAAGACGCACCCCCCCTTCCCCTAAAAGAAAATCTGAGCTCGTAGGGGGCAGCCAGCAACCAAGCGGTGCGTCGAATCTGGGGTATAAATGCTTACAGCTCCAGCCACGTAGTTCATGACAACCTCTCCCCACACACACAACATTATTCCTCCACTTCGGAAACTACCGAGACGGTTTCCATATCCACACTCCCCTCTTGCGGAATCAGTAGTGCTCCCTTCGGGGACGAGGGGTTACCCGGTCGCGGGGTGGCGGCAAAACACTACACTACCACCTCTACCCTCTCCCATCAATGCAGACAGGCACCCTCGTGCCTATTACTTTTCTAGTGATTGTCATTCTGATTTTTATGCGAATTGCATTGTCTCGTTGGTAATCTCGTCGATGATTGAAAAGGGACTGGGGGGGTGGGGCGCAATTAATTAACTAAGTAGACTAGACGGACCAGTGGAAGATAACATTAGCAATTAACCTCAACCACCCCAAGGGGCGTACCCTGTGTACAGGGTGGCCCATAAGCCCCAGGACACTCCACGGGCAACTTTATGTTATTAACGGAAAACAACTGTAATTTTCTTATGTAACTGTAACTGTAGTGTCCTGGGAATTATGGCCCACCCTGTATAATTCTACACCTGGTACCTGTATGAGGGGCACGTCCCCCCCCCCCGGCTCGAGTGCCAATAGGGAAGTCTTGGGTTGAGTGGAACTCTTTGACAGCGCCTAGGGAAGCTGGTGCTCCCCCTTTCCCCAAGAGTAACCCTCCCCTCCTTACTTCTTGTATCTAGGAACATTTCTGATTCCAGACAAAAAAACCCTCGCCCACCCTTGGTGTAGGGGTGGAGGAGAACCTCACTCAACAACTGACGGAGGGGGAGGGGGCTTCCTCACCACTCTCGATTGGTAAAAGTGGGTTCTACTTTGCTACTTCTAGAGCCGTCATTGACCAGCCCCACCGCTTTAAAGGATGACCATGTGATTTCTAAGATGCCTTTCCAATCTTTTTGTAGCGAAGAGGGGGCTTCAGACCCTTAGTCCCTGGAATCTCCCTCGGAGGAATATACAATTACATCAGCAGCGCTCCCCACCCTTCTACTCCTTTCTCTTCCTCAAGGGACGGCCAAGCCTAAGAAAAAGACTCGGAAGCAGCCCTGCCAGGATTCTCGTTCCCGAGAGAAGAAACTAGATCGGGCGACCCCCTTAGGGGGGCATGGGTTAAGGAACCTACTGAGCCATGCTCCACCTTTCCTGGACATGCGTCTTGTGACCTTACTTGGAGCGAGTATTCTCCCCTGCCCCCCCCCCCAAATTCTTCCCGATGGAGGTGGGCCTGCTGCCACCCCATGACGTACTTATCTACATCATGACACCGCCCCAGCACCAGACGGCAAAGTTTTCAATGGTAGCGAACACCAACTCGGTAGGAAACAGCCCTGAACCTTGGCAAGATCCTCCGGGGGCAACACGGGTCACCGAGGACCCAAGAGGAGAGAAGCGCCCTCGTCCCTTTTGATGGGACCTCACGATAGCCAGATCTTTCTCTACTTCGGAAAAGGATGAGACAAAGGCTGGCCCGTCCGACTTGGGATCCCTTCTGTGAGAAAGAGATGAGGGTGTATTCCCCGCCACTTCTTCCAAAAAAATTCGAAAAAGACGGGATTTATTTTCTTCCGGGGGCTTCCGGAGACGGAAGGATATCCTGACCCTTTATTGGTAACAGGCCATGCAAGAAAAGTCTGACCTCGGGACGGAGGTAACCCTTCATCGAGAGGTTACCTGACATTTTAGAGCCTATTGGCTTTAAACCGTTCCTGGCACTAGAGGGGGCGACTTGGAAAGTCGGATTCCTACAAAGTACTAGGGACTCCAGACCCCGAAGCTGTTTCGCCCCCTAAAACTTTTAAGACAGTAGAAAAAGAAGGCTATTATTCCGAAACAACTATCCTCCGTGAAGCGGTCGAAGGCAGCGGACCATTCAGTGCCTTCTCAGACAGCAACCCCAGGAATTCCGTCTCCAGGAAATCCACGGTCATTCCCGTGATGGCGTTCACCTCCAGTAGAGACCTCGCGTTTCCTTCTAGCTAGGCCTGGAAGGCACCTTACTTAAATGGAATTTCCATGGACTTCGGGTACTCTGAGAGGAGCTGCGGTAGCTCGTCTCTTTCTGCTCCCCTTTAGCTATTTCCTTTCAGGCGATTATGTTTGGTGCGGTCCCTCTGCCCACCCTTCCTGGGCAAAAGATTATAAGGAGGCGGTGGCCTGCATTTCAGAAAATGACTGAATACTCAGTTGAGGAGTTGAAGGTTGCTGATGCTGTCGTTTAGCCCTTCTCAGGCACCCTCAATGCCATGGCCTGTCTACTATTCCTAATTAATTTAATGTAGCTAGTACGATCATCACTCATCTCAAGATGAGAAAAGTAATCGATTATAAATGGATGATTATCAATCGAATTAAGAAGATAAAATTAATCTGATATAGTTATGTTATTATCACTCGCCTAAAGCTGAGAGAATTAAAATGATGTAATTAGCATCATGATCAAGTTGGGAGAAGTAATCCGATGTAATGACGGTTATCATCATTCACCTCAAGATGATAAATGTAATATGATGCAATAAAGGACATACTCGTAACCACTCAGCTCAAGATGAAAGAAGTAATTTAATGTAATTAGGGCAATATTCACTCACCTCAAGATCAAGGAAGTAATCTGATGTAATTAGGGAGATCATCACTCATATCGAATGAAGTAAGTAATCTGATGGACACAATTATGGTGAACATCGCTCATCACAAGAAGAGAGAAGTTAACGGAGGTAATAAGGGTGATCATAACTCACATCAAGCTGAGAGAAGTAATCTGATGTAATTGGGCTTGCCATCACTCACGTCAAGATGAGAGGAGTAATCTGATGTAATTTGAGTGAACATTACTCAGCTCAAGCTGGAAAGTAAGATGATGTGATTATGATCAGGTTAATGTAATTAGGCTGATGTAAACTCACTTCAAGATAAGAGAAGCAATTGGATGTAATTAAGGCGATCGTCACTCAACTCAAGATGATAGAAATGATGTGATATAGGGGCAACTTTACTTACCTCAAGATCAGAGGAGTAATATGATGGAGTTAAGTTGATCAGCAGTCGCCTCAAAATGAGAGACGTAATATAATTTAAATAGGCGCATCAAAATATCTGCTGTAATTTGGCCCATAAGCCCTCTCTTGAATATGAGTGAAGTAATCTTATGTAATTAGGGTAATCATAAATTACCTTATAATGAGAGAAGTAGTCAAATGTAATTTGAGGGATCTTCATTCATCTCAAGATGATAGAAATAATCTGACATAATTAGGAACAAAATCATTCAACTGAAAATGAGAGAAATAATATGATGTAATTAGGGTGATTATCCCACACTTCAAGATGAGAGAGTTGATCTGATGTAATTAGGTTGACCATCACTGACCCAAAGCTGAGAGAAGTAATGCGATGTAATTAGGGTTATCATTACTCGTCTCCAGAAGAGAGAAGTAATTTGATGTATTCAAGGCCATCATTACTCGTCTCAAGAAGAGAGAAGTAATTTTATGTAATCAAGGTCATACTCACACACCTTAATATAAGAGAAGTAATCTGATGTAATTAGGCTGTACCTCACTCACCTCAAGACGAGAGAAATAATCTGAAAAAAATCTTCTTGACAATTGAGATACGAATAAACAGCAAAACAAAGAGTTTAGTGGACATCTGCCTCAAAATAGAGCGAAATTCCCGATAAAAGGCTGTTCGCGACCAAATCACACTTTGCATCCGTCGAATGGATTAGTGAAGGGACCTCGAAATGGAGCAAAACTTCTCTGCATCTCATCCAAAGAAATGTCAAACTAATAATGTTAAATATTACCAGAATATTCGCCACCTCAACGGAGATTGGCTCCTGGTGCCTTTGGATTACCAGCGATACTCATTTTGATCTTTGTGTGGATTTCATCATTCGGTGTGGGAAGGGGGAGGGGGATCTGTCAACGATACGAGATAGGGATGATTCAATTTACCTACTACTACTACTAATACTACTACTGCTGCTACTACTGCTACTACTACTACTGCTGCTACTACTGCTTCAATATATTTCGAGTTAATACGAATGCTACGGATCATAATTAAATTAATTTTGATCTGTCGGACCTACATACAATATAGTGAGCTCATTCTTCCTATGTCTTACATTTGCCGGATCTCAGCTGAGAATGATCTGTTACAGTAGATCATTCTCAGCTTCTTAACCTCACAGCTGCAACACCACCGAGCAATTGCTTCAGGTTAGGGTTGAGAGCTCAAAATTAACTTCATTTTCATGTAATAAAGAAGAGGCAATTTCCTTTTCAGTTTTTGCGATTTTTCGTATAAAATCAGTGCCATAAAAACACTAATATTCCGTGCATATAATATTTGTCCATCCTACACTGAATTTCGTGAAGAAGTTGAATTTCTGTGTGGATACTTCAAAAGAAACGGTTTTCCTGTGTCGCTGGTGAAAAAAAATAAGATTATTTTTAGAAATAAACAGCACTTAGGACAATACTTCAGTTGTAAGGACAGTATCCCTCCAGAAGCAAAGTGCTCCGTCATATATGAATTTACTTGTTCCGGATGTAATTTGGGGAAATAGATTGGCAGTACGGTGCGGTGCGCTCGCTGTAGACAAGGTTCTGTGCCCACATGGGAATTAGCCACAGGACTGGGAAGGTGCTCTCAAAGAAAGAACTCTCGCATGTTTGGCTACATTCCATCAATTGTAAAACCGATCTAACCTTAGACGATTTTAAAATTTTGAAGACCATCCCCGATCCTGTATCATTAAGAAGTCTTGAATCAATGTATATAAAATATTTTTCTCCTTCTCTCAATTCTGATTCCTCTTCCCATCCATTACTTTTGCTTTAAAATATAAACCAACCTCCTCATCTTCTCTTTCTTCTTACGCTCCTCGCGCTTTCCCGCCAGTCTTCCTTTAACAGAAGAATGTTAGAGGTTAGTGTTTTCTCGAAAGGAATCTAGTGTTTTCTCAAATTAATATAGCTAAGTTTTATTAATTAAATTCACCATCATTAAAAACAATTCAGTAACCTGTATAGTTCTGCATTGACTTCCATATTAACGGTCTGAATATTCCATTACATCCATAATTTGAATGTTTGTTTATATATATATATATATATATATATATATATATATATATATATATATATATATATATATATATATACGAGGGCGGTCAATAAGTTTTGCGAATCGGTAAGGCAAAACAGAAGAAGGAGGATGGCTGTTTGTGGGGGTGTTAGGAGAAGTTATGACAGGTCAGGACTTGCAGCCGCACGCTCCTGCTTCGTCTATTCAAGAAGCAGTAGCTGATCGCAGATCGTCAGTCACAAATTTTTCAACAATGGAGAAGGTTGAGCACCGGGCAGTGATCAAATTTTTGACCAAGGAAGGCAAGAATGCAAAAGAGATCCATGAACGCATGGTTGCAGTGTACACCGACACCGCCCCTTACTATGCAACCATTGCTCGCTGGAATAGAAAGTTCCGCCATGGTCGTGAATCCCTTGAATATGACCCCCGTCCAGGACGCCCGTCAGACGTGACCAACGAGGACAATGTGGCCCGTGTGGAGAGGATGATCCTCGAAAATCGACGGGTGAAGGTCGAAGAAATCGAGCAAGAACTTGGAATATTACATGGAAGTGTTATCAACATCACCCACGACAATTTGGCCATGACCAAGGTCTGTGCCCGTAGGATCCCTAGAAATCTCACGCCCCATGATCGACTTCAACGTCGTCAAAATCGACAAGGCCAGAATTGCACAAGCTGCCCCGCACGAGTGCGGATTCGAGGAGCTCAACCATTCCCCCTACAGTCCAGATCTGGCCCCTAGCGACTACTTTTTATTCCGTTAGCTCAAGGCTGCACTGCGTGGACGCCGGTTTGGGGACGATGAAGATGTCCAGCTCGCCGTCCAGGAGTGGATTGAACAGCAGTCGGGAGATTTATGGTTGTCAGGAATTCGAAGCCTCAGGAACAAGTGACGCAAGTGCATTGGAGTCGAGGGTAGTTATATTGAAAAATAATAAAACACTTTTCATATATATATATATATATATATATATATATAAAATTCTGTCCCAGAGACAGATTTTGGAAGTGACTGGCTTCCACTATTAGGCCCCCCCAAAATAACAGGAATGGGCGATTTAGTTCAATCTTATAAATACCAGAGGATATTTTTTTAAATGAAATAGAAAAAAAGTATTGTTGACAAAACCAGCATTGAAGGTGATAGGCAATCCTAATCAGGCAGGTCCCAGTATTTTAATTTTCGGGGTCTTCTGCTGAACAAACAGGTTTTGGCGGAAGGGACTAGGTCGGAAATTTCCTTGGAATGGTTAAAAATAGAGATTTCGGGATAATTAGTGCTTCAACTACTTTTATTTTGATTGTTGAATAAGATCTAAAGATAAGTTCGATTTATCAAAGCTGATGGGGTGCTTTAAGATTATAGAGTGGATGGTAACGCTCGAGAGTTCATTTTCCTGGCGAATGTCGCTACGGTGTTCGGCGATGTGTTGAGATAGTGAACAGCCCGTTTGGCCTACATAAAAATTTGACCCACCCTTGGGATAATATATACTCCTGGGTTCAAAAATAAAAGAAGAGAATGAAATCTCGGAGTGGTTTACAAATTCTCCGATGTTTTTAATTTTGAAGAAGAATATAGCGAAATATATCGTTGAGTGTAGGATTTGATGCCTTTCTTAATTGGAGAGAAAAATGTTGACCTGAGTTTAAAGTGGCAGGATTAAATTGACTAGACGGGTAGTGGAGAAGTATGGATATATGGGTTGTGATTCAATTAATCTTAAAGAAGAATAGGATCCCAAATTATGTTGTTGGTAGAAGAAGTAATTCTAGAACCCTTCGTTTGGTTGATTGATTATCAACAAAAAAGAAATGAAGGTATGATTCCTGGTGTATCTGTTTACGATAGACTGTGAAGGATGGGTGTCGGGAAGTGATTAATACCTTTGACCATGATAAATAGGAGCACATTATCAAATTCCCATTCAACTATAAAATGGATAGTTGAGTCTGTAGTGGAATTCGTCCAAATTATGGATGGGCGTAAATGTCGGGAGGGATTTAGTTTCAAAGACATAATTTTTCCAATAAAATTGAATCATTATTGGAGGTGAAGATATCGTTCAAGACGCATAAATCGACAAGTTGAATAATTATATCTGAGAGTATCTACAGTTTGTTTTTTATTCAAGGAGGTGCTTATAGTGGATATACTCCTCTCACCACAGATATCATTATTCATGGAAATATAAATATTCTATTTCAAGCTTAGCTGATCCAAATGTAAACAAGGGCTTGTCTAGGAATAAGATTTATAAGAAATTAATAATAATAATAATAATAATAAATTTTTTATAATGCGCTCTTCAAGGCCAGAGACCCTCACAGAGCGCACGTTCGGCTGTGGGCTAAGATCAGGTTAGTGAGTAGGCAATCCTGAACAGATGCGTTTTCAGGAGTCGTTTGAAAGTGGTAAGTGAGGCAGCAGATCTAATTTCGGCTGGAAGAGCATTCCAAAGCTTGGGGACACATAGTGAGAAGGAGCGGTCGCCCATTGATCAGAGGGACGAGCGAGGAGTATTCAGGAGAGGAGCATGAGATGACCGAAGGGCCCGAGGGGCGAGACGTTGGGAAAGGGCAGAGGAAAGGTAGGTTGGGGCCTTTTGGTAAAGGACCTTGAAAGGAAGAGAAGAATCTTGAAATGAGAACGATATCTGACAGGTAACCAGTGCAGTTCCTGAAGCAGAGGCTTAGAAGAGGAGAAGCGAGAGCGACAGAGGAGTAGTCGGGCAACTGAGTTCTGGACTAGATGAAGGGGTCGTGCAGAATAAGATGGTAGATTTACAAGAAGAGAGTTATAGTAATCAAAGCGGGAGGTAATGAAGGCGTGGACAGCAGTCTCAAGACTTTGGCGATCAAAGTGAGAGCGAATGCGGGAGAAGTTACGGAGGAAACAAAGGGAAGATTTACTAATATTGTGGATATGGGGCTTGAAGGAGAGATGCTCATCAAACACAACGCCCAGATTTCTAACAGAGTCAGAGAAAGCGACAGAGTTCCCACCCAGAGGGAGGGAAAGAGGGATTTAACTTTGTATACTAGAGCGGGGGTACCAACAAGAAGAACTACAGTTTGGGAGTGGTTAAGTTTGAGGAAGTTAGCCGATAGCCAGTCCAAGATAGAAGAATAGGCAGATGAGAGGTCACAGATTGAGTGGGCAATGGTCGAGGGGGAAGAGGAAATAAAGATTTGAGTGTCATCGGCATAGAGGTGGAAAGATAGACCGAGATTACGTAGGAGGGAGCTAAGAGAGAATAAGTAGATACTAAAGAGGAGAGGACCGAGGACAGAGCCTTGAGGGACACCAAAGCGAATGGGAGTGGGGTGAGAGAAGACATCGTTAATCACTACAAATTGGGTGCGAGAACAAAGATAAGAGCAGAACCAGTCGAGAACAGCGCCAGAAATGCCAATGAAAGAGTGGAGGCGATCAAGCAAGAACGAATGGTCAAGAGTATCAATGGCAGCGGAGAGGTCAAGTAGAATGATGATGGAGGAACGACCCCGATCAGCAGCTCTACGTAAGCAATCAGTAACATTGAGTAGAGCGGTTTCGGTAGAGTGCACAGCTTTAAAACCTGATTGGTAAGTCTCATCAATATTACAGGCAACGATGTGAGAATTAATGCGCGAAACAACTACTCTCTCAAGGACCTTAGAGAGGAAGGGAAGTAGCGAGATCGGGCGATAGCTAGATGGGTCGAAAGGATTAAGCTTCGGTTTTTTAAGGATCGGACGGATTTGGGCACATTTGAAGGAAGAAGGGACAACACCAGTAGCAAGGGAGGTAGTGAACAGGTGGAGAAACATTGGCAGTATGACAGGATGACAGGAAATATTTTAATTAATAGCTGGAGGGGGGGGGGAAACGAGTCACAAGGGGAGCTAGATTTTTTAGAGCGCGAGAGTAAAGCAGACAACTTAGAAGTGGTCACGGCAGGAAATACGTTGAGCGGCCGGGGAGGGGGGGATCAGGGAGAATGTGAAAGGCCGGGTCAGGAAGTCTTGGGAGGGAGGCACGAAGGTTGATGATTTTATCTGCGAAGAATTTCGAGAGGATGGTGGGGCTGATGGGGGTGGGGACTTGGTATGAGGAGGTAAGAGAAGAGAGCAGGCGGAAAACGGCACGGGGGTCATTCTTATTGTCGGCTAGCAATTTACGCGAATGGGCTTCACGAGCAGATTTCAGTTTAGCCTAATAGAGAGATGTCGCAAGAGGGTAAGTGAGCAAAAGAACAGTTGCATCTTGCCCACGGGAGCGAGCTTTACGAAGAGCTCTTTCATGGGCACGTAAAGTCTGTCTCGAGCGTAGGAGTTGCAACGAGTACCATGGGGCGTGGTGAAGGCAAGAGGACGAAGGAGTAATAATGGGGGAGCGGGCATTAAGGCAAGTTAGGACGGATTGCTCCAAGGATGCGAGGATTTGGTCAGGGGAGGCGAGAGCGTCGGGAGGGGGTAAATTAGATGCAACATCATTAAGGAGGGATGGGATGTCAATGGAAGATAGCCGTCGATAAGGTTTTTGGATCAGAGGAGGCCGAGAGGGCAAAGAAGTGGGGGTTGAGACGTAAGAAATACCATTAGACAGGATAGAAGTGGTCAAGTTGGAAATTTGACAGTCGGAAATTACAAAGTCTAAAATGTTACCATGGCAGTGTGTTGGGGCAGAAACGTGTTGAGTAAGGGAGAAGAGGTCAAGGATCTCAAGGAAGGTAGGTAGATTAGGATTAATGACTGGGAGGTTGAGGTCCCCCATGATGAGAAGATGACCTGATGGGGATAGATTAGCAAGAAGGTTACTAAATTCGTTAAGAAAAGATCAAGGGAGGAGCTTGGGAGGGGGCGGTAGAGCACAATAACTGTTAGAGAGGGAACAAAATTAGAGACAGAGCTAAGGGCCTCAAAAGAAAGAAGAGGGGGGGGGGGTGGAAGGGTATTCAGAGAGAGAGAGAGAGGCACTATGAATGAGAGCAACTCCTCCGCCACGTTTGTTCCGGGGGCTATGGAAGTAGACGTAGCCATCAGGGGTCGCTAGCGACAAGCAGTCATCACGCTGATTAAGCTAAGTTCCACTGAGACCAAGGAGGGAGATACGCGAATTAGTCAGGAGATCGTGAATGAAGTCTACTTTATTAGCGACGCTTCTAACATTGAGTAGAGACGCATTATAAACTGAGAGTGGGGAGGTTGAAGGAGGAGTGAGGGAGACGGAGGGGAGGGGGAGGTCGGGGTAGACGGTTCAATGAAAAATAACTTCTTTAAGACCGAAGATAAACGGGATCCCCTTTTTATAGGACGAGATTGATTTCGAGCGATTCTTAGCACTTTACATCTAGAGACTACCGAGAGAGATACTTTAAACCATCTATTAAGAGGAAGAAGTGTGGCTTTGTCCATCAATGAGGGAGGAGAAATATAAGTAGGATAAAATAAATAAAAATTTGATGTGGAGACAATAACAAAATGAAGTTAGGGAAGCAACTGCGAAAATAAAAATTAGCAAGCAAGAATATGATTTGAAGAAAAAAAAGGGGTCACAGAAAAGCAACAAATTCAATAAAAACAACTACTAACAAAAAAAACATACGAGGAGCAGTCAATAAGTTTTGCAATTCGGATATAAGGAAATGAGATATGAGGAAAAGTGTTTTATTATTTTTCAATATACGAGTAACTACCCTCGACTTAAATGCACTTGTGCCACTTGTCCCTGAGGCTTCGAATTCCCGACAAATAGAAATCTCCCGACTGCGATTAAATCTACTCCTGGACGGCGAGCTGGACATCTTCATCGTCCCCAAACCGGCGACCACGCAGTGCAGCCTAGAGCTGGCGGAATAAAAAAATAGTCGCTAGGGGCCGGATCTGGACTGTAGGGGGAATGGTTGAGCTCCTCGAATCCGCACTCGCGCAGGGCAGCTTGTGCAACTCTGGCCTTGTGGACAGGGGCATTGTCGTGGAGGAGCAGGATACCGCGTGTCAACTTGCCTCGCCGCTTCTGACGGATGCACTTCTTCAACCCAGCCAGTTCCTTGGCGTAATATTGGTTTGTGATGGTCCTTTCACGAAGCGCATAGTCCACCATCAACACTCCCTCAGAATCCCAGAAGATGGTGGCCATGATATTCCCGGCTGAGGGTTGGGTCCGGAACTTGATGGGGGTCGGAGAGCCCCTGTGCTTTCAGGCCATGCTTTAGAGCCTGGTATCGGGATCCCAGTGATGGACCCACGTTTCATCACCTGTCACTATGCATGACTCGAATCCCGCCGGGTATTGGTTGTACAGGATCAGCAGCTCCTCCGAACTTTGACGACATTGAAGTCGATCATGGGGCGTGAGGTTTTTAGGGACCCAACGGGCACAGACCTTGGTCATGGCCAAATTGTCGTGGATGATGTTGATAACACTTCCAAGTGATATTCCAAGTTCTCGCTCGATTTTTTCGACCTTTACCCGTCGATTTTGGAGGATCATCCTTTCCACATGGGCCACATTGTCCTCGTTGATCACGTCTGACGGGCGTCCTGGACGGGGGTCATCTTCAAGGGACTTACGACCATGGCGGAACTCCCTATTTCAGCGAGCAATGGTTGCATAGGAAAGGGCGGTGTCAGTGTACACTGCAACCATGCGTTCATGGATCTCTTTTGCATTCTTGCCTTCCTTGCTCAAAAATTTGATCACTGCGCGGTGCTCAACCTTCTCCATTGGTGCAAAATTTGTGACTGACGATCTGGATCAGCTACTGCTTCTTAAATAGACGAGGTAGGAGCGTGTGGCTTTAGGTCCTGAATTGTCATAACTTGTCCTAACACCCCCACAAACAGTCATCCTCCTTCCTCTGTTTTGCCCTACCGATTCGTAAAACGTTTTGGCCACCCCTTGTATACCGAGAATGGCGAAGTACAAAGCACGTGTCAAGGCAAATATAAATCAGTGCGAAAAATTAGGAGGAGGGTGAGAAATGAGGCCAAGGAATTACGGAATGAAATAAGTGACCGCGTGGGAATGTAAGTAGAATAATCCAGAAGAATTTAGGCTGGGGGGAAGTGTGTATTTAATCGCTCAAATACATCAAATAAGCACAAACAAACAAAAACACTCCATACAGACACACACACGTGTACGCTTTATTATCAACCTCACACTTTTAGTGTGAGGTTTCCCTTCGATGCCCGTTATGGCTGAGATCTTCAAGCTTGACTCGCCCTTTTGGAGGCTCACCCCCGTTGACAACGCGAAGGCCCCTCTTCGAAGGCCTAGGTCTCGTAGCCTCTTAAAGAGACGGGTCTCAATCAGCTGAGGTCGAGAATCTCTCGTGAAGGGAACGCCGGATACCTCCGACTCTTCTCCTACCCAACAGAAATCAGCCACGAAAGAAAGGGGGACCCAAACCAAGCAATTGTGCCTCCCCACCAAACTCCGCGAGGGCAACAGGACTTTCCCAGTGCCGTGGGGGCTCCGCATGAATACGACCTCCGTCGGGACACAAACCTTCGAGGAGGAGGTGGTCATAGCCCCACATATAAAATCCCTATGCCTCGGTCATGTCAACTTAGAAGACAAGGCCCCTAGAGGTCACTGTACCGCCAGAGGTTGCTTTCAGGACACGAGGACGGTGTCTGTGGCCACCCCCCTGTCTATTCCTGTGGCCCTGGGACAGGAGGAAGACCCGGGTTCAAAGACGCAGCCGCGAGTGGACTAACCGGGCCCTCAAGTTCGCCGCACTGCCCTCCATGAAGGACATGAGCACGCAGACGTCACCTTCGCCCTCCACTATTAAGATCGTCCTTTAAACTATGATTCCCCTTGGCTAAGGCGTAATGTAATATTTTGTTGAGTGAAAACAAATATTATATTTTTTTCATCGTCTCCTCCTTATCCAATGCTGCATTAATAGCTATCGCGGACCACCCTTTTATGGCCTGCCCATCATCATCCGAAAGCACCGAAGGTTAGTTCATGATTTTTAAAGAGAAATATATATATATATATATATATATATATATATATATATATATATATATATATATATATATATAACGAAGGAATTACCATTAGAAAGTTAATCTCGCGCAGATGTAGTACCAGGAACCGGAAGGGCTTGCAGCACTCAGGAATTTGGTCTTTTGCCTCAGCTAAAAAGTGGCTTAAAAACAGACACCGGTTTTTACTAGTAAACGGGGTTTTATCCTAGTAATGAACTATTTCGCTGGTGTTTGAGATGCGCCCCAAGTTGTCAACTTGGGCACTCTCTCTTCGTCACTTTTGCCCTCCACTATTAAGATCGTCCTTCAAACTATGATTCCCCTTGGCTAAGGCGTAATGTAATATTTTGTTGAGTGAAAATAAATATTATATTTTTTTCATCGTCTCCTCCTTATCCAATGCCTGCATTAATAGCTATCGTGGACCACCCTTTTATGGCCTGCCCATCATCATCCGAAAGCACCGAAGGTTAGTTCATGATTTTTAAAGAGAATATATATATATATATATATATATATATATATATATATATATATATATATATATATATATATATATATATATATATATATATATATATATATATATATATATATATGTATATAACGAAGGAATTACCATTAGAAAGTTAATCTCGCGCAGGTGTAGTACCAGGAACCGGAAGGGCTTGCAGCACTCAGGAATTTGGTTTTTTGCCTCAGCTAAAAAGTGGCTTAAAAACAGACACCGGTTTTTACTAGTAAACGGGGTTTTATCCTAGTAATGAACTATTTCGCTGGTGTTTGAGATGCGCCCCAAGTTGTCAACTTGGGCACTCTCTCTTCGTCACTTTCGCCCTCCACTATTAAGATCGTCCTTCAAACTATGATTCCCCTTGGCTAAGGCGTAATGTAATATTTTGTTGAGTGAAAATAAATATTATATTTTTTTCATCGTCTCCTCCTTATCCAATGCTGCATTAATAGCTATCGCGGACCACCCTTTTATGGCCTGCCCATCATCATCCGAAAGCACCGAAGGTTAGTTCATGATTTTTAAAGAGAAAAATATAAATATATATATATATATATATATATATATATATATATATATATATATATATATATATAAATATATATATATATATATATATATATATATATATATATATATATATATATATATATATATATATATAACGAAGGAATTACCATTAGAAAGTTAATCTCGCGCAGGAGTAGGGCCAGGAACCGGAAGGGCTTGCAGCACTCAGGAATTTGGTCCTTTGCCTCTGCTAAGTCGTGGCTTAAAAACAGACACCGGTTTTTACTAGTAAACGGGGTTTTATCTTAGTAATGAACAATTTCGCTGGTGTTTGAGATGCGCCCCAAGTTGTTAACTTGGGCACTCTCTCTTCTACATATTTTCGCTCACCTCAAATGTCAGCCTTTTTTTCTCGCGAGGATTTCTCTGTTAGTTAATAATAAAGTGTCAATTTTTGCGGATGATACCAAATTAGCAGCTGTAGTTAAAGATATTGATGATAATTTTAAAGTGCAGGGGGATTTAAATAAATTGTTATCCTGGGCACATAAGTGGCAAATGACTTTCAACCTTGATAAGTGCAAAGTTATTAACATGGGAAAAGATAATAGAGAATTTAACTATGAAATGGATGGGCATTGGCTGAGCTCAGTAGAGGATGAGAAAGATCTAGGAGTAGTAATAGATAAGTCATTAAGGTTTTCTAAACAGTGTATTGAAGCAAGAAATAGGGCAAATAGAGTGCTGGGTTTCATTAAGAGAAATGTCAGTTACAAAAGTAAGGAGGTTATTCTTAAACTCCATAACTCTTATGTTAGGCCACATCTAGAGTACTGTATACAGGCATGGTCCCCACATTTAAGACACGATATTAACCTTCTCGAGTTAGTGCAACAAAGATTATTCCTTACCTGAGGCACTTTGAATATATAGATAGGCTGAGGGTATTAAATATGTTCTCGTTCGAAAGAAGGTGTGTGAAAGGGGATATGATTGAGTTGTTTAAAATTTTTCTGGGATAGATAAATTGGATGTTAGCAAGTTTTTTGAGTTAGATGATGGAAATTGGACTAGAGGTCACCACTTGAAAATTAAAAAGCAAGTGTGTGGGTTGGATTTAAGAAAATATTTTTTTACCAATAGAGTGGTAGACTTCTGGAACAAATTGCCACCGAGGGTAGTAGGTAGTCCAAATCTAAATGCATTTAAGAGTAAGTTGGATGAGTTTATGGGGAGGGAAGGTTGTGATGGTTCCTAAGTTTTATATATATTATTGTTTGTATATATCTATAGCTGCATGCTTTAGTTCTTGACAAGCCTTTATTGGTGATATCCTTGTTTCTGGATGTAGTTTTCTTGTAAGTTTGGGTGCCTTAAAAAAGAGGCCGTTTGACTCGGATGACCTATGATGGGCCCTTGTGGCTTTTGTCATCTGTTATATTATATGATGGAGTTTGATTTTGTCTTCCCCTGGCGATGATGCTTTTTGTGGGTGGGTTTTGATGGAGGCGAATGATCTTTGATAGGCCCTTGTGGCTTTTGTCATCCGTGAAATTATGTTATGTTAACTTCTCAGGTTCCACCCACAACGAACTTTTCACATCTGATTAGTGGAGAAATACTCGGGGCGATCATCGTTTAGAGAATCAAGCTAACTTACCATCATGAAAGTCTGCCGACTTTTTATCTTATGATAAGGAATACTGAGGTAGACCATATTTTATTCATTTTTGTTGTCATTATCATTTGAGGGAAAACTTGTCATTATTGTAAACCGTTACTATAAGGTCATCCTGTAAGTAATTCGACTATTTTTCATGTTTATCATTGTTTTATGGAGGTGAATCAAATAATTCTTTGAAATTATTTATAGTTTAATAAATATTTTATTATTAATTTAATAAGTAATATAATTTCCACCCGTTTTAACCACTAGTTTCCATTATTCTATTAACTTTTCAAGGCCATGTTTGTAAAACTCGTTTAGAAAGTTTTTAAGGTTTTTTCCACCTCTTCTCTTGTTGACATCTTCATTCTCTTCAGCTGATTCGCTAAACTCCTAAAAAGACAGTAATCTGATGTGGATAAGTTGGGCGAGTATGAAAAATGACTCAGTAGTCCCCATCAAAATTGTTAAGTTTATGCATGGCATCTCTTACGGTATGAAGTCACGCGTTGTCTTGATGAAAGAGCGCATATCTTCTATTGATTGATCCTGGCATTTTTTTTCTTTAAATGTTGCAAGTAAAGGGTTAGACTGAACACAGTGAAACTCGTTGGTGAAAGTCTGATTTGGATAAGAAGTTCAAAATGTATTATTTCATTCATATACCATCAAACGCACAAGAGATTCTTCCGTGGATGAGACCCTTGTTTCGGTTGGGGTATTATTTTTCCCCCAGGACTTAGCCATTGTCTAGATTGATTAACATTATTGCATATAACTGACTTTTCGTCTTTTTAAACGAGCCTACCACAAATTTTCTACTATTTAGTCGAGAAAGGCGATATAAACAAATGTTGATTCTTTGTTGCAAGTGTACCTCTGACAGGTCGTAAGGAATCCTTTGCCAATCGTGAAACTTTGCTTATCTCTTAATGACGTTGCACAGTGGAATAAGTTTAAAGTAGTATTTCAGTCAATTGTTCAACAATTAAAATCGGGTTTTCTTCAATTGTTGTTTTCAAAAGATCTTTATCGAATTCCACTGGTCACCATGAACACGATTCATCTGAGACTAATGTGTATTGAGCAAAAATTCTGAAACCATTTTTAGCACTGGCATTCAGTGATTGTTCCTAACGCGTTTCAATTCCAGTCAGGGCTATTTAAACAGCTACTCAAGCTCAACGTCACAAACACCTATTCACTTCCCTAGGGAACGCCTAAAGAAACTCAATTATTGAAAAATTCCATCGCCTGATCAAGTCGTCTCTCCTTGCAAAAGAACATACATCTAAACGGTGTGCGAATCTGGCATCCGTTCGTTTGGCCCACCGAAATTGTCTAAAGGCGTATAGCAATTTTCTCCAACACAGATGACTTATGGCTGCTATCTTCGCATGCAGAGAGACCTATTTGACTCTAGACATTACGGACCTTTCCAGCAAAGGTTTAGGCTCTATTTCCAGGAAAGGATGAACTCAGTACTTATTATTTCACGGAGATTGGCGCATGAAAATACCTTCATCCCCAAAGACTTGGAAACCTTCACGCATGTCTTTGTGAGAGACACTCGGGTACGATCCAATTTCTTTTCACCATACACAAGCGATACAAAACCCTAGAGCGACACAAACAAGCCTACAGGGTAACAAAGACAAAATTCGCGCTCATCTACGTAATCTTAAACCTGCTCACATGGATTAACTAATAAGAAACACACACAACACACATACAAGTTTCTGCTCCACGACCAAAGAAATCTAAAGTGGACCTTGAGGTCCAAAAACATCCGATACATTTAGAGGAGAACACACTCATTCAAAATTACAAGTGCCACGGAAAATTCTCCAATTATGAGTCATTTTCCTCCCATTGCTGAAAGGTTGGCATTTACTCTGGCACGAGCCATGTAAAAATGTTAATATTCCGCAACATATTATTTTTCAATTTTCTGATTATCACCTATCAATGTAAATACGCTATCAATGTAAATACCTATCAATGTAAATACGCTATTTATCTACCATGTCTATTTATCAATTTATTTTATGTACTATGTGCCATAGTCTCAAATAGGCAAATGTGAATTATTTTGAATTAATTATTAATTTTTTTAAATTTTAGACTCAAGCTCACTGAAGCAAATGTATAATTATTTACATTAAATCCATTTCCTCATTTTCCCCTTTCACCAAAAGAATGGGTGTTCGGTCATGTGCTCACCCAGCCCACACTCCATGTTCAAGTGATTGAGTGTCAGCTTGCATCCCACACTTTTCCCCATCCCTCCTGAATAATTTCTTATGAGAGATGGTTGAAAGGTTTGCCCAAGTCCCCTTATCACATTTTGCTTTCATAACAGCTTTTAACCTCCAGACACTGCTAAAACATTTAATTTCACCCTTAGTAGATCCAAATGCAAAAAAGAGCTCGTATCGGGATAAGGCTTTGGAAAAAATGGAATTTTTTATCGGATCGCTAAATACTTGGAACAATAAACACAAAAACAAACACACCATACAGCGTGTTGTTTGGCGTCGGTTCTCTTTTATTCTTATCATATTAGACTCAGTTTAACATCTTCTGTGAAGGAAGCAATACCATGGCTGAATTCAATCCTCCAAAAATTTGGAAAATGCAAGCTAAACTTCTTGTGATTCACACCGGGGAGCTCCAATGCGTAGATCTATGAATGCTGTAGGGTCAATCTGAGGACGGTTCAGATAATTATCAGGAAAGAGATGGATGAGTCAGGTTGTAATTACGAGGGTCCGGTGGCTCGAAAACTTTACTCTAAGCGATCTGATACGAACGGAACATCCGAATTTGTCGCGGAGATCCAAGCTATCATTGACTAGGATCTCAGCAACTCAATAAGGTCCATAACCATGACAAAGAGAGTGTTAGAGTCGCTCATCAGGCAGTTCGTGCATGAGGAAATCCGCTCCTACTCATACAAGATGAAAAGGGCCACCTTCTGTCGCAGAAGATGAAGGACAAGCGGAAGGAACGTGCTGCGAAGTTGTAAATAAACTGAAGCATCCCTTCAAGCCTGGGATGCTTTAGTTTTTCTCAGACGAGAAGAATTTTTACCAGGACCAGGTAAAGAACTCGCAAAACACCACTGACTGCTGTGTTCCTCAATGATGTACAGAGAGTCATGAATACCAAGTTCCCGGTCCACAGCATGGTGATTGGGGTGGATAGTAGTGAGAGTCACGTTATATGTTTCCGTTTATATTTCTAGAGGGCCTCAGGCTCTATACGGATGGCTACCCTAAGTATTTGGAGGAGTCGGTATTGCCCTACATCCAGGAGGTGGCTACTGGAAGGCCCTACGTGTGCCACTCAAGCAGGAGGACTCAGTCTTGGGTGTCAGACGAGACAATTTATTTTAACACACCACTCCAAACATATAGCCACCCAACTTCCCAGACTGCAACCCATCGGACTCTTATGTGTTGGGCGTGGTTGAGAGGGAGATCAACAAGTCCCCTCGCACTATCAAGGTGGTCCTTAGGTCCAGGACGACCACAATTTGCACCAAATTAAATAGAGAGACTCTTAATAAGGTCTGCAGTAAGTAAAACAAGTTAGTGACTTAGAATTTCGATAAACAACAACTTATCCTTTTCAGAGTTTGAAAGGATACTAAATATACGTGCAAGAAGGCGGCTCAAGTAAACAATGAAGTTTACAAAGAAAAAATATTCATTTCCCGGCTAGAAGCTACTTAAATACTTGCGAAATGTTAATAATATTAAAGGTTAAAAGATCCAATATTATAAGAGATCTTATTCTCCTCAAAGGAATTCACTTTCAAAATTTAAAATGCTTCCGCTATTTATATAATTTTAACATCATAAATATTGTATAATTATCAGAGAACTCGGGCCTTTGTAGCCAGTCTTCTTGGGGTAATATGCTGTACTATCCCTACTAACTCAATGACAAAGATGCCAAGGAAACTTAGTAAAACCTCCCGGGAGACTCATCGAAAATGCTAATATTATGAAGTCTCCAATCACTTCCCAGCCATACTCCTAATTCAAAGCTTGCAGCAGGAACTTGACACTGTTATAGTCCTCCTTGAGATATACTGAATGAGCCAAGAGAAGGGATGGATGCTTATTCTAATTATGAAGAAGTACACCTTTAATGCTTCTGGGGAAGCTGTCAATGAAGAGCCTCCTCTCATCTGGATTACTTGTAATTCCGATTGCATCAAACAGTATATCCCAGCTTGATAAGTAAAGAATCTTGAGAAATGCTTAGGACATTTCCTTTGGCTTGTTTCTTGAACATTTTCATCCATCAAAGCCCACTTTTTGAGCCTGGAAATCAAAAGCTGAGCATTCTGGTGGGGTATTTACAGGAAGATCAGCACTGTATGGTACTGGAGCAATAGAGGATAGAAGATCGGGATAGGAAGTAGCATAAGTATTTTTGCCCCTACGAGGTTTGGCAAAGTCCACCATGCAAAAGTAGCACTTGCTTGAGTGGTCAGTGGATTCATGCTGAATCCTGAAAATAACATCTTTATGGCTCTTTCCCCCCCCCCTCCCTCTATACAATCTTGTAAAAGTAAAAAAAATTAAACTTTATTACTCTTTTTTTACAAACAAATATAATACTTTAAATACTTGGGACATTTAAAATTTTGCTTTTTACAACCAACAATTTTCGTGCGTTGTTCACAGGCAAAATGAGATGCCCATGGTTTTTCTTGGTCGCCAACGGGCATGTCAAATTATGCTTTGTAAGGCTTTATACATTCTCATAGATGCTGTCAAACCGAACTTCTTTGCTCTTGTTTTGATGACTCGTTCACAGATATAGCAGAATGCATCTGGAGAATCATTGTAGCTTCTTGATACCATTTTTCTTCTGATGTGATCACTATGGTAGCTAGAGCTGAACTGAGAACAGATCTGCGAATCTCTGAATAAATACTTCTTAAGTAATATTCCAGAAGGTTCTGGAAGTTTCCAGAGGTGTGTTATGGCACGTTCTGGAACATTCTTGAAATTTCTCATTAAATCTAAAATGTTTTGGAAGGTTTCCTTAAAACAAATATTATTAAATAACATTACAATGCTTTTTAAAATAAGATTTACAACTTTCTAACATACTTTTAAAAAAAATTAAACCCTACAACCTTTTATATATTCTCAATTTGTTTTCCAAAATTAATAATACCCTAGCATTATTTTACAAATGGGAAAATTGAGAAATTTAGTGCCATACCTACAAAAGCAAAGTTTTGGGGATCAAAATAAACTTTATTTTCATTTACTTTAGTTACGAACAACTGGGAAATAACACCTTTAACCAGGGAACAAGAAAAAAAAAAAATTTTGTTACATGTGTAATGAGTTTGGAATTTTTTAAATCAGTGATGATTCTCTTTTTCTCGATGTTTCCCTAAGGTCTATTAAGGTTATCCATAGAAGATCCAGTTTATGTTGTTTAATTCTATTAAAATCAATACTTTCACTTATGTATTTTGGGGGACAGTCTGCACCTGGCATTTCATATACGCAACCGAAGTATACTGGGTTCGGATTTAGTTATTTTATGCCTAAGAACTGATAAATTATTGGAACAATATGGGACTTGCTGAATTTCATTTGGTATGTATTTTTAAGAAGTATAAATATTGACAGGAAATTTGAGAAATTTAATCTACGATTTATTCCCACTTTTATTACTATAATAAACTTTACTAGCTTTAAATAAAGCCTCCATTATTAAATAATTTTGGTACTCCAATATGTGAAAGACTTTTATTGATGAGGAATTTCGACACATAAATAGTCTCGCAAATTCACAGAATCCACTGGCTTATGGAACTCGCTGCCAACGATTGAATGAATATGTTTACATACAATATTCGGTCAGTATCAAATGACAATTACTAAGTTCCACAAACTAGAATATGAAATTAAGAAGGTAGAATGGAACACCATTGCTTTCAGCGAATTAAGAAGGAATGAAGATGGATCTATACCTTTAAATAAGAGTCACGTATTTTCTTATAAAGGTCGAGACGATACACCTAATAGTAGCGTAGGATTCCTAATACACCGAGTCATGTTTAGTTGAACGAGGATTTTGCGGAATCAATTCATCTTTTTCTTTGTATATGTATAGTGAATACGGCTACCAGTACATGGTGTATACAACTAACAATGTGTTTGAAAGAATGGAAGAATACGAAAGAGGAATTATATTCTTTTAGGACAAAGATCTTCGCATTTATGCATAGGTTTAGTTATTGTTCGCATATGAGAAATAACTATGATCTAGTGGACTTGCGGCGAAAATGGCCCATTTAGCAACTCTTGCCACTAGGTGGCGCCATTTGGTGGTCAACTTATATCATATTTTAACTCAGTGACCTCAATTACCTTTGGTAGCATTGGTTTTAGCTGGTTACATTGAGCCAGCGACTCGTTGCGGACAGAAGATGAACACAACACGAGATTTGCATCCCCGATAGACCTGCTTCACCGCAGGTAATGACAAATGGGAACTTTGCTCTTCATTGATATTCTTCTTCATAGAACTTATATAAACTTGCGGTTTTTTTAAAGATTTCAAGTTTGTTCCTTTCCTGGGGGGCCACCTACACCTTAGTAGCGTGTTGAAGAGGACTTGTATAAGAAAAAGTAGCTTTCTCTAGTTTGGGGAGTAGCTCACTTTCCTCCAATTATTTCCCTGGCTTGAGTATGAGTGAAAAATGGTGTTTAGCTTGCCAAATAACTGAATCATGAATTGAGGGAGGAGATCTAGGGATATTTGAGTAGTTTACACCAAACTGTGTCGGAAAAGGAATGGATTTGGAGAAGATTGTGTAAGTCAATTGGTAGCAGATTAAAAAAAAATGATTGCGGTCATCCGAGAGAAGACGAGATATCATTATTCAAACAGTGAACTGGAGGAGACGAGTCTCAAGCTCCTTCCAAGGTGTCCCTCAGTCCGCGGAAATTCCAGTGCAAAAATATTTCCTCCATGCCTAGCTCGAAGGAGATACGGGGGCCATCTTCGAAGTGAATAACTTCACGGGAGTGGCCGTACGCTTCTCGGAGGCAGAACTCCGCGATATATTGGCTATAGTAGGTGTTGAAGGCGCTGTCGCATTCCAGGACTTACTGTGGGGTGAGTGGTGGGGGGCTCGGCATACATTTTTCCTCCTTCCGCCTCCAAAACTATTGTCGGGCTTCTGAGCAGAGGGTGCCTCTTCATTCAGTCTTGGGTGGTAGCGTTGGAGCCACGGCTCCCTTAGTCTCGGTCTCACGACTATCTACGGGGAGGTTTACTTCCTGTGAGTTTAATGACTGAGTGGCCGAGCGAGGCCGTTTCGCTTCTCGGGAAACAGTCACGCTGGGATGTTTTAGCCGAGTGTGAGCGCGATTTCGTGAAGCCGCCAGTTTTGCCAGGGAAGCGCCCGGGAAGATGGTGTGAATAGAAGCTGCAGAAAGGGTTCCGAAAGGGCTCAGAAGCGAGCGTGCTCGTAAGCCTTGTGGAGCCAGGAGCAGGTGATTTTCTAACTTGAGAGTCGTATGATGTCCCAGATCGCATAGAGCGTAACAGGACCAAGTCCTTTGCCTTTCGAAAAAAGAGTCGGTTCCCGGCCTGAACGGCCAAGATATTCTCCAGAAAATACACGGCATATTGCTTTGAGGAAGGAGGGGTGACTCTCCAAAATTCACACACTTGGCCATACACAATAACTTATCGTGTGCGGTCCTATAGTAAATAACACAGACTTCCAGTAAACCCTACTTTACTAGATTTTATGAGCTATTCTTGTGCCCAACGCGTTGCCAGTAGTAGCCAGGTTTTCGGTGATGCTTTCTAAGGAATATTCCATGAGTTCCCCCTCATAAACTACCCATTCAGTAAAATTCATGGTAGAGTGCGGTGTCACCTGCACAGGAGAGCCATTGAGTGTCCGGAGAGTATCAATAATGTCCGTCTTGAAGGGGCTCCGCCGCATTTGCCGGAAGATTCCTGTCCGAGAGACGGATGACCTTCTGCTCTTTACCAATCAGCCTAGTTAGTGCAACCCTATGATGGAACATGCGGCCTTTGCCCAACATGCTGCAATCAGTGGAGTGAATAACTAAAAAGCGCTCGAAGCCAGCTGGTTAAAAATTCCAAGGTAGTCTCTCAATGAAGGGCCACGATGTCATCAAGGCTCTACTCACAGCGCTAGCACCTTTGGTCTTTTTCTTACTCTGCCAGATGCCTCCCCACCAGAAGTCGTCTCGGTGTCCGACGGGCCAGACGTGGCCAGGTCAGCTACCGGAGCAGAATAGTACCCGTCCATCTCTAGTGCCACCCGGAAGGGAGGAAACACATAGTCTTGCTTATCTTGTTGTTGTTGCTGTTCTTATTTTTAGTGAAGGAAGGCAAGGAATGATCCAGCTTCTCTCCACTATCAGAAGTGGCCCTAAGACCATATAAACCAGCCTAAGCAATTTCCTTTTTCGAAATGGAGAAGTCTATGATTGGCAAGGGTCACCAACCCGGGAATGAGGTCCCTCTTCTTTTGAGTCCTCTGACGTCCCTGCTACCTCAGATTTATATTGTATTGGGTCGAACTCAGTTTCGGTGTTACCTTCAGGGAAGACCCTACCATCTGGGGAGGGGGCCGGACATAGGAGACCATCTCCATTTCAATAGAGGTTTATAAGTGATCATCTCACCCCAAAGTAGCGGGTATCCCTACAAAGGACTAGAAGGACCTCTGGTCCACTATTGGGAAAAGGGGAGGGTCAAACTTGCCACCTTTCATCAAAGTCGCAAACCTAGGATGAAAGAGGACAATTGGCAGGGCCCCGGCGACGCCGCCACCCACAACCACTATAAAGTGGTTGAACTGGTTCACCTACCCCCAATGGGGGTGGGAGGGGAATCGAGGCGGCGCGTGCTCTCCCTGTCTATGTACTTGGTAGGGCCCTGACAAAGCAAAGGTTGATCCGTCGCTAGAATAAATTCGCCCTGTGGCAACGCTACAATGGGGTGCAAGGTGGAAACCTCCGAACCGGTGAACAAAGGAGAGGAAGAAACGCCTCCGCTAAGAGAAAATTAGAGGGCCCCCTGAGAAAGCACCTCCTCAAAATAGGTGGAGTAGCACGAGAGCGACTCCAACAGTGGTAAAGGGAAAACTCCTTTAGCAATGGGTGGTGGTCATAAGGGACCCCATTCACCAGTTGATGTGTCATCACCAACTTGCTGACTCCATACAAAGTAGGCCGCGGTTTTGTCCAAGCAAATGTAATTGTTTATTAACTTTTCGAAAATTTTAGCTGCTCCTGCCCTTGGCAGCCTTACTTTGTCCACAACAAGGGATCGACCTAACACCCTGAACCAGGTATATAGCTTGGTAAGGAAAGTTAGGATTTCTCGGTTCTCTATTGATCAATTTTGCTGAAACTTCTCCCAGCCCGTCTGCGCAAAATAGCAACACTAATGTTATGATTTTCATTCTGCTGCGTTACGTCGTTAAATTTTTTTTTAGATTCTTCGTATTTTGGGTGAACCACGCTAATAACTTTTGAATGAGATATATTTTGGAAAAATCAACGATAATTATGCGCATTAAGTATACATTAGGTACATATTTAACAGAAAAACATAATTATAATACACGATTGATGGGCACAATGAGTTATTTGCCCACATGAGTGTCATTTCAACGGGTGACTTAAAAAACCCTATCATGCATGGAATCTGTCAATTTTTTAATAGTGGTAAGTTGGATTGCCTCTGCTGCAGCTTTGATGGCTGTCCATAAGACTCCCTAAGACGAACATTGAAGTACATCGGTATAAACATCTTGTTTAATGATGGACCTCAAATTTTCTATTGGGTTGATATCTGGGGAGGCTGGCGGCCACACCATCAACTTGTCACCTTATATACCGTAAAAGCCTAGGAACGCTTGGGTGGCCCTGGCAGAGTGCAATGGAGCATTGTCATGCATGAAAACTAGTCCCTAAATTTGACAACGGTATGTCATCTAGCCAGGGATCCAAGACCAGGCACCCTGACTGGACCAACAATTATACCTACCTACAAAATGACTCTTCCTCCCTCCGGTTAACGTCGTAAACGTTGGTGACGCTCCTCGAAATAGACCGAACCGTCAGGTCCGTCAAGGGTCGCCCTGGTCTCGTTAGTGAAGAGAACTCAACTCATGCTCAACGCCATGTACTTCCGGGCCCATTGAAGCCTCAAAGCCTTGCGACAAGGCGTTAAAGGAGGCAGTTTCAGGAAAGCTCGCATGCAAGCCATGGTTCCTAAGATATTATTTATTGTTCCTGGTGATCTTCGAGACATGGGGACGACCAGCGAGAGAGAAAATGACTTTACTTGTTTCTCCGGGTTTCCCACGCAACCGGCGACCTATATTCCTTAAATCTCAAGCTATCATAGTCTTGAAGATAACACAATCTGATCGCTTCGTCCTTAACGAAGACTAATTCAGAATCGTCTAACCGTTCCACATGGATAACTAACTTGTCCGTACTTACATCAGAACTTTCTTGATGATGAAAGACTTTTCTTCCTCGTTGAGGCCTCTGCAACATCTCATTGTTCTTAAAGATGATTGATGCTATTAGAGCGGTTCACTCCAAATAACGACGAATCTGAATATAAAAAGTGAAGGACGTAACACAGCATAATGGGAACCATAACATTAGTGTTGCCATATTGTGCAGATGGGCTGGCAAACGTTTAATTGAAATTGATTTCAAGAAAAGCGAGAAATCTTAAACTTCCCTAACAAGCTATTAGCGTAGTTCAGGGTGTAATGTGTCCTAATACGTGCCCTTGCCTATACCACTAGGACGATCAGTATATGCCATAACCGTCGCTGCTTAGGAACCCGCGAATAAATCCTATTGATGGCTTGGTAGGAAGGTCGGAGTGGCGAATCGGGCTTGATTAGAGGCTTCGGAGAGGACTGGAAGACCACGCCCGACATCCAGTTTGTACACGGTAGCTCCTTGTGGCACACTGGGAAGGGGAGGTCGTGTTTCTATTCCAGGTTTCAGGTGTACTGGAGGATTTTCCACCGAACTACACCCTCTACCTTCTTGCGGGTAGACAAAGAATTGAGGGTAGTCGTCGAAAGGGACAAGGGAGAAGGGCACCAACTTCCTCAGGCTTTCTTAAAGAGTTCAAGTCAACCCAGAACGGGTTGATCTCTAATTTCACAGGCAGGCCTGGGACGGATCATTCAACTCAACCTGGTGTATACCTAATTTCCCTAATCTCTTGCTTGTGAAAGTTTATGTGGAAATTAGTAAATACTAAGTTAGCTTATTTATTAGACATTGGAGGTCGTCCGTCTTAGGTACAATGTGACTTCTGTAAGTTCCACTCCAAGTCGGATGCTTTACATACTTCAGCTGGAGAGTTTTATCTGGGAAGATTTCCTTTATAACCATCATTTTGCAACGGTATAGTTTAATTTGTAGAAGACCAATAATACCAAGGGTTGTTACGGTTTTATTATTCAGTATACAAGTTTGGGCAACCCTCAGCACCAGTAGGATAAGAGGATGGTATCTTGAAGGGAAGTCAACATAGGAACACTCTTTTTGCCGTCATTATTAAAGGTATCATCTCAGTGTTTCTCGTTTTATCACCAATTTCTACGTAGAGACTTTTCGATCCATTTTGGTTCGGCTCTAATTCTCACCTTGAAACGGTGACTCCAACAGGCTCTAACATCGTCTCTCGTTAGGCCGAAACGTAAAGATTTCAATTTCCTTTGTCCAAGGACAACCTATATCTATCATGCAGTCATTTTTGGCAATTCATTTGCCAAAAAATGCTTCTAATTGCGAATCGCTTATAATTGTTGTAATTGCACCTGTAAGGTACACATTCGCAACCTTAGGATCTCTTTTACTCCTACCACAGAGATTCTCCGCTCTGTGGCTTTCAACACGAGCTGCGGATTAGAATACCATATTGCTTTTTTATTGCTCTTTTTTTCTTGAAACTTGACAACGGGTGCGATATTTATTCTTCTGCACCCGTGCATCTAATGTAGACGGTGTATTTGATCCATCACGCAGGGCCTCGGCTAGCAACTGGTACCTTCTGCACAGCCTCTTTTAGAGCAAGGTCTTGTCAACACAGGGGATAATAGTAGTAAGTAGTAGTAGTCAACGCCGATCCTTCCTTGATCCAGGAGGATCCCCGACCGGATAATGAAAGAGACATAAAGGTTAGTATGGCAATCGCTTGTAGGCTGAGGGCACCAGGAGCCGGTCCTCTATGGGGAGTAGTGCCAGGAAGTATGTTTTTTACACCAAACAGCGCTCAGGTGGAACCTTCGTCGCCCCGGGGCAGAGGGATCTGTTCCGCGTCATAGGTATGTGGATACAGGTACTCATCGGCAGGATTCCTTGGAAAAAAGTGTGTGTGTTGTGCTGTGAAGAAGGGAGAGGAAATATAGCAGTGTTGTAATTGGTCATGTGTGTGGTGAGAAGTGTAAGATCTACCCACCCGAATACGGGCTGAGCACAGCGCGTCCACCAGTCGGTAGTCAGATCTCTACGTGCGCTGACTTTTTTGCCCGCTTATGCCGGGATTTGGGATCGAACCCAGTACCGCGATGTTGCGAGGCCAACACCGTATACACTCGGCTAGTATGAGCCCTGCGCAGGGGATATATCATACTCGTTACGTCGTGCACCGTCTATAGTATGATTGTACGCTCGAGTTCAGCATCTCCAGTCGCCAACGGCCCTCATTTCGTTTGCGGTAAACCAAGAAGATGTCTTTATCAACTATTAGCGTAATCATACCCTAAATATGTCCGGTTCAGGGCCAACAAGCAAAGTCCTCCGAGTCTGCGGTGCTTATGGGTCTGCCTAAAATGTCACCCTAGACTACTGAACACACACAGTAAACGCACACGTATCGACTCGTGCCCTTAAACATTCTTTGCCACGCCCCTGATTATGAATTTTTTACAGCACCGGGAATATTGCGTTCATATTTCTTCGGCCATGAATCTTTTAATATTAGAGACATGCCAGGGTACACATGGCTCCAAATCTGAAAGGCGATTGACTTCGATGCTATAACTCTATTGTTTAAAGTCGGTAGGGTTCTTCGGGGGGGGGGGGGGTCGTCTTTCTTACCGAGTTGGTTGCTATATCGCGCTTGGTACGGAAGATACGCGCCGTGCCCGATTCGAAGACCATTTTGTAATCTACTGTATAACAACGTACCGAGCGCACATGGCCCCTTTGATGCTTTAAAATCTGTATATTCCCCTGCTCATAGTATTTGTTATGCCATGGGTGCTGAGGTCGAGATTGTATTCTGCCGGGTTCCTAGACATGTAGGCAATGCTGAAAACAAACGCGCTGATGAGGGGTCTCGCCCACCAACACAGACTGAGCAACCAGACCGGCGTTTCTCTCTTCCATAGTTTGATTACATGAGAGGGATCAGGTTTGCTCTTACAACTGCATGGAAATCAAGATTGGGGACAACGCTCGAGAATTAGAGGGTTTTGCACCAGATTGTAGGGCGATAGGGGTTTGAGATAAGCTGGGCCTCCTCCACGCTATTCAAAACTTTTATTTTTTCTTTTGCGTTTTGAGGTTTCTGCACGAAGCAGGTACTTCCCATAGCAACTGAGCGTGGTTCTTATATTCTGTTAATTATGAATTTTTCCTTGTTTTCTGTTTACTTTACTTTCACTTTCGGCGGCTGGGCTCTCGCTGGCTGTGGCCGCCAGATAAACTGGCTGGAAAAAAATCATGGGGGGATAGGAATGACGAGAGGGACGATAGAAAGGCGAATGTATAGAAAGAAAAACTATGATATGAGTATTTTAACCCTCCAGGAAGAAGCTCGTACAGAAATGACAGGCGTTCAGATTCACAAATCTGGTCCTCCCTTGCATGAGTAGCCCAAGGGAAGGAGTTAGAATGAAAACAATACGGCCCCTAAACTCGAACCTTGGGGCACTCTAAACTTAATGAAGTTCGGGCAAGTAGCCATTATTTACAAAAATCATTTTAATCCAGAACCGGAGATAAGCGAACTTAATTACATTACAATTACTGCGACCCACACAATTATGGTGGCCGTCAATTGTTTGATTAATCTCGATGAAGGCAGCGGAGTGATGAAACATCGCTACTATTGATAGACTCCTGCGTGAAAAGGGAACCCATCCGTCACTTCAACAAAGTCCCGAATTCAGCTCACATTCGTTTCAAATTGAACGAAATCTCCACCACGAAAGCTTCGTTTTGTTCATGAAATAAAAGCCTGCAAGAATCAACGTCCAAGGCTTCCTAGACTACTGAACGCACACAGTAAACGCACACGTATCGACTCGTGCCTATGTACACGAGAGAAAGAGAGAGAGAGAGAGAGAGAGAGAGAGGAGAGAGGAGAGAGAGAGAGAGAGAGAGAGAGAGAGAGAGAGAGAGAGAGAGAGAGAGAGAGAGAGAGAGAGAGAGAGAAGGAGAGCGTGGAGTTTAATTACTTAATCTCCGAAAAGACTGCTGCTGTCCCAACCAACTCCATTTCTCCGTTCCTTAATTTGCGATCTTCCACCAAAAAGCGTCATTTAGTCTACCCTGTTGACGCGTGCTTTTGTCCATGAAGTGATCAGATGTTTGTGCTTTCATTAAATATATTAAACTCACATTCCCTTTGTTCGCCAACCCTCGCGCTTTATTTAGGCTCCAAAGCCGCTCTTCTCTTTTATTTCGAATATAAACTTGTTCTAAAAGAATGATACCATCACTTCGTAGTTTATTTAATTCTTTATATGCCTTTTTCTCCTTTTGGGGGATTGGATGAAATAAAAAGATATGCACCACTTGTGTCAGTGTATGGTGTGTATGTATGAGTGGGTTGCATTGTGTGCAGGCATGTGTTCAGGGGAGGGTATGGTTGTTGTAATAGGTTTACGTGTGGTCAAGTTGTGGGCTTATTGGTAGCAAATTTATGGGTGTATGTCTCGTGGTTGTATGTGTGTATTGGTGCCTAGGATACAGTTTAGGCAATTTAAATATGTCACTGAGTAGGATTTATTAAATTGATTATTTATTTGATTAATATGTAAATAATTTGGGTGATATTGGAAAAGTTGCTTATTCATTTGAAGGGTAATACAAAAACACAGTCCGAAGTCTTTCGGACCAGGAATTTGCTTCAGACAAAATAGCAAAATTAAACCCAACAAAAGTTTGCACATAGGAAAAATAATTCTTAAATATAAATAATGAGCAATACAACTTTGTTTCTTTGTTAACTCTAAATGGGCGGAATTGAAATGAATAAGTAAAAAGAAAATTTCACATATATTAGTATTCTCTTTGGTCATTTTACATACGTTTAATATTAATTTTCTAAAAAAAAAAGATTTTCTAAAATATTTATTGAAAGCAACCATATTTGGTTGGTTAGTCCATTAAGTACACTTTCTGTAACTTAAAATTAGCATTACAAAAATAGAAATGAAAGGAACCAAAGATGGCCATTTGTCTATATAGGGTTAACGTTTAGCAAAATCCACTCCGAGTGAGAGTGAAACAAATTTTAACGAGTGAAAATCTGAAATGCATTTAATCTTAATTTCTTTAATATTTTGAATGACTAACAATAATAGTAATGATAATAATAATAATAGAAATTATCATTACACTTAAATTGCCATTATTTTTGACCATACGGGTATACAGGTAATGTATTTTAGCATCGTCTTTTGTTAGGAACTACAACTGCCACAGTTTTCTATTAACTTGCTGCAGTTTTCGTCGAAAATTTAGCTTTATTTCTCCCTACAGTTCATACACCCCCCCACCTTCATTCGTTGGGTTTCCTTGGGGAACGCACTTTTCATTCGGGGGTTCAGGTTTGGGCTTCGTGGTAACCATTTCAAAACACTAATTTGGAAATCGTCGAACCATTTATTTACTACAGAGGCCGTATGTTTTTGATCGTTGTCCCGTTGAAGATCAAACTGCCTATCCAAACTTCAGTTCAGTTTTCCTCCTGATGGTGCTACGGTTTTGTTTCAAAATAGCAAAATAATCTCTTTCCGAATTGTTATACCGACTTTAACAGGTGTTCCTGTGCCATTAGCAACAAAGCAACGCAGTCAAATTATGCTTCCTCCACCGCCTCTACAGCTAGTGTGGCATTTTACGGAAGAAGCCCATTATCAACTTTCTGCCAAACTTGACTTCTATAATTATGGCTAGATAGTTATATTTTCGTTTCGTCGCTCCATAATACTTTCTCTCATTTTTTTTATTTCGATGAGTTTGCTTCTTTGCAAGCGTGAGCCTTGCGGCAACGCGAGTCTTCCTGAATCATTAAATCCCTTTGCAACTAACATCGGAATATTTGCTTCCTAGTGGTCTGTGGGGCAACATAACCTTCCTTAAACTGTTAAAAATATCAGGGTTATAATTTGGGCCATAATTTTGGCAGCCAGTATTTCCATGTTGCAGATCTTCTTTACTTGCCTATGATTGTCTAAATTAACGCGCGTGGGAAGTTCATTTGCTTGGATATACTCGTATGTACTTCTCTGTATGTGTTCCAGGCTTCAGAGCCAATATGCGTTCGTATGGGTTTCAAGATATATGTGTGTATGTTTTTAGGTTGTGCGTATGTCTAGGCTATGTATGAATAAATGCTTCAGATTTTGGGCGTGTGTTGACGTTCTGTGTGTGAGTGCGTTTATGTCAGGGCAGGAAAACGCTTCCTTTGATGTGTATGAATGGTGGCGATGCATTTATCACCGGGTTACATATATTTTGCTATTGTAAACACACCTACAACATACGTACACATGTACATTCTCGCGTAAAATCCGCGCATTCGCTCAAAGAAACCGCAAATAATTAGAAAACATTTTAGCTGATGAAGTCAGCGTTACAAGGATGGTTTCCCGGTTGCTTTCAACTCTTTTAATTTCTTCCATTACAAGAGTCCACGAACTCCACCCGCTCGACCACCCATGGCGAACGAGAGGGGGAGAGTCTCTCTCTCACTCCCTCTTCCCTTTCTCTCTCTCTCTCTCTTTATCCCTCTCTCACACACACAGAAAAATGAAAATATATATTTTTTATTCATTTAAGAACAATTGTCCGTCAGTGTAAAATGTAAAGTGGGATATGGACGATAAAAGATACACAAATAGTCTAAATTTCTCTCTTAATTCAGTCTGATCGGGGGCAGATTTAAGGAGCTTCAGCGACTGTGCGGCGCTTATCTCTGTGAGTAAGGTTAGAAGAGGATTAATTTAGTCAATTTGAGGAAAATTCACTGACCAAACAACTCCTCGATTATCAAATTACGTTAAAATTATTAAAATAATTTTTAAAATTAATTTTCGAAAAGATAGATTTAAAATAATAATTGTTGATAGCCTGTCTTGAAATAATATTCACAAGAATCAAAAACAAGGATTTGGGGGTACAGTTCAAAGTTTCACTTAATTCAATCTACAGGGTTGTCAAGAAATTAATGAAGATTTTTATATTAAAATAAAATATTTTTAAGCTAAAAAACAATTATTGGGAAAAGTAGATTCCATCATAATTGTCAATGATCTGTCATCGTTTAACTAAGAAGTGGCAAACTTTTTTGAATAATTAATAATTCATTTGGTTTAGTGGCAATATATGCTTTGATATCCTTTTAGATCTTTCATATCAGAGTAAAGTTTGCTAGTTAGATGATGTGATTACATAAATGAATGGTAATCGCATGGCGCAAGATCCGGTAAAAGGCGAATGAAGAAGAACTTTTTAACATAAAGCACGAATTTTATTTTGGGTGAAATGTGCGATGTGTGGTCGAGCAGTGACACAAAGGAGAGGGCACCTTTTGGGGAGGGTTTTTTTTCCAAGAGGTTCATGTAAAGGTTGTAATTGTTGACCATATTGGAGATGAAGAGAGAATAAAAGAGCGAAAAAAGAAGAAAAAGAGAAAAAGAATAAAAAAGGAGAAAAATAATGAAAATAGAGAAAAAGAAGAAAAGAGAAAAAGAAAAGAGAGGAGAAGAAAAAGGGAGAAAGAGAGAAAAAGAGGAAAAAGAAGAGAGAAGGAAAAGAAGAAAGGGAGAAAAGAAAAACGTAGAAGAAAAGGAGAAAACGAGGAGAGAAAGAAAGAAAAAGAAAAAAGGAGAGGAAAAGAAAAAAATAAAAGAGGAAAAATAGAGAAAAAGGAGCAAAGGAGAAAGAGAGAGAAAAAATGAGAGAAAGGGGGAAAGGAGAAAGAGAGAAAAAGAAAATGAGAGGAAAAAGAGATAGAATAAAATAAGAGGAAAATAGAGAGAAAGAGAGAGGAAAATATAAAAAGCGAGAAAAAAAGAAGGAGAAAGATAGATAAAAAAGGAAAAAGAGAGAAAAAGAAAGAGCAAGAGAGAGATAGATAAAGAAAGATATAAAGAAAGAAACAGTAAAGGAGAGAGAAAGAGAGAAAGAGTGAAAGAAAGAAGAAAGAGAAAGAGAGATATAAAAGGAGAAAGAGAAAGATAAAAATAAACGGAGAAAGGGTGGAAGAGAGAAAAAAAGAAGAAACGGAAAAGAAGGAAAGCGAGAAAGAAAGAAAGAGAGAAGGAGAAAAAGATAAAAACAAAGAAAGAGAGAAAGAGGTAGTATGGGAGTGAGGAAGAGAAGTGTATGATTGTGCGTAAAAAAAGATAAACAACTTAAAATATAACACATTAACAACAGCATTGAAGGAATAGAAACAGCTAAGACCCATGCACAGGTGTACCCGTCTCGCCCTGCCTCACACAGAGCCCTAATCGTGCATTCAATATTAAATAAAATAAATGAATAAAATAATGAACTAGTATGGAGGAGGGCCAGCTCACCAAGAACTATTTTACACCACAATCTGACACACAAGAGCAAGCCCAATTTAACAGGGACATACGATACCAAACCTGTTTTTCTAGTATCTAGAAAGGTAACGCGTGCATAACTTCCCTAGACTAGTGCACTCAGACATAAAGTAGCGCACAGTCTAAGGTACCATGCAATCCACAGAGAAGGGCTTAGGGAAGATTTCTATCATTTGGCGCTCTGTTCCGCTACTGTGTCCAAATTGGAGGCGACGAAAAATGCCTTAATACCGTCGCCAAGGCATTTGGTATAGTTCCACGGGAATATCCTGGCAATATGGCGCGGAACTTTAAATTTCTGGCGGCCGGCTCCCATTTTCTTTGCCATGCAGCCCTAAAGGCAATTCTGATCACTGTTTGATAGTCATTGCAGGAAAGGTTAAAATGATGGTCCGGTAGGCCAAGCTGCACAGACAGTCTGCCCCCTTCATCAGCCTTTCATTCCCACCAATCCTAAACGTTCATGGACTCAAGAAGACAATTTCGATATGCCAACGTTCAGTAACCTTGACGTTATGTGTCCTAAGAACAAGGGCATGCCGGCGTTCTAGGGCCTTTATTGTGCTCCGTTAATCTCTATGGATTAAAAAACAGTTTCCGAACCAGGCTTTCAATGGTATGTTGAAACCTACTTTGCGGTGAAGATAGAAACAGAAACTAGAAAAACCTCGACGGCTTCAAGCAACGGGGAGATAGTTTGTAATATATATCATCCTTCGTACTTGTGGCACGATGTATGCTCCAGGAAATGGAAATGCAATACTTCCGGTGTTATGGAAGCTTTTGGAACAGAAACATGTCCATAAGCATTCAATGGTGTAGCTGCTAGAGGGGCGTCTTAGATAGAATCATCGGCGTTGCCAGTCCGAGAATTAAACCAAACTTTAAAAGCAGTTTCATATCAATGGACTAGAATGATCTAGGGTATGATAGGCGTCTCCCTATAGACAGATGCACTGCCAAGATTGTCCGCGGAGAAAATGATAGCCATTGTTCCCTGAGAAAGACGCTGACACAGTGCATATAATCGCATGATGCAGAGTAAACAAAGTAAAGTGAGTGATATCTTGGTGTCGACAAGACAGCTCTCTATAGTGGACGTGTGAAAGAAACCAGTTAATAACCGGTAACTAGTGTGTTGGATCGAATCTATTATTCACAATTGCCGTTCGGATTCGGAGTAAATTTTGCACCTGTACTCAGATTTTGAACTAGAAAAAAGGTAGTAGAATGTAATAAGGTAGCTCTATTCAACACTCAAAGGGCTGAACAACACAGAAGGGAAATATTCCATTGTGTGTTTACAAGAGACCCTTAGGCTGTGAAAATGTGCCTCCTAGGTGAGGCGTCGTTCAAAAACATCATTAAGGAATCCAACTAGTCTATCACATTTGAACAGCCCCCGTTAGGAGGATATTTGTTTCTGTGTTAACTCCCGACGATGGCAGAATTACACTACCCAAACCCATACGATTCGGTATAACGAGAGGCATGGTTCAAAGCGCGTCGGATTTGGCAATTCGAGGTTTACCTCTGAAGCCCCCCAAAGGTGATGGACTGATTGTCTACGTAAAGCGTGTCGAAAACATCTTCCAGCAGCACTAAGGCGATGCCTGTGATGCATACGGCAAAGGAAGTGAGGTTGAGGACATTTTCCTTTGGGACACTTTCCTTTTACCCTCCGTAGGCCGGAATCGACGATTTGGGAGAATTCAGACTGAACTATTTGGAGGCGTCCTCCTATCGCCCCCATAGAATGGAGGGTCTTTGTGATACTTTATTGTCAAACGGTGATTATGTGCTATCTAGAGCAGACTTTCGATGGTAGGTATTCGATGAAATAACTCCATGCAAACGATCACTTTAACATCCGTATCTCCTTTGCTTGGCCGCCGGAGCTCAAAAGGTGACCTCGGTGCTGCTTTGATCTAGTATGGTGCGCCGCATTCGAAGAAAATATTTACATACTTATCTCAATATCAAAAATAAACAAAATATATGATATCGAAATGCTATCTGGGAATAAAATTATCAAAAATAGCTCTCCAGTTGTACAAGAACAACCGACGTGGAGTAGAGCTCATGGAAACCTCTCTGTGCAGAGCACAGATGTCCTTCGCTACATAGAAAATAATTCAATTTAACATTTGCCAATTTGTTGATCAGCTTTCATACGTAGAAAGTTACAGAATTTAGACAAAAGGCAGTTCGGATGGAATGATATCTCTCTACCTTTCGAACCTAGAAATATACCCTTCTACCAAATCCTCTTTAATATAAAGATAAAAAAAAGGACTTGAGGAACTTTGCGAGGTGTAGTTGGAGCATAATCTTGGCTTTAAAATGCTAATAGAGCGGCCGAGAGGACTACAAGATGGTATTCACTCCTTCTTTGGGAACAGAAGTGAGGTCTTGAGCAAACCTACGAGGGGCGGTCAATAAGTTTTGCAATTTGGATATAAGGAAACGAGATATGAGGAAAAGTGTTTTATTATTTTTCAATATAACTACCCTCGAATTCAATGCACTTGCGCCACTTGTCCCTGAGGTTTCGAATTCCCGACAACCAGAAATCTCCCGACTGCTGTTCAATCCACTCCTGGACGGCGAGCTGGACATCTTCATCGTCCCCAAACCGGCGTCCACGCAGTGCAGCCTTGATCACTCGCGCAGGGCAGCTTGTGCAACTCTGGCTTTGTGGACTTTGACGACGTTGAAGTCGATCATGGGGCGTGAGGTTTCTAGGGACTCAACGGGCAGAGAACTTGGTCATGGCTAGATTGTTGTGGATGATGTTGATAACACTTCCATGTGATATTCCAAGTTCTCGCTCGATTTCTTCGACCTTCACCCGTCGATTTTCGAGGATCATCCTTTCCACACGGGCCACATTGTCCTCGTTGGTCACGTCTGACGGGTGGCCAGGACGGAGGTCATTTTCAAGGGATTCACGACCATGGCGGAACTTCTTATTCCAGCGAGCAATGGTTGCATAGTAAGGGGCGGTGTCGGTGTACACTGCAACCATTCGTTCATGGATCTCTTTTGCATTCTTGCCTTCCTTGCTCAAATATTTGATCAGTGCGCGGTGCTCAGCCTTCTCCACTGTTGAAAAATTTGTGACTGACGATCTGCAATCAGCTACTGCATCTTAAATAGACGAGGCAGGAGCGTGCGGCTGCAGTCCTGACTTGTCATAACTTGTCCTAACACCCCCACAAACAGCCATCCCCCTTCCTCTGTTTTGCCCTACCGATTCACAAAACCTATTGACCACCCCTAGTACATCATATCATTTTGACATGCCTCCTCACCTCTGCAGAAGGCGTCTACCAATTTAGCCCGAAGAAATTCACACAGGGTGAATTTGCTTAGACACCGTTTATAGGAATATCACTCCTCTCTAAGGGATATTTTACATTCGGCAGACCACCAATCAAGTAGTCGGAGAGCAAAAATGCCATCTGTTCCAAGTATAGAAGCCAGGCACGCGGCAATGCCAGTTCCGGAGAAAAATTCAACGGCCTCATTTAACGATTTATAACCCTCGTCTGAGATAGTTATGTGTGTCATTTGCTCGAATGCGGTTCACCATGCTCGATACCAGCATAGCCAGCCAAAGTGACCTCTTGAGCTGAGGCGGTCAAACGAAAGAGATGCGAATGGAAAAGTGATCGCTTCGATGGAGTTTATCGACAGTCCACCTATGCATCTAGATATTATAACCACACAAATGCACGACAAATTCACCCCCATTAAAGACACCTATGAGTATCTCCAGTTCTTCGATCAATTTCGCTAGGAGCCGTCACTGTGACTGATCGTGTAGTTCCCTCAGAGAGCGTGTCTACCGTTCCGATTCCAGAGAGAAGAAAGTGTCTCGACTATCGCGATACTGCACGACAGAACTCCGCATTATCAAAGCTAGTTTACGGTGGAGGGTATGTCAAAATAAAAACAGACATACTCTCCAGGTGGAGCTGGGCAGATAAAGAACGGAGACATCTCATCACGTGTAAATCGCTTACCGTCAGGCATGCAACGATCCCATGATCGGAGGCTCGCGCAACCCTTGTCCCCTCGGAGAAAGGGCCATTAGGGACGCAGCTAGCGTGGTTTTCTTAAAAAGAGGGGCCCCTAGGTCCACAAGGCTTCACTCACCTTCTTACTTTTCTTTTTGGGGGAAGAGGGCATCCTTTTGATCTTTTTTTCTTACCCTCTCGAAGGAGACCCAGGAAAACGCAGACTCGCCTCGGCCTCCTTCGACGAAACGACGAAAGACATATTCGTCTCGGGAGCCCCTGCGAAGAGGAGAGTCCCTATAGTCCTATACCTTTTTACTTTTTTTAAATATTTTTTATTTTCCATCGGCCAAGAGAATAGCTGAGAAGTGGTTCATTGAGAAAGTGGAGAAAAAGGGCGGAATGGAAATGAGAAGGACTAGATTTTAGACTAATCTGTGTTACTGGGGCAGGGTGGGTATGTTATTCCCCTGTCTTCAGATATACATAGACCATCCGTCCCTTTGCTGGGATGACGCGATTAAATAGACATAGGTGGTGTAATTAAATAACCAACTAATTACCGAGAGCAAATCGTGTCAGTAGCCGGGTAACTAAGCGCTAAGTACCGAACAGTTACCAGGAAATACCGTCCGGGTAGGTTAGGCTAATTGAATAAGTACCGGATCGGTACCAGGAGCTACGATAACTACTTAACTACTATTAGATAACAAGAGGGTAATGGGTAAGTACCGATGGGCATCCTACATAACATGCAGGACCGGAAATGTACAATACGGTCTAAAAGTTCAGAACCAATACGGTCTAAAAGATCAGAACCAATACGGTCTAAAAGATCGGAACCAATACGGTCTAAAAGATGAGAATCAATACAGTCTAAAAGATCAGACCAATACGGTCTAAAAGATCAGAACCAATACGGTCTAAAAGATCAGAACCGATCCAGTCTAAAAGATCAGAACCAATACGGTCTAAAAGATCAGAACCAATCCAGTCTAAAAGATCAGAAACAATCCGGTCTAAAGGATCAGAACCAATTCGGTTTATAAAAGATCAGAACCAATTCAGTCTAAGAGATCAGAACTAATCTGTTCTAAAAAGGTTATTGTTTTAAAACTCTAGCCACCCTTTAGGGAGAGAATAAATAGAGGTGTAGAAGGATCTTCATTCCCAAGGGGATAGGAAACAACCATCCCTGGATGAAATCCAGGTGCGAGACCAATCCACCTGGATGCAATCTGCGTGAAGTTAAGCTGCAATCGTACTCCCACTTCCTAGCTGTTGCATGGAATGGTAGCACAGGGTGATGTTATACAATTACCACAACATGCAACCGCCTCCTTCCACTTTAACTTGGTCCCTCAGGACAGTCTCGCAGATAGCGGGGTCATACTTAATTGTGGTAATGTTGTAGCGCAGGTTATAGGATCAAAGGCTTACTACCTTAATTTCCCAAGCGGTCAGTGGGAGCAATGCAACAAAAACAGCAACAACGACGAATGAAATATCAGTGCAAAACATTAGGAGAAGTTATAGGTAATTAGTATCTAGTGTGGAAGCTTTTATGCTCAACGATACTTTGACATTTTCTGCCATGGACACTCTTGTGCAGTAATCTTGTTGAATTCATCTTATGTCTGTATGTCTCCCAAACATTTTAAATGGGGTTCAGTCTGGACTCTGTACAAGTCAATTCATAGCAGTGATCTGCTCGACCTCCATGAAGGTCTTCACCGACTTGGTCATGTAGCAGGGATCATTATCCTCCATAAAAAATTGCAAGTTGGGCTTCGAAGTATCGCAGATGGGGCAAAGCATGCTGTCTCAGCAATTACTTTTATACTTGTGCATTCACTGTGCCCCGTAAGCACACATTTGGCCCAGTGATTTCTACCAAAATGACGCCTCTGACCATTTCATGTTCTCCACCAAACTTCACACTCTACCTGAGAAATTAACAGACAATCTTTCGCCTGCTCTGCGGCGAACGAACCTCCTGCCATCATATCCGAACAAACTGAACTTAGCATCCTTACTGAAAGGGACTTGGCTCCATTGGTCACCCGTCTATTTAACGTGTTCTGTGATCGCGGGTGTGCAAGCGTGACGATTTTTTCCTCCAGCCGACAGGACATTCTTCCTGGAGACATTGGTGACCAAAATCTCACTAATCTCTCGAGAAACTGCCGCAGCTGTCTTTAAAAGGTTGTTTTTCTTTTTAAAAAATTGGGTTATAGCTTAGTCTTCGCTTTTTTAGGTATCCATTGACCTATCAGTTGATTTAAAAGCCTTACATATACCTGTTTAGTCATAGGTTGATAGAATATTATGGACTACATTTTTGTTAACACTTGACAGTCTCTGCAATGGCTCCAATTGAAAGATTATCTTAGTGGTGGAGCTTTACAACAAGCTCGCGGACAGAGAGAAGGGTAACAGATTTCTTAGGCATTTTACCTGGACCACAGCTCACAATATAATTACCCAACTTACACGAGATTGGAGTGAAGTTAATACTCACAGAGGATGTTCTGGAAGAGGCAATTATGCATGTGACTCCAGGGTTTTGAAATCAGAGTTATCCTTCTTTTAGGTAGACTGCCAGGCGTCATGGCTACGAGATTCATCTACCCGTCCCCTCCATGATGCCCAGTCACGGAGGTAACCTCCCTACTAAATAGGGTCAGCTTTAAAAAGAATGCGGACGGAGATTCGAACTACCGAACCAACGATTGTCGGGCAAGCGCGCTAACCACTATACTATTAATGTTATGCAAACATTGTCGGTTTTGATAAGAAATACAAAGAGCTATTGCTAGCCGAGTGGATACAGCGTCGGCTCGCTAACATCGCGGTACCGGATTTGATCCCGGCATGAGCGGACACAAACGTCAACGCACGAAGAGTTCTGGCTACCAATTGGTGGACGCGCTGTGCTCAGCCCTGTATTCGGGTGGGTCGATCTTGCACTTCTCCTCTTACACTTCTCCTCTCACACATAGCCAATTGAAACAGTGCTTTCTTTCCACTCTAATATTCGCATCACAACACACACAAAACACACTTTCTCTGTTCCAAGGAATCTTGCCGATGAGTATCTATATCCACATACCACTGACACGGACCAGGTCCTTCTGCCCCGGGGCGACGAAGGTTCCACCGTAATGTTGTTTGGTGTCAAAACATAATACTTACTGGCACCTTTTCCCAAAGAGGACCGGCCCCTGGTTACCTCGGGCTCAAGAGCGATTGTCATACTGACTTTTATGTCTATTTCATTATCCGGTTGGGGTCAGCCTGAATAAAGGCAGATGGGCGAAGTGATAATACTACTACTATTAGTACTACTACTACTACTATTACTACTACTACTACTACAAGGAACACAAGCGTTCAGATAATTTCGGACACTTCATATATTCTAGGCCTAAACTTTATCCGCAGGTTTCGTACATCGATTTTGAAAACCTTAGATTTTCTCTGACGCCGCGGGTTAGGGAAGATGCGATTAGAAATACAGGCGCTCCAATATTTTGGGACGGTAGGGCACGAGTAAGGTGGGAAGAACAATGAAGACATAACCAAGATGCATATATATATATATATAAGAGAACCAGGGCAGCAGAAAAGAAATGCATTCTTCCTTCTTCATTTAGTTTAAACCAACGTTTCGAGGGCCAGCCTCATCTTCTGGGCACTGGAATTATATTTAGTATAAATACAGAGTAATTCTAATACAAAGTAGTTTTAATTGACATTGGATAGGTAACATAAGGGGAATGGTCTTACATGCCGTACGGGTTTGCCCCTAGCCAAACCTGACTATTCTATCATCCAACTCCACGCTAATTCTTGCAATTTACAGGTAAAACTCGAACACTTTTCTATAGTCTCTACAGCTAATACCCTCTCTGATCTACGAATCCTTGAATCCATATATATTTTAGATAGTAAACCCACACTTAACGACCAAACTTCGTCTTTCCCATTACATATTGCACGTTAGATGGTTCTCTTACTTTACCACCTTCATGTTAGCTTAAATTAATGTTTCCCTTACTTTGCCACTCCCATGTTAATTTGTGTAATGTTGCTATTACCAGTGCAATTCCATCAATTATAGTTGTGGTATCATGACTTATATAAAAAAAGTGACATGTAAGACCATTTCCCTTATGTTACCTATCCAATGTCAATTAGAATTACTTTGTATTAGAATTACTTTGTATTTATACTAAATATAATTCCAGTACCCAGAAGATGAGGCTGGCCCTCGAAACGTTGGTTTAAACTAAATGAAGAAAACATTTCTTTTCTGCTGCCCTAGTTCTCTTTCTTATATATATTGAAACTCCGGACTATAAAGAACGGATCACTTGAATCCATATATATATATATATATATATATATATATATATATATATATATATATGGGGGACACCATACAATTTTTTGTATTAATGTGTATGTTCTTTATTGACGGCCACATTGGCGGGTCGATTGAGCTCAAATTTGGCACAGATATAATAGTGCGCCCAGTGCATTGGATGGGAGCCACTTCCTCACCAATATTAGAAGTTCCATAACGAGTGCAAAGAGGATTTTTAGCCACTTTAACAGAGGAGGAATACCATAATAAGCGCCTGTTTGTCGCCTCGAAGTTCCAGCAATGGCGGAAGGCCCTAGGGCAGTGCTCCTCAACCCTTTTGTGCCCACCGCCCACTTTTACTATTTTTATGCACATGAAATTTGTCAACCGCCCACAAAATTAACAATCCTACAAAAAAAATATATATGTATGTTACAATAAAAATATTATAATGTAGGTATCATAAAACATTGTGTATTAACACCACCGCCATAATATAGGAATTTACCTTATAAAATTATATAAATGTGTCTAATTTTACTTAATTTCGTAAATTTTCCTACCGCCCACACAGAAGCTCAAAACGCCCAGTAGTGGGCGGTTGAAGAGCACAATTTTCCTTCCGAGAATTTACTGTCTCGGTGGGTACGTGAGCACTTTTGCGCATTACGTAATGGGTATGATGGTTGAGGCATTTATCTTTGTAAGGAGAAGTTAAAGGTTAGGTTAGGTTACGTTCCGCTGCCCCACAAACATTGACCTCTCAACGCGAAATGGCGTATCTGAGCCCACTAGCATAAAATAACACGTCCTGTTCCCTGGAAAGGCCACGACATTTTGCTAGTATTTAATAAAATAAAGGAAGATTTTCGGAATTCCCTACGTCTATAAGGACCATATTTAATTATATTTAAGTGGTTTTTCACTCTTTGGGGTTTTACGTAAAAACAGAACCTTTATTATTGGCGGTGTACTCGTGGCGTCAACAATAGTGGCAATATCTAAATAATAATTGTTAGTATCAATTTGGTAATACAGTAATGGTTAAATGGAACATCCGAACTTCACTAGTTAAATGGAAGATCCGAACTTCACTAATTAAATTTAAGATCCAAACTTCACTAATTAAATTGAAGATCCGAACTTCACTAATTAAATTGAAGATCCGAACTTCACTAATTAAATTGAAGATCCGAACTTCTCTAATTAAATTGAAGATCCTAACTTCGCTAATTAAATTTAAGATCCAAACTTCGCTAATTAAATTGAAGATCCGAACTTCGCTAATTAAATTGAAGATCCAAACTTCGCTTATTAAATTGAAGATCCGAACTTCGCTGATTAAAATGAAGATCCAAACTTTGCTAATTAAAATGAAGATCCAAAATTCGCTAATTAAATGGAAGATCCGAACTTCGCTAATTAAATTAAAGATCTGAAATTAGCTAATTAAATTGGAGATCCGAACTTCGCTAATGAAATTGAAGATCCGAACTTCGCTAATTAAATTGAAGATCCTAACTTCACTAATTAAATTGGAGATCCGAACTTCGCTTATTAAATGGAAGATCCGAACTTCGCTAATTAAATTGAAGATCCGAACTTCGCTAATTAAATTGAAGATCCGAACTTTGCTAATTAAATTGAAGATCCAAACTTCACTAATTAAAGTTAAGGTCCTAACTTCGCTAATTAAATTTAAGATCCGAACTTCGCTAATTAAATTTAAGATCTGAAATTAGCTAATTAAATTGAAGATACGAACCTTGCTTATTAAATTAAAGATCCGAACTTCGCTAATCAAATGGAAGATGCAAAATTCACTAATTAAATTTAACGTCCTAACTTCTCTAATTAAATTTAAGTTCCGGACTTCGCTAATTAAATTTAAGATCCGAACTTCGCTAACTAAATTGAAGATCCGAACTTCGCTAATTAAATTTAAGATCCTTACTTCGCTAACTAAATTGAAGATCCGAACTTTGCTAATTAAAAATGAGATCCGAACTTCACTAATTAAATTGAAGATCCGAACTTCGCTAATTAAAAATGAAGATCCAAACTTCGCTAATTAAATTGAAGATCCTAACTTCGCTAATTAAATTGAAGATCCTAACTTCGCTAATTAAATTGAAGATCCGAACTTCGCTAATTAAAATGAAAATGCGAACTTCGCTAATTAAAATGAAAATGCGAACTTTGCTAATTAAATTGAAGATCTGAACTTCGCTAATTAAAATGAAGTTTACTTTCAACAGGAAGTGAAATTTAATTTAGGATAGAGCTAATGGCAATCAAGAACCAGGCCGCTAGATAGTAGTTCGATGTAATTTTTCGAATTAACTTTGGATTTTTGTGTATCGATAAAATGGATCTTCATTTTAACATTCTATGACACTCCCGCAGAAACTATTGTTTATTTGCTATATCTTGAAGATTCATCATAAAGGCAGAATGGATGGATATCCTTTTTCTTTGGGCCCTAATCTCTATTATTTTGACTATTTGTTGTCACTTCTAAAGTGAAATCTATTTCGTCGGTAAACACAAAGTTTCTTCTATCTTGGGATGAATACCGATCGTAGAGCAACTTATAACGTGTTTTTCTACTTTGTCTTACATTAATATCACGACGGGAAATACGCATTCTATCAAAAGCTTTTCCTTTTTGTCGTTTTACAATCTGTTGAACAGAAGAACGAAAAATATTTAACTTATTTAATATTTAAATATTTAACTGGAGATCTTCCTTTGGGATAGATGAGTTTAGGGGTTTTCCTCCTGAGATAAAACAAGTTATTCTACTTCAATCATTTTATTCTCTGCCGTGGCAGTTTTATTATGACCGATACTACCTTTCTTTCGAGCTATCGAACCAGTAGTTTTTATATTTTTAATTAAGCTCTAAACAATTCAAAAGAGTCCAATTTCTATTTGGAAATTCACGAAAAATTCTATTTCCATTCCAACCTTTTTCTTTAAAACATGCTTCTATTATAATTTTAGCAGTAGAACTTAACACCATTGTGATAGGCGGTATAATAATACAAATTGTAAGTTTAAAATTGAAATGATGACTGAAAAAGTAAAACAAGGCTAATAGTAGTCTAAGAGACTAGGCATGCAGACTTCTTATTTCCTATCCACAAATTTCGCACGTTTTCATGATTCAGCAAACAAATCTTTGAGTGATTTATTGTATATATTTTAATTGTAGTAATAATACATATAAGTTGCTGTATACGAATTTTCATTTATATACAATTTAAAATTGACTCAGTTATTCAACTTTGATTTAGTGAAGTTTTTGCTGGGCACCCATTTATAATGGGCAGGTATGAAAAAGTGAAGAATATGATTGAAACTCATTTAATTCATACTTGACACAATACAAATAAACATTTTTGCGAATAATCTATCAATAATTAATATTTGATGTGTCCTCCTTTTGCTTTTATAACCGTTTAAATGCGTTTTTGCATATTGTGCATAAGTGGTTGGGGCAACCTTCTGCCATTCATTGTGTGATACTAACGTTTATTACTATTTTTGTCACTGATTATTTTATTGTTAACTTACGAATGGTAATTTTTTTTTCCCTGGCGTTATTTCTGTCTTCTCAGTAAGGATTGCCTTCATTGTGCCGCCCTTTTCTCTCTTTGATCCTTGTTTTCTTCCAAAGTCCCTTTCTCTTACCTTTAAAAAACTCCTGTTTCTTGTCTCTTTGCTCATTCTCTTCAATTTTCTCTTTCTTTCTTATATACGGGTGTCCCCCCCCCAAATTTATACACACTTTAAATAATTGTAATTGTAAATAATTGTAAATTTTGAAAATGAAATGTATTTTAATAAACACCTACTTTACAATTATTTAAAGTGTGTATACCTACATTTTTGGGGGGACACCTTATATATATATATATATATATATATATATATATATATATATATATATATATATATATATATATATATATGCGACACTTAAACTCTCTTAAATACATAATAGCGTAAATGCAAAGATTTAAACTACGGGAAGTTAAATAAATAAGAAACAAGCGAGAGTCGAGCAGTTTCGTTTATTATTCCTCTATTGAGCTCTTTTTATTATACGAGAGAGCTTAAATTCATGGTGTGTCACAGGAGATTAAAAGGAAAACAGATAATTCCCGGGCGCTTTCATTTAATAAAACATCTCCAAAGAACAATGAGAATAAAAATCGAGAGTAAAACAAAAGACAGTCGCTGACATGAAACATATGACAATCGTTCATGCGTCATTACATTTATAAAACAAATGATTATTGATAATTTTCTTAATTCTTACATAAAATTGAGTATTTGAAGTAATCCCTAATTAAATAAGGAAACATGCAAATATGCAGATATATTATATAAATGTACATAAACATATCTATAAAAGTTTATTTTATTAACAAATATATTTTAATGTAACTTAACAAAGATTGAGGAACATTAAAAAACTATATGGTAAATTTTATTTTTATATGAAACTCTTTGTCACGTGTGTTTAAAATGATGGAATCTATATTATAAAACCATTCACTACAATTTATATTTGAATGCTAAGTTGATTTTATTGCAGCATTTCGATAATATTACCTTGAGAATTGAATGAGAACATCCGATCTCTGTGATTCAGATGACAAATGAGCAAATAAAGCTTCGGAAGTTTGTTAGTTCTAACCCTATATTTGTGTTGATTTAATATTTTATTTAATGGTTTGTTTGCTTGCCTAATATAATATTTAATGCAGTTTCTGTCTGGAAATTTATAAATGCAATTATTATTGTTCATGTGAAAGTCTTTTTCACGATTTAAAATTTTTTTTGTGTGATAATTGAAAGCGAGATTGATACCAAATTGAGTCAAAATATTTCCTCCATTTATGAAATATTTTTCGCCAATTTAATAAACCATCACTCTCGCTATCAACCATCCCATAAATTATAAGGTGCTTTGTTATTTGTCGTCCTCTGAATGACCGTAAAATTCCGTCTTATTTTAGGGATTAGATTCCTTCCGCAATTATTGATATTCTAGAATTTGGTGTCCATTGTGTTAGACACAGTTCTTTTCAACACTCCTCAACATTGATCTTTAATTTTGTTTGCATTTCATTCCCATGTTTGTTCTTCCGGCTGATTATTTACAGTTTATTACTTGTCTATAATTATTAGATGGTGTTTTATTTGTTCTATTGATTCGTTGCGTTCGATTTTTTCTTTCACTAGATTCGTATCTCATGTTTGGACTAAGTGTAACAGTAATATTTCCGTTGGGATCATTTATGCAAATATTTGCATATATAGCGTCGAAAGAAAAAGGGGGTTTTAGAGTTCTTTCCTTACCATTTAGAGTACACGTAATGTTAATCGATGATATACATACAGATATGTGGGCACTTTTTGAGAATATTAACACCCGGATGCAGGTTGCGGTAGAGAACTCATGTCTGAATTCACAGCTAAATAATTGTACTCTCCCTCTCCGCAATATTCTCAGAATTTGACTATTGACATGCATACAAAGGCTAAAAACCTTCGTTTATTTGTGCCTAAGCGGAATGTGCCGAACACTATAAGCTTTGTTAATCTAAGTTTCATTAGCCAAAAGTGTGATTACTGTCATGGTTAAGTTTTAGTTTGCCAAGATCTGGTTAATCATTTAAGCTTTTCGTGGACGAAAGACGCAAAAGATATTGATGCTGGGACTAGCGACTAAATAGATAATTTCAAGACACCCAATATCTAAACTTCTGTTTTGACTATTAGCCTTTAATACCACGTACTTGGACCTATATTTAAAGAATGTGATAAACATTGAAAAAAGTTATACATAGAATGTCTCCCAATGTCACCATGCAACATGGTTAGTCATATTATGCTACCATGCATCAATTTTGCTATCAATTGGTTTTGTAGGTAATTCCTATAGTCTTTATTTCTTGCTAATTTCGAATCTACAATCCGTTTTTCCATTCATCTCAGTTTAGCCGGCTATAGTCTCATAAGTAAATATGTTAATTAAGAATTTCCAAGCATCCCTATAATTATTCGAAGAATTTTTCCCCTGCATTGTAATATTTTATTTTTACTTTAGGGCATATAGATAAATCGTTTTGTAATAAATAAAGAGTGTAAAAATAATCCCAATCGATTTTGTTATATAAGCCGGACGATTACCATACCAAATAACCAGTTCCTAATCACAAAATTTGTGAAGACAAAATATAGAGAATATTTTTGAATTAAGCTACCGGAAAAAAAACAACCCTTCATATCTGCTGCAAAAGATGCATCGATATTTTGAGATGATGGAGCAAAGGTAGAACGACATCGTTGCCTTTTGGAATTCTCAAGATTTGGAGAGAAGGAATGGGTCACGGTGACACATTGCTTTTCCTTCATCGCTAACCTCCAAAGTGTGCTTATGAATATAATTTTCTTAAATAATTTGAAATCCTCGTGTGAAATTTAACAGAATGTTAATCATAACATCTAAACTGAAATAATTTGATTTGAATGCAATGATGGCTCGTGAGGGAAGAATGCGGTCTGAAGGATATGAAATAGGTCGATGGAGTCTATATTTTATTTTCTATTTATTCATATTATCCCTTCGAAAAGTATAACAAATGGACAATATGGAAACAAATTTAATTTTTATATTCAGCATGTTCGATTTATATATCAGTTGAAAAAACATTTACAGCAGACAAAAAATAAATTCATATACATACCAGTATTATTTGTTATAGAATAAGATAAGCAGATAGCTGGTCCATATAAAGCAGCTATTTTTAGCCTCAAGCACACTATAGGTGATTGATTCGTCGCCATGCATCACACAAATGTAAACTTGGAGGCTGATCATAACACACACTATAATGACGTGTCCACAAATACCCTCTCAAAGCACCTGTCAACTCATCAGCTACGCGAGATCTGATTGAAATTTCCATCCAAAAACCACAGTTTCTTTTTCATGCAGAATGGAAATGGTGGAAGCTGTCAATTATTGGAAAGCAAAAACATCCATCAATCTACAGCTAGTTCCACACATAATAAATTATAGTCACGAAAAGATATTTCATAAGCCAGCCTCTGTGACTGTAAGAAGAGCTTCTTCCGATATCTTGATGAAAAACTTAGTTATCTATAACATTCCTATTTTAACTGCATAATTGTAATTCGCCATTGAAAATAATTCTCGAATTATAAAGACGAACAAAAATGGATTTAATGATTTTTTTCCATTCTCTTCGAAAACAGAAAAAAACCCCCCAATTAAAATAGCTAATTGATTATGAATGAAAAGCTATATTTCAACAATTGCGTATTTTCCGTAGAATTCCCAAATAATTTTTACAAAAAGGTACACTAATATATATATATATATATATATATATATATATATATATATATATATATATATATATATATATATATATATATATATATTGATCAATTATTAAAAAATTAGATGGGTGAAAAACCACGGGAACATTTGCGATACCGTTTTCTGTTAAAGTAAACGCTATCCTATAGAAAAGCCTTCTTGAGCTTTCTCTTTTTAGGGAAATGGATGGTAGTCCAGTCGTATAGGTGGCACTCCTGAAGAAAGTTGAGGAACTTCAGCAATTCTTACTATTATCCCTACCTAACCGCATTATTGACTAGAACGTTATTGTTCAATTATCATATATATATATATATATATATATATATATATATATATATATATATATATATATATATATATATATATATATATATATATATATTATTCGACACAAAGAGTCTCTTCTGAGTTAGTTTCAATCTACAATTTTAGGCGTACGACCTGCTAAAAGTCGTTATGTTGGTCACACAGGCTTTCACTTGAAATGTAGGATAGCTAGACATTTGTGAGTCTCTCACAGGACAAATATTCACTTTTTTAACCCAGAACTTTGTTCAATACGAGAAAATTCCGAAAAGAAAAACTATAACCCTCCTATTGACTTACTTTGTTATCAACTATTAAGACTTAAAAATTCTACAAGAAATCTCTATAAAAAATTTAAGTCTTTAACTAAACGATTACACTTATCCTCTACAATTAAATTCATTTTAAAGACCTCACCCTTAAAAAAACAACCAACTCACTACCTTAGGTAACATGGTTACTTAAAACTCAATTTCCTCTCAGTTGCTTCCGACAACTCCCAGAAAAGGTCATCTTTCGTTTCAAATTTTGGGGATAAATTATTATTATATAATTCTTACAAATTTTACCTGTCCTTTGATTATTTTATTTGGATCTCATTTATCCATACTACTTTTAGTATTACTTTAGCTGCTGGCTTTAAGATTATTTTTTTGCTTTTATGTATTTAAAATGACTTTGTATTGATGCGGGGTTGACTCCTTCAATCAGTCTCCCGCTACTAAAGTTACCTCTGTTGTTCTCGCCCCAACATTCACGTAATAAGATCACGATTAATAGTAAAAGAAAATAAGGAAACATTAACAACTGTATATTACCTCTGTTGTTCTCCCCCAATATTCACGTAATAAGAAGATCACGATCAATAGTAAAAGAAAATAAAGAAACATTAACAACTGCATATTACCTCTGTTGTTCTCGCTCTAATATTCACGTAATAATAAGATCACGATCAATAGTAAAAGAAAATAAGGAAACATTTACAACTGCATATTACCTCTGTTGTTCTCGCTCTAATATTCACGTAATAAGAAGATATATATATATATATATATATATATATATATATATATATATATATATATATATATATGGAAAAAGATCCAAGACGAATTGGTACGGTTAATGTAGTGGCATTATTAGACAAATGACCTACTTCAGGTCCAGCGTGACATCCTTTCGTCCTTGAACTAGGAGACCACATTTATAGGATAACTCATCCACCAGTCCAAAAAGCTGGTTTCAAAGTTACCCCTCTATGTTAGCCTCTTTATCATCATAGAAAACAGTTATTATTATTAATATATTAAGAGCGTTATCTTTGCCAAAAGACTCTAAAGATGGAAAAAGATCCAAGATAATGCTGCGAATATATTCATAATAACATCGGTTTTCTATGACGCTAAAGAGGCTAACTTTGAAACCAGGTTTTTGGACTGGTGGATAAGCTATCCCATAAATGTGGTCTCCTAGTCGAGGACAGAAGGATGTCACACTGGACTTGAAGTAGATCAGTTGTCTAATAATGCCACTACATTAACCGTACCATATATATATATATATATATATATATATATATATATATATATATATATATATATATATATATATATATATACCATGGCTTAAGAAATATAGAGACACTGTATTTATAAAAAGCAATGTTTTCCCTATAAAGTCAGATTTTTTACGACCTCTGATAGTCTGGTTTGAGGAAGAAGGATAGGAATGGATCTAAGGAAAACATTTCTCTCCTTTGTGCTGGAGATTAGGAACGATTCAAAGATATTTCTGCTAATAAAATCATTTATATGCATTATGGTATCTGCTTTTGACCAGTTAATCTGGTGACCCATCTTAAGCCTGTGGAGGGCCAAAGCACTATTTGAATATCCCTTAGATACTGAATTTTGATGTTGCTTAATTCTTACAGCGATACTTTTAGAAGTTTGACCTACATGGACAACTTTACAATCCAAACAAGGTATACTATATATTTATATTACACTATTATCGTTCCTCGGGCTGTGTTTTATTAACATATTTTTAATGTATAATTGTATTTAAAAATTATATCTATATTAAGTTGTTTTAACATTGGTACTGCATATAAAAATTATAATGGTAAGGTTAAAGTAATAGGTTGTAAAAGGTTCTCTTTTCCCTAATTTGAGGTTATAGAAAGGTTTTTAGCTTTATTCCTGCAGTTTTCCAAAAAATATTTCGGGTAACATAGATTAAACGCAATCTCTTCAATTTTTTAAAAATTTTCATCTATAGAGTCAGGACTACATATTCTAAGCGCCCAAAGATACATGGAAGAAAATACTGGTTTTAATATTTTTAGAATGACCTGAATGAAAATTTATACTTCACGTGTTACCTCTCGTCATTTTTACCCATATATATATATATATATATATATATATATATATATATATATATATATATATATATATATATATATATATATATATATATATATTCCCTCTCCTGTTAATCTATTGCCTTCTCCTATGGGCCTTTCAAAAAGCATATTCAATCTCCAATCACGTTTTGCCAAATATTTCACTGAATTATCTGTATGTGGACACAGATGGAATTAATCTGGAGTTTGTGGCGTGATTTTCAGACAACTTTGCTAGATTACAGAGAAGGAAGGGCTTTTGATTACATAAAGGCCTATTTCATCAAGGAAGGCAACAGCGAAATCGCCCTCAAACTTTCATGTAACACGGTCGCATTTCCTCTGCTGTCTTTTGGTAAATACGGAATTTATTAACTGGCTGCTTTCAGCTAGAAGCAATTACTTACAATCGTCAGTGGGGTAGTGGATTAACGGCCGTAAAGCCAAGAACGTAAAGACGGTTTCCGCGTGCATTTCTTATTGCCTCTGATAAGTTTGACCCGAATGAGTGAACCAAAAAACGTTCACAAACGTAGTTTGTTACGAGTTTGGATTCGAAAATTAAGTTCGCCAAATGACAGACGGTTCTTTTGAAAAGGGACACAAAAAGATAATGTTTATGTGATTAAGGTAACTTAAAAAGACTAGCGATCCAATCGGCATTACTAAGTGCAGTTAAAAGAACATCACAAAATCCTACCTATTGGAAAAACTGCATTACTTACGCCGCCCAAATCACGTCTACAAACAATACATACGCACTCACACACACACACACATACATATATATATATATATATATATATATATATATATATATGATGAAAATTAATGCAATACCGCAAGAAAAGATGAGGAATTAAACCACATTCTCCGAAGACAATTTAATTCAGAACAGTTTCGGTGTATCTCACACCCTTTTTCAACTGACACTGGGTAGAAGATATAAGAGAAGTGCCTATAAGCATAACACAAGGTCAGGTCGTGAAAGATCCCCTCTTTTTTTCCCCAATCCCCTACTTGTGGCTAATCTGGGGGGGGGGGTAGGCCTAAACATATCGAAGGGCTGACATATATATATATATATATATATATATATATATATATATATATATATATATATATATATATATATATAAACCAGGTATTGTAAAAGTCCTGTTACAATCGTTAGGACGCTCTCAACATAGGACACAATGATAGTTTTTATTGCTGTAACATAAAAATATGTTTAAATTGTAATATTAATCAATGCGGCCGCCCTCGGCTGCGAGCAAGCGGTCGGTCCAGGCTAGACCCGATGGCCGCGACCACATTGCGAACGAAGTCCTTCCTTATGCTGGCATATTTTTATATATATATATATATATATATATGGGTAAAAATAACGAGAAGTATCACGTTAACATGTATAAATATTTGGTTGTACCACGTAGGAAAAAAGAAAGATTGATTGGCGCTAGTACCTTCGTTATCCTAATAACATTTTCAAACTCACAATGGCTTATAAAATAGAGAGACACTGTATTTATACAACGCAATGTTTTCCCTATAAGGTCAGATTTTTTTATGACCTCTGATAAGTCTTATTTGAGCAAGAAAGATCTGAATCGATCTAAGGAAAACAAACCTGGGCTAATATTTACATTTCTCTCCTTTGTGCTGGAGATTAGGAACGATTTACAGATATTTCTGCTAATAAAATCATTTATATGCATTATGGTATCTGCTTTTGACCAGTTAATCTGGTGACCCATCTTAAGCTTGTGGACGGTCAAAGCATTATTTATATATCCCTTAGATACTGCATTTTGATGTTGCTTAATTCTTACAGAGATATTTTCAGAAGTTTGACCTACATAGAATAAATTACAATCCAAACAAGGTATACTATATATTACATTATTATCGTTCCTTGGACTGTGTTTTATTAATATATTTTGTTAATGTATAATTGTATTTAAAAGTTACATTGATATTAAGTTGTTTTTAACATTGGTACTACATACAATAAATTATCATGGTAAGGTAAAAGTAATATATTGTGTAAAGGTTCTGTTTTCCCTAACTTGCGGTTATGGAATGTTTTTTTCAGTTTTATTCATACAGTTTTCCAAAAATATTTCAGGTAGCACACATTGAAGGCAATCTCTTAATTTTTTTTTATATGTTTATTTTTTTTAAAATGAAGAGATTGCCATTAATCTGTCTAACCCGAAATAGTTTTTGGAAAACTGCATATATAAAACTTAAAAAAAACATTCCATAAGAATGGTGAAGATGCAATAGCAATAATTTCACCAAGTGAGGGTATCCGGATAAAATAAACTGTGACCCTAATAGGGTAATGGAGATTAGCGAAATCAAGTCCTCGGTTGCACCAAACGATACCCTCGTCGAGAAATAAACGCAGCTGGGAAATTAGGCGAGTGCAAACTAAGCCTTGGAGGCGAGTTCTTCCCTCTATTCTCCATATTTTCCCCTTTATACACGGTGGAAACACAAAGTGTAGACTGCTTTTTACCTATCATTTTAAATTTGTTCACATACCATTAATTAATTACTTTTTGCAGGTTCTTTTACAATTTATTGATTTTTGTGAATCAAATTGCAAATCAATAACAAAACAACAACTGTTTACTGATGACTGGAAAATGTGAGGTAATTGAGTACCTGTCTATAATTGGAAAGGCAGCGGGCGATGTTTTCAAAATGATATACCCCACTGTGAGCAGATGTGGGTCTTTTTTAAAGCTATTAAACGGCTTAAAGAGACAAAAAATTGTCTTCCAAGAGTGAGGACCACACCGCCCCAATCAGCGAAGATCCCAGTCCTCATCAAGAGCACGATGAACAAGATCAGGGGAAGTCCAAGGAAAAGTGACAGATAACTTGTGTGGATAGTTAAAGGATATTTGCTTCTCGACTCTACCAAAAAGAGCGTCGAAGAAAAAGCAAAACTGGTTTTTCAACGGATCCTCGAAGACTCGCGGCCTGCAGTTCTCTGGGCGAATGAAAAGTTGTTCACTGTCTGGTCCACACAAAACAGGCAGAATTATCGTGTTTTGGCACAGAATAAGATAAGATTCCGGTTGAACAGTGGATATATTTCAAGAGACAGAAGCCAGCTTCGGTGATGGTTTCGGCTGGCATAACATCAATGGGCCATTAATCACCACTCATCTTCATTGAAGAGTTCAGATCACTCAACATATTTATTTGGACATGTGGAAGGAGAAAGTCATCCATTGAGTGAGTACCACCAGGGGGCTTGTACCAAATTTCGTCAGAGCGTCGAAGTTATGAAGTACAAACTGGAAAGATGCTGGGACGAAATATCAGCTGTGCGACCTGCGGTCGTTATACTTAGACGACGCAAAAGCAGGTCACATTGAATATTAGTTACATCATCTTGTAGCATCATTCTTTTTTCTTTCGTTTTAGTCTAAGCATTATCTAATATTACATTGAGCTCTGAAAGTAATTAAATATATATCAGTCTACACTTCGTGTTTCCACCCTGTACTTCTTTAATCCAATAGTCCATTGCAACGTTGTATTCCTTAAATGTAATCTTGTGACAGTAGGTGCCCGTAAGGGAAGACATGGGATCGAGCTTACCTTTAAAAAGAAAAAAAAGAACCTGGAAAAAGGTATTGCGACTTTGATCACCTTCAAAAGATGATTTATGTGTATTTAAGTCCGTGAACTTTAGGTTAAGCAAATGACATTCATAAACCGAACGGAATTTCTGAAGTAACTAGAGCTTTTGGGGTTCGCTTAAGTCTGATTACATACGCATTATGGTAGGAATTTTTCAACTTTTTTAGAATCTCTTTGATGGGTAGTGCGGAAAAAGTGCCAATTGGTGAGAAAAAATGTGTCTTTAAACCATTTTGCTTTACGACCATACTTTTAGCCTGCGCATCGAGCTTGAAAATAGAAAAATTGCATTAAAAATATCCAAAATATAGGAAATACCCCAAATATTTAAATGAGAGAAAATTACTTGCGGGTAGTACTCGTAATAATGATTATGTTTATATTTTATGTATAAAAATCTTTGAATTGAATAACTATATCTTTAGCTGGCGCAAGAAGGAGCAAAAAATTAAAATATGCCACATTTTCACCTGAAATTGCCAAAAAAATGCCCAAAATTAATTTTAAGTGAGAAGTTTGCGGGTAGTTTATAAATAATAGTGTATAATGTCAAGAACATATGGTAAAAACTTCGTAGTAATAAAAGAATTTTTTCAGCTGGCGCGAGTTGATTGAAATAGAGATAAATTATTAATTTCTCTCAGTATTGCGAAAATTTGATCATACTCGTTAAATTGCATGAAAATGCAAGATAGGCATGGCAAAAAGTTTCTTTTGATAGCTATGTATGACTCTTCGTTTATTTTACAAATAAATTAGAAAAATAATCCAGAACTTACCAAGAAGAGGTGACCGTATGTCGAGTTCCACCCTCCTCCAACCTACCACCCTACCTTAAATGGATTTTATTTAATTGAACTCCTTTGTGGTGTCATTACGAGACATCTTTCGTCGTGATTCAAGTGAAACATTAATGTATTCATCTCTTTTAGCCTGGTCACATACATTCCCTTATGCTTCGGTCACTATCTTAATCAATCTTTCTACAATTTCAGTCAATACTGTTCTGTAATTTTTGCTTCCTTTTGATGACTGCGACGAAGTTTTATCTTTCCTTCCGTCAAAGAAGATACAAATGATTGAATCTTTCCTCACTTCAGTTTTACTATTAATTTTCTCTTTGATTTTGCTTCACTCGCTCCGTATTTTGCTCTTGTCGATGACTTGACTTGAATCACTTTCACTTATTCCAAAATCTTTCAAAGTTGCACTAGCAATACTTGCTGCTGTTCGATCGGAAATGCCAATTTCATCGTATAATTCAGCTATAGATGGAAGAGGAGCAGTTTTCTGTTGTCCTTTTCTTTTTATGGCACTTAATTCAGTTTTATTGTCAGATGATTCTGTTGAAAAGGCTGAACTTGACTCAGGTGGCACGTAACTGCAGAACAGTTGCTGTTCACAGTGTTCAGTTCAACTTCAGTATTATCACTTGCTGATGAAATTGTATTCTTACTACATCTTATCTCTTTTCCCATCATTGTTTTGATATTTTTTAACGTTGTTTGATGTTGTTGAAGGAATCGATTCTTGCAATTACCATTTTTTCATGGACTTTGCTGATTATTAAGAAATTGTTTCTCTTTTGTGGGCACCTTGTGTTGTTTTGGACCTGTGCAAATATTTTCTTTGCATTTACAGGATGAAATGTCGAATAGTTCTTTACAACTAGCCTTGAAATTTTCAATTTTCTTTCTGTAACTAGAAATATCTTTCCTGACATGATAAGTCTTTATTCAACTTGTTTACCATGTCTTTGACGCGTTTAGTTGAGTCATTTGGAAGTGCCGCTGATCTCCAAATTCCTTCAAGCGTTACAGGAGAAACGTACTTGAGAAGGGGAGAAACCAAAGCAGGTAGCGTGGTGGTGCTGCCACAAACACACGCAGTTGCGCCCTCACACAGTAGCTACACATTAAAAAAACATCCAACAGCCAGATAATATGTTGTTTTTTAAAACCAAAGCGCATGCTAATTGCAGAAGCTTGATACAATACCTTTATAAACTGACATTTTTTTTTAATCGTTCACTTATCAGCGATTGGTTTAGTATTGTAAACTAGCATATATTCTTAGAAATATAGAGCGTTTGCACAAGCTGAAGAAATTATTTTATTACTACGAAAATTTTACCATATGTTCTTAACATTATATGTAGACTATCATATGCAAACTACCCGCAAACTTCTCAATTAAAATTAAATTTTTAGCATTTTTTGTAGTTTCATTTGAAAATGAGGCATATTTATTTTATTTTTACTCCTTGTGCCAGCTGAAGATATAGTTATTCAATACAAAACTTTTTTCATACATAAAATATAAACATAATTCATTATTATGAGTACTATAATACTCGCAAGTAATTTTCTCGCGTATAAATAGTGCGGTATTACCTATATTTGGGCTATTTTTAATGCAATTTTTCTACTTTCAAGCTCGATGCTCACGCTAAAAGTAAGGTCATAGAGCAAAACGGTTTTAACACAAATTTTTTACTCACCAATTTGCACCTTTTCAGCACTACACATCAAAGAGATTCGAAAAAGTTGAAAATCGCTCCACTCTAATGCACATGTGATTGCACAATTAGTCTTTTAGGGGCAATTAAAGATAAAGCACCTGAATTGTCCATAAATGAGATGCTTATTCTTAATTAATTTGAAGTTGCGCCAGGTGCCTATTCTTGAATGGGATTCATGCATTGAATTGTGTTGATGTAAATAAAGGTGTTCATACACAAAACATAGAATCTTATTGGAACGAAAAAAAAAATTAAAATGATGAGAAATTGTAAACGACATCTTTTACATACGTATAAGTTCCGTTCCAATTTATGTGGGAGGAGAGGTTTTCGTCAAACCCATTTCAGAGCTTATGTAATCACATATTTGAACAATATATTTAAATGTTATTCTATTTTTTATTTGCGTTTGAATTTATAATATGTAAATCCTTTTAATTTGTTCCATTTTTCTCAAATTGAATTCAATAAATTTTTTCTTGGTATATTTTTCTTGGATCTTTTAACGATGAGGCGTTCCAAGTTTTTTTTCGACTTTAATAAAACCTAACCTATTCTAGATTATATTGGGATAGATTAGGCTAGGTAAAGTTAGGTTAGTTTATATTAGGGTCGAAAAACAGTGGATAGCTCATTTTTACGAAATCATTTTTCATTTCCCTTACCAGATACCTTGTGAGTCGTATTCAGCTAATAACGACATTTTATTTGCGCAAGATTCCTATAAGTGAATTAAACGAATTTAGGAGCCCTATCTTGAATTTATCTCTCTTTCATTTCCGTATCTACTTTTCAGTAACGCGTAATTTTCAAGATACTGATCACCATTTCAGATAAATCCGTCAAATAGTCTGAAGCTAATAAAGAAATACCACTTGCCAGTAATTTTCCTCACCTTACACTTTATGAAAAGAGAGTCGTTGAAAAGGTTAGCCGTTGCTGTCAACTTCAAAACAAATCAGATATATATATATATATATATATATATATATATATATATATATATATATATATATATATATATATATATATATATATATATATATATATATATAATTTTTCACAGCAAAGGCAAGGGCGCAGAAGATGCTCAAGTACATATATTTATTTCAATTTTGGAAACAACGTTTCGGGCAACATGCCCATCTTCAGGTTCATTCCGACAAAATTCAAGGAAGATGCAATCTAAGAAAGATTTCCTAAGTTTTCGGGATAACTTAGAGAACGTACGATAGTACTTCAATCCCTCTGGTCCATACTTCTTATAGATGTAGTCGTAAGTATTGCTGCTAACCAGGCTGATTTTTAATATATATATATATATATATATATATATATATATATATATATATATATATATATATATATATATATATATATATATATATATATATATATATTAGGGTGGTCCAAAAATATATGCAAAAAATTGAAATTAGTTGTAAATGTTCTCCACATGGCTAAAATTATGCTATAAGATGTTAAAAGACCTGATGCAAAATATTGACTAAATTTTTAAATTTCAGTCAAAATATTGGAACTTTTTAATAGTAGGCATTTATTGATTTTTACTTATATACTATCATCTATTTGTCATTGATAACTCATTCCTTATTAATTAAAATAATTCGCAAAAAAAAATCAAGATATTGCATTATCTGAAAAGTGGAATGACATTCACATACTGGGCGTATGATGCAATAATAATTGTTGTTTCAGCTTGTTGATTTCTGAGCCCATTAGTAAAGGATGACGCAATAACGCCCCCTCGTTTCAAATGGTGATGCAATCGCACCATTTCCTATATAAGTCAGCGAAGATTGATTAATTGTTCATTTGTAGTTTGAAGTTTAACAGTTAACGTAATATAAGTGAATACAATTGCTGGTTTATGCAAGTATATATATAATTATTTAGGTAAGTAATATACTTTGTTTATTCAGTGCATAGATAATTTGAAGTTTTTTATCAATATCAGACTTACTTAAAGAATATTAGAATTATATGTTAACCCACTTTATGCTCATATTTTAATTCACAATATATATATATATATATATATATATATATATATATATATATATATATATATATATATATATATATATATATATTAATTGAGCATGACTGCCGTAATTTTATACAAACAAAGAAACCTATTTATTTATGTCAAATGAAAGATTATTCTTTCATGAATATTGAATATTTAGATATTTTAGAGTATTAAAAAATATCTTCTAAGTATAGCTAAATGGAGGGGAACCGTGAGCTCGCTCAGTTACAATAAATATTTATTTCTGTTGTTTCAGATCAGGCTGGAAGTACTCGTTCATCTGCGGCAGTCTGGCTTTTAGGACATCCTACTAGTGAGCTTTCATATGCAAGACTACCAGCATGTGGTGATGTGCTTCGTGTTGTTCAGTACCAGTATCAAGTGGAGTCAATGACTTTGACACAAAGTTGCAACCTCGCTTGCAAAAAAGTCATAAAGGTATGGAAAAGAGCCCAAATTCCCACACAGCGAATTGAATCTTGCGTTAGGAAACTCTCAAGGTTGTATGAAGAAAACCTTTCTTTGAGGAAGAACCGCAAAACCGAACTGTACTCATGTAGAATGAATGAGCGTAGTTTCGAATCTACTTTTTCCAAAAAATTTGACATAGCCTCAAAAAATGCTTCAAATGTGGTAAAAAATGTAGAAAACCGCCAATTTCTGTTGATGCAGAGAGAGAACATTTTTTCCTGCAGTATGTCGTGGCGTGATAAGATTACTTCAGCCAAGGAATCCTGCAATAGATATCGACATGAGAAGGCTTTACAATACAAAGAAAAAGTATATACTCCTAAAAATCAAGCAGAGGCTGCTTCTCATGCAGATTTGTAGTCATCATCATCTAAAGGAGAAAGTTTAATTGCAGCAGACAAAAAGTTTTGTCCACCTTCTTTAACTAGCAAAAAGAATGCACAATGTAGTCCCTTAAATTCAAAAAATATCTTTACAACTTCAGGTGTGGCTGCTGTTCTTGATCGTGCAAATGTTACGGATAGAAAAGCAACAATGGTTGTTGGATCAATAGCACAAGCCTTTAGTCAGGATATTGCAGCTATGACACTTTCCAGGAGTTCTATACAACATTCCAGAAAGCAAGTAAGAGAGGCAACATACAATGAAGACAAAGCTTCGTTGTCTGTCGAAGGACCGATTCTTCTTCACTGGGATAGAAAACTACTACCTGCTATTGATGGGGCAAAGGAAACAGTAGAACGAATTGCAATAATAGTTTCTGTAAATGGAATGGAAAAACTTCTTGGTGTGGGAAAAATAACACTAGCAACAGGAGAAGAACAGGCTATGGCATGCATTTCATCAATTAATGACTGGAATCTTCCTAACGAAGTTTAAGGCCTTGTATTTGACACAACTGCATCAAATACAGGCCTACAAAAAGGAGCCTGTACCATAATTGAGAAAGTATTAGGAAGGGAGCTTGTTTGGATTGCGTGCCGTCATCCTATTTTCGAAATTATGTTGTCATGTGCTTGCAATATTTTAATTGGGCTTACAAGTGGTCTAAAGAGGAGTTTCTTTGAACGTTTTAAAGAACAATGGTCATCGCCTAAAAAGGATTCTTTTTTAGAGGCGGATAGCAGTTTATTCGTCAATCCAGTAATGCATAATCTTCGAGGAAAAATGGTCCGATATTTTCACGAAGCTTTAAAATCTCGTCAGTTGCGTGACGATTATGAAGAATTGCTGCGACTAAGTCTCATCTTTCTTGGGGGCATTGATAAGACAGAAATTACATTAAGAGCCCCAGGAGCGACTCATCATGCATGCTGGAAGGTTAAGGCTATATATGTCCTGAAAATATACTTGTTTAAGCATCAACTGAAACTAACGAAACGTGAAAAGGCCAATATTACAGAGTGCTCTCTTTTTATTGCTTTGGTCTACTCGCGTTTTTGGAATGAAGCCCATTTTGGAATTAATGCTCCTTTAAATGACATTCTGCTTCTTAAAACTTTGCAAAAGTACCCAAATCGGACAATATCTAAGAAAGCAACCACAGTCCTTCACAGACACCTTTGGGGTCTTGCAGAACATCTTGTTGGTCTTGCATTTTTCGATCATAGAATTAATGCGCTGAGACCAAACAGAAGATGGTCTCCAATCTTCAACGTAATGAAAACACCAAAGTTGTTCGCCGATTGAATCTTACAAAAAACATCGAGGATTTGGACTTGCATGAACTGGTACCTCAAAAATCTTCAGTCTCCTAACGAAAGATGGATACAAGTTTGCAGAGGATACATTCCTGAAGACTAACCCAAGTTCTTGGGAAGAGAATACGTGCTTTCAAGAATTTCAACGTCGAGCGATTAACTTAATGCTTGTTAACGATCCAGCAGAAAGAGGTATTGCACTTATCAAATCGTATAATGCATCTCTAATAAAAGATGAAGAACAGAAACAGTTGCTTCTCAGACTTGTGGCGAAACATCACAAAATTTTCCCTCATGCTCAAAAGGATAAATGTTTAATCAGCAATTTTAGTTATAATTTGTGTCAAAAAGAAATCATTTGCCATTTAACTATTTTCTTTTCACTTTAATATAAATATTTTTTTAAAAAGTTGTCTTTCAAAACCAAGATCTGTTTCAAATAAACTAGTATTTGCAAATACTGTTAATTTCTATCGCAAAAAATAATTTACCAGCAGACTAATATGTTAAGATCCATATAGCGACCAGTAAATATTGTTTGATTTTGATGAAGTTGAGTATGTGACCTACTGTTCAATGTGGTAATATAATCAGGCATGTGGAGATAAAAAACTAAAAGAATCTTTTGGGGGGACCACCCTTATATATATATATATATATATATATATATATATATATATATATATATATATATATATATATATATATAATATATATATATATATATATATATATATATATATATATATATATATATATATATATATATATATATATATATATATATATATATATATATATATATGGGTAGAAATAACGGAGCGAATAAAAGGTAAAAAAAAAAAATAATTTGAAATTTTAAGAATCTATCAGTCACGACTTGATTCCTCTTGGTTCAGAGGACCAAAATCATGAAGGAGAAAATACCGTTAATTCTTAGAGACAGTGATCATTGCAATCATGTTAATCCCTTTAGCCTGAGGAGAGATTATGTAATCCGAAACGTTGTCTGCAATAAATAAGGATGTCAATGATGGTCTTATTATTTTTACTACAATTAAATTTACACTTTCTTAAAAGCAATCTTGTTGAATAAATATATATATATATATATATATATATATATATATATATATATGCATAATTTGTTGAATACCATTGTGTATTTTGCCTTAATTAATTTTCTTTGGCAATTTCTCTTCTTCTAACTATCTTTTTTAAATGAATGTGTTTGGTAAAAAACAAACTAAAGTGCTAAGCTTTCGATCTTATTCGATCATCTTCGGAGCGTTTTAAAATGTTCTTGCCTCCTTTACTGATGTAATGAGTGGAGTGAGGATCTGAGCGAGTGAAAGAATTGCAGATGTTCAAAGTTTTAGTAGTAGATATATAGTGGGAGAAATAGCTTGGTGAAAACACACCGTTGATATTTTGCTCTGATGATTGGGGCATCTCTTTCTTTTTTTCCCCACTCTTTTGAATCTTAATGCTTTGACAATTCTTGCTTTTTGATAAACTCTTTATATATATATATTTTTTTTTTCAAAGTTTTGCATTATTATTATTATTAAATTTTATGTATACACACATGTATATACTTTTTTTTCTCCTTGTTTTTACTTTTATATTTATTCTAAATTTTATACTTTCATACCAATTTGACATATATCTATTATAACTTTAAACTTTCATTCAAATTTTAACATATATTTGATCTAACTTTAAACTTTCATACAAGTTTTACATAATTTTTCTAACTTTTATACTTGCATGCAAATTTTGACATATATATTTATTCTAACTTTAAACTTTCATACAAATTTTAACATATATATTTGAGCTAACTTTAAACTTTCATACAAATTTTTACATATTCTTTCTAACTTTTATACATTCATACAAATTCCTATATATACAATCTGTTTATTTTTAATTCAAAACATACATTTACGTATCCGTTTCATTTACTTTATATAAACATACTTTAAATAATTATATATTTTTGAGGCGTTCAAGCCTTTATATTCTAGTTGTGGCTGAATTAGTACATTTTAAATAATTTAAGACAGATTAAGGATTTAGGTCATAAGTTGGAGTTTTAAGTGCTTTTGTCATAATTAAGGTGTTTCTATATGAACTTTGGGTCAAACAATATATAAAAAGATAGTCTATGTAAACCGTTCAGTCAGTTCCTCAACAGCAGTTCGCCTGCCACTTGGGAAGTTAGTCCGTCGTGTGATTTTCCGTTTTAGTCTTGTTATGTCAATGTCTAAGTCCAGCTCCAGACTTGGCAGTATTTCAGTTTCTACATTGTCCCATGTCTTCTTTGCTTGTGATTGTACTAAAGTGTTGATTAGCTGTAGTCCCGCTCTTCTGTGTAGTGTTCCATGCGATATGAATTCCCGTCTTCTTGTATGGTTAATAATCAAAGAGGTTTTATTATGTACCCTCTGCATAGATCTCAGTATCTTGATTCCTGAGGTTTGGGCGATTATCACTGGGTATATAAGCTTTGGTCTAACGTAGCAAAGGTAGAGTTTCCTTAAGTTACTCCGCTCAGTTTGGGGAAACGGAATAGTTTCACTAATTCCACCAGTGCTAAGTTGATTTCGGTCTACAACGTGATGCTTATACCCCCGAACGGTAAGTTTGAGCCCGAGCACTGTGCCCTCCTGAGAGTAGTGGTGGTTTCGATAACCAACATAAATGTCGTTGTATATCGTGCGGTTCACGGGGATAATGACGAACTTTTGGACGTTCGTCTTTATCTTCCATTTACGCTCGTACGAGTCTATGTTTTCAATCTCCACCGCCGTCTCTGCAGCTTGTACTAGAGCGTTGCTGTAAGTGCTCGGTACAATCTGTGTGATGTCATCTGCGTATTGCAGATACATCACGTCAACCTTGATTCATGGTAGAAGGTTGATCGTGAAGATGCTATACAGTAGAGGGCTGAGGCAGCTACCTTGCGGCACACAAGCCTCGAGGCTAAATTCCGGTCCCTTGTGGCCCTCAATCTGTATCTGCGCTCTTCTTTCTATCACATAATCACAGAGGATCTTTCCAATGACTAGGTTTAGCCGAAGGTTCGCAATCTTGAATTGCAGAGCCCTCAGCCAAACCTTGCCATAGGCCTTCTGTACGTCTCTGAGGACTACGTCTACGTACTTTCCCTCCGCCCTTGATTTTGAAAAGCTTTTTTTTTGAGAAGTACGAGCGCGGTGTCGGTTCCTCTTCCTCTGCGGAAGCAGTGCTGTTAATAGTTGAGAGCATCGTTCTCTGCTAGCTGGTTTTGTAGCCTGTCGGCTATGATCTTTTCAAAGATCTTGCCTATGAATTCCAGGAGGGAGATTGACATATAGTTTAGGAGCTGGTCGGGAGGTCTGCTTTCCTTCCGGATGAATATAACCTTTGCAAGTTTAAACGCATCAGGGAAGTAGCCAGTGTTCATGGCTGCGTTCATTACGTTCAGCATTCCCTGATGCACTTGCGGTGGAGCGTTGGTCATATTTGCTTTTGTTATTCCTGACCAACCTGGAGCTTTTTATTTGAAGGATTTGATGGCATCAGCGAGTTCCTGCATTGTTATTACCCTTCAGTGACTCATCATCTCCCTTTCTTCGGAGACGTGCGTGTATGGGTAGGTCCGCCCAATAACATCATTTAGCTCGTCGATGATCTCACCTTCAAATTCTAAGTCGAAGTCTTCGTTGTCCTCAGGCGTTATTGAAAAGACTTCTCTCCAGTGCTTCCTGAACCGTACTTCGAGTTCTGTTGGTTCCTCGATGTATGATTCGTCCTCCTTGATTCGTGTTTTTTCCCTTATGTTTGTACCTCTGAGTCTCTTTATCTGTCTCTAGAATTTATTGGGATTGTCTTCATCCTCAATGTTGTCAATTAATTGTTCCCATATCTCCGTCTGTTTTTTCCTGATTATTCGAGTTAGCTCAGCTTCAAGGCGGCGCATCCCGGCCACTAATTCCTTGCACGTTCCCGTGCATCTCAACCGGTCATAGTGTTTCCTATGTTCCCTTGCTATATTTCTATCTCGTTTGTCCATCTTAACTGGGGGAGCGTTCTGTATGTTGTTTTTGGGGCACTCTCCCTATCTGCCCTGATGACCGAGTTTGTTAATAGCTCCAGCTCTTCGTCTATTTCTTCGAGTATTGCTCCATTCAGATCTCCTGGCTGGTATTCGCTCAGCATTTCCCGGTACCTCTTCCAATTGGCTCGGGCGAAGGACTTCCTTGTCTGCACCGAGAAATAGTTGTAGTTATAGGTATGTGATCACTCGGGACGGGCGGTCCCCGAGTGCTATGATGGTTGAAGGGGAAGTTGCAGCTGGTCAAGATTATTTCCAGCCTCGACGCTGTGCAGGAATTTACGAATGTCGGGAAGTCAGGTGCAATTATGTCTAGTCTGTCTCGGTCCAGTAAGAGTTGCAGATTCCTACCTCTTTTGTTGGTCTTTTTGTATCCAGCTGCTTCCAAGTTAGCGTTTAGGTCACCTCCGAAAAAGACTTTTCTTCGGTGCCCATATAGTGTGTTGAAATTGTGTAGCGGCAGGTACTTTCTCCTAGGGGGTTGGTACCCTGCCGCTATCACAAGATCGCTGACGAGAGTCGGGATCGCTATCGCTATAAAAGATTCATCAAGCTCAAGTAAGTGTTTGAACTTAAGGTCTCTCTTTATCGTGATGGCCACCACGTCGTACCTTTCCTGGGAGCAGTTTTTTGTTAATGTCGTGTAGTTTGGGATTTTCATTTTCTGTGTTCTTGTGTCGAGTCCGTGTTCACTGATAAGAATGATGTCTGGGTCTGTCTCCCTAAAGATATTACTGTATACTGTGTTTTTTCCTGTCCATCCGTTAACGTTCAGTGTCATTATACTTAGTCTGTTGTTTGTCCTTTCTATGTTAGCGTCTGTCAGTTGTCCTGTCTGTTAGTGGCTATTTCTTGTCTTTTCTTGTCCTTCCACACTGTATTTTTTTTGTAATCTTGCGTGGTCCGAGTTTTGCAGTATTCCTCGTTGAGTTCAATATCGCCAAGTATTACTGCATCTTACAACTTTCTTGCGTCTACGTCGGCATCAAATTTCTATTTCTACCCACCGGATCTGATTCCTTCGAGGAGACTTTTTGATGTTATCTTTCTTGAAAACGAAGAATCTTCACTGGCGTATATTTTGAGATTGATATCGTTTCCGTCTATTTTTTTCTTTATGTTCTTCTTTGATTTTAGTTGTTGTTGAGGCGTTTCTCTCTCACCCTCCAAGCTGTCGGATTTCACCTCTGTGGTCGTCTCCTTCAGGTTCCTTTTTTGTTTTTCCATTTCTCTATTTTTTTTGGCTATGATGAGTAGGTCATGTCTTCTTTTTGGTTGTGTCGCGTCTGCCTTCTCTTTAGTCGTCTTTCGTGCACCTTTCTCTTGGGCGGTAAGGGGTACCGTCCGGGAGTACTTCAATTGAAGGATGTCCTCAGATGCTAGTTATTTGGGAAGACCATGGGGCTTATCCCATTGTTCGCTAGCATGGCGTTTAGTTTATCTTCGAACGTCCCTGACCTCATAAGGTTCTGCGCGTGCGCGTACATTATGCAGGTCAATATATTGATTGGCATCTCGCTGTTAATATTCAGGTATAAATTCTTTGCTTCGTATTCGTTTAGGGCTGCCTTCGCGACCAAGGCGTATGTGGTGTTTTTTCTTGTCATTTCGGCCTCTCTCTTTTCGTTGGCCTTTTGTCTTATAATTTCTTTTTTTAATAGGCATACCATGACCATGGCCCTGTGTCCCATCTTGCAATTAGCTCATCTTTCCTGGGGGCTCTTGCAGGTCCTCCAGTTATGGCTCAGCTCTCCGTATGAGAGCATGTCTCCTGTTCTCCTTTGCACTCTCTGGTGGTGTGACTTTCCATCTTAAAGCAGCGGAAGCACATTTGTACTGGGATGAAATCTTCCCTTTCAATTTGGTCGCTGCTTATTCTTGCGTTAAACAGCCGGAGCTCTGCTTCCTTCGCCTTCTTTGCCATTGCTGTTTCAGCGAATATAACTTTGAATACATGGTTATATTCGTTGTTTTCTCTTCGGTTTTTGAATTTTACAACATCCGAGACTTTGGCCCAGCTGAGGTTTCTCTCTATTTCAGTTTCAATTTCCTCCTTCCCGTGGTGTCCGATCCATGGATCCAACCTTCTGCAAATAATGCTTCCGTGGGTCAGGAATTGTGCTGATATGTTTAGTTGGAGGTTTATTGTTTTTAGGGCATCGATTGAGGCTTCTTTTGTCAACGCCTCGACGTCGATTTCTTTCTCGTAAATTGCGATGTAGCCAGTTGCGACCTCTATTAATCTTACTAGGGAGATGTTTAACTTCCCACACACTAATGCGAAGTCTTTTCCTCTCTCAGGTCTCTCTTGGCCTGGCAGCGTCCGAAGAGGAATCCTTGTTGTATTAGTGAGCTCCATCGTTGAGGCCATGGAGCTCTGAGCCTTCCTCTCCGTATTCCTCTTTGTTAGGTTTCCAATCTAACTGCTTCTTTCTTCCTCTTTAGTCTTGAGTTGGGTTTACAGTAGTGTCCTTTCTTATTTTCGTTGGTGTCTCCCCCACTCCGGGGTGTCACCGCCTTCGCAATTTTGAGTTGCCTTAATGAGATGATGATGGTGAAATGAACCTGGGCGGGCCCTCACGAGGTGCGATCCTATGGCGGACTTTTTGTTGGTTAGTTTGGAATCAAGCAGCACTAACCGGGGGTGCCACCCCTCGCGGGTTTGGGTATCAGAACTGCATCCGGCTTACATAGAGACGGGTGTACTTCCCTCTATGATTCTGGCTGTGCCCCCGAAGTTTACTCCGGAGATAGCAGCTCTGCCCCTTGTCCAGGTGCCTCTGACACTGGGTTCTACAATGGGCTAATTATCAAACCTACTTTCCCCAGTACCCCCAATTATGCCTTTCTTACAGAAGTGCATAGTTGGAACGAGGCGATGAAAGGCAGTCACAATCGCTAGTGCGGCTCCACAACGGAGAAAGGGAGGGGGTGTTAGGCGCACATACTGTGATTAGGTACCAGAGTAAAATTATTCTTCCTTCAGTTCTTCCTCCAGGAGAAGGTAAAGTAGAAATCCAGAAGCGTTTCATAGGAAAAATTTTGCTTGCCTTTACCTCCTTTGCTGGTTTGCTTGTGTACTTCTTTAGCCTATTTAAGTGTTGGCTTTCTGATCCATCAAGTGAAAGAAAACATTTTTCATTTTGTGTATAGAAAGGACAGAGAGGGATCACTGTGTAACACAGGCGAACAGGCAGTCATAGAGGATAGGTTGCGGAAATAACTTAAGAAAAGATAGCAAGAGTTGATAGGTCGGTGGCTAGACACCGATGCGTGATGTTGGTGTGGTTTCGTTTGTTTCGAAGTTTTTGTGACAGGACGACGGTTGGAGGTTGGTCAGGAAGGAGAGCGTGTCTGCTCAGTCGGAAACGCGTTATTCATGATGCCTTTAGTTTATGCGAAGAACGGTATGGGTTGCGGGTGGTCATGGTCTGCGGTGTAACGCGGTGCCATCGAATACCTTCTTACACGTAGTGCGGTGTATAATGGGTCTCTGGCGAGTTTTTCGAGTTGTTTTGTGAGTCTGTGTGTGAGCATATGTGTTAAGGGGTGCTAATTTGTTGTTCTCGTGTAGTGTGTTCATTCTGGAGTACAAAGGAGAGCGGCAAGGGCGCTTCAGAGCAGAATTCTGAATGCGCTGAGCCTTCCGCTTCTACGTGTCACTCGCAGCTACGAGTGACAGTGGGGCGTACGTGAGAATAGGTTCCACGAGTGTTTTGTAAAGGTGTAACTGTATTTTTTTGCCCGCAGGGTAAAACCTGCTCAGCGATGTGTTTGTACGTGAGGCTCTTGCTTGTGTTATGTTCTTCTGTATATTGAACCTGAGCGTCTTGCCGAAAGTTACAATGTGAAAGAAAACGATTTTTAAGGGGTATTTATTCTGAATAGGTTGAACGTAACGTTAAAAGAAATGGGCCAGTCTAGTGAGTGGAATTTTAAAATAATTTTAATGTGTGATTCCAGCTTGTCGCTTGACTGTTGATGGCCAGCTTATGCTCATTTATTAATATGGCGTCTAAGATGTTCAGCCTTGCTTTGTTGACCTCTTTTCTTAGAAGCCCTATTAATAAATGAAGATAAACCGGCCATCAACAGTCAAGCGACAAGCTAGAATCGCACATTAAAATTATTTTAAAATTCCACTCACTGGACTGGCCCATTTCCTTTAACGTCACGTTCAACCTAGGCGGAATAAATACCACTAAAAAATCGTATTCTTTCACTATGTCAGATCCTCACTCCACTCATTACATCGTGAAAGGAGGCAAGAACATATCAAAGCGCTCCGAAGATGATCGAATAAGATCGAAAGCTTAGCAATTCAGTTTGGTTTTTACCAAACACATTCATTTAAAAAAGAGAAGAATACGGGAAAAGTGATCCTCCATCTACAAGATGGAATAAAAAAGATAGTTAGAAGAAGAGAAAGTTGCCAAAGGAAATTAATTAAGTCAAAATAAACAATGGTCTTCAACAAAATTTGCATTCAGGAAAGACTGCTACCCAACTACACTAATCTCTCTCTCTCTCTCTCTCTCTCTCTCTCTCTCTCTATATATATATATATATATATATATATATATATATATATATATATATATATATATATATATGTTGTAGAATGACCCACCGACATATACGTCACTTCTACTACCCGAGATGCGTGGACGCTCAAGGTAAAACGAGTAACCTGACAATTCTGGTCACGACAGAGATGAGAAATAGAAGTGGGGGAAGTTGGGGACCAACTTCCCTGAATGAGTGCGAGGGATTTAAATACAAACGATAGAGTGCAGTTGGCCGTTAATAAACTAATGATGGGTGCGGACTATGAGGCTTATGAAAAAGTAGGAACAAAAGTAAACTTTAATATGTACACAGTATACACAATAAATAGTTTAAAATAGAATAATCGTAACTAGACTCCTTTGATCATTTTTTTGACAAAGTTGAATAACCTCCACCCCACCATAAATTTTATGGTTGAATGGTAAAAGGACAATTTTCTTCCTTTCCTTGACGTTAAAGTCCTAAGAATTAATGATAAATTATCTTGTACTGTATATCGCAAACCCACCAATTATAATTCCTATATACATTTTTTTCATGTCATGATCTTAATATAAAAGCTATTGCAATATCTATGTTTTTAAGAGCTCTCCGAATTTGTGACCCATGTTTCTTACAAGATGAGATCACGTTTATTACATTCTTATTTATTGAATTAAAATAACCCTATACCATATAGATGAAAGCCTATCTAAAGCTAGGGCAATATTCTACCGTTTTTAAAATAAAAATCCTATATGTAAAAAGAATTGCTTAGCTCTTCCATATTTCCCCTTGCCCAAAAGATTAAGCCCCATAGTATCTCCTAACTTAACCACCTTCAAATATATCTCAACTATTAAAAAATAATTTCGTTCCACTAAACTTGAATCGCCTAATATAGATACAGTCATTTACCTTGTCGTGGTATGACATTACATTATATCAATACCATATTATATCTATGAGGGAGGGACCAATAACTTGAAAGTGAATCGACAAAAGGGACGGAAAACCACGAGTTTAGACGGGCTGAGTAGCGAGAGAGTGCAACGAGGTCAGGTAAATTATGGACAATGACAAAGCTCAAGGTTATTTAAAGAGGCATGTACAAAAATATAATTTTATTTACACAAAAATAATGAGAGAATTGATGGGTAAAATTACCTCAGTGAATTAACGGGCAAAATCACATCAGTAAATGAAAGGGGGAATTGTAGTTATAAATGAGACTATGAAGTTAGAACCTAAGGTATTACAGGAGGAGACTATTCAAATAGGGAAGGGGGAGGGAGGAATCAAATCAATTGGGTTACTGAAGGGGAGGGGGGAAGGAGTTGGCTTACAGATGTCTTCTGCACGTGGGTGAGGCCGCTCGGAACTTCTGCGCGGGAGATTCAAGGGATGACGCTTCTCCCAAAACAGGGGGGGGGGGTAACTTCCGGTTCAGGGGAGAGTGTTTCGGCTACTCGAAATGAGGAGGGCTTCGACAGGAGTTGCTGAGAGAAGTCGGGATCGTTCAGTGGAATTACCTCCTGACTGGGGCTAATTCCAAATACACAAAATAGTTTAGCTGTCACTTTGCTTTGTTGCTAGCACTTGACTTGGAACCATGGGGAATCTTCTGGGTTCTGGACGAGACTTCTCAACTCTGTGTCTCTTCATGGGAGTCGAGCGCTATTTATGTCCGAGGCTCTCCAGGAGTGGGGAGCGGTAAGCGGGACACAGCTCTCCTCTCGAATGCCCTCGAATCTTCTTGCAGAGGCTATTCTGCCCGTATATTTCTTTCGAGGCTACCGCTTGTGGAAGGTGAGGGGTTAGGCTTACCAATTTAGGCCTAACCGGGCGTTCTGCTGCGCATGGAAGTTCCGTTCTGCTCAAGAGCTTCCACGTGGGGATTCCCTCACATACCTGATCCCATGTAAAACTTCAAATTGCCCCTCCTTCTATCTGAGAGATACCGGGAGCTCATTAAATAAACGTATTTATGAACATAAGGGGGATATTCGTAAAGCAAGTGATGCCTCTAGTATTTTCAACCATGGGAAAAACGACAATCACATAATTGATTTACCTAATCCCTAAATAATTTACCAATATAACGATTTTAATATAAGAAAAATGATCGAATCTATATTAATCAAAGAAATCCCAAACTTTAATCTGTTAGAAGGTCAACACAAATGTAGCCGCTATGTATCAGTCCTCATTTTAAAAGAATATTGTTAATCATCAAAAACTAACGCCTCCTGATTAATATCAGTTGCCGGCTTCTGTATATTTTAGTATTTCTGTTTTCTATGTCAATTTCTTTCAGTTAACGGCTGAAAATGGTATGCAAAACCTCATACCGAAACTAGTTCCGTTTCAATAAACTTTGTGCTCAAAAGTGGTTTCATTGTACAATAATTTACTCGCTATTGGGAAAAACAGCGTCTTCATATATATATATATATATATATATATATATATATATATATATATATATATATATATATATTATAGTGAAACCACTGCATAGGAGCAGAGATTTATTTACGAGACTAGTTTCGTTATGAACTTTACCATAACCTCTTCAGTCGTATATTGAGAATGGAATGAAGGAATGAATACAAAAGTCCCTATAAAGCCTCAATATCAGGACAAAAAAAAAAGAAGGAGCAAAACCTCATTAATTAGGGGGTGTGGTTCTAAGATCTTTAACTATACTGTTTACAATCAGGTTCCGGGAATAGGAGCTACTTTTAAATTGACCGTCAGAAAGATTGAAATTAGGAATTTCTCCTATTAGTATCGATTCTAGAATTTTTCTTTGAAGGAAATCTTTACAATTATATGTTATTTGGCACTTCGAATAATCAAGTTGGTGGTTATAATTGTTAATGTGATGAAAAATACTGGATGTAGTACTGCCTCGCCTGACATCACTTTTATGTTCATATATTAGTTTTTTATGCTCTCCCAGTCTCTCCTATGTAGAACGAGGGATAGTTAGTGGATTCATACGGGATCACCTACACACTTGCCTAATTTGTCTGATTCATGAGCTTGGTCGAAGGCAAAGATTTAAAGATGGCGCGACCTGGAGAAATAACTGTTTACTCCTCTGAGGAAGGAGGGAAATGGGATGGATAGACGATTCATGCTACTCATTTCGTTTTTATCCTTGGGGCTGTAGCATATAGATTTAGCTTTAGATAAGCTCTCAATGATGACGTGGAGGGGATAATTTAATTCAATAAATTTACAGGTTGTATATGTAATCTCGTCTTCTAAAACAGGCATGTTCTTGAGACCAGTTGGAATCTGTGATATTGCTTTTTAGAACACGAAATTACATATGCAACCTGCACATTTATCCAATTAAATTATCCCGCTCCATGTCATCAATGAGAGCTTATCTAAAGCTAAATCTCCATGCTACAGCCCCAAGGATAAAAACAAAGTGAGTAGCATGAATCGTCTATCCATCCTATTTCCCCCCCTTCCTCAGAGGAGTAAACAGAGTCATTTCTGAAGCTCAGTTCCACAACTTCGGAATAAAAAAGAACGAGGCAAAATTTGATCAAGTCTCAGCCCCACTGACCCCGGAGACTGTCTATCGACTGCCAGAGGATATTTTTGAAGGACAAAACTCCCATAAACCAAAGACGAAAGTCATTGGGCTTTTCGGAAAGAGCAAGCCCGAACTTTTCGACAAACTCATAGCGTCTTCCCCACATAGCGGCCGGCCCTCACTGAATTTGGAAGAACTAAGGAGAACATCACTTCAGGTAGGAGTCGGTGAAGATTTAGTGCGACATAAATTTGTTCAGTCCTTGCCGCCGAACATAGCGCCTGTAATCGCGTCGCAAAAGGACCTATTCGTGGCCCATCTAGGTAAATTAGCGGATGAACTGATTATGTTCGACAAAGCGCAATGCCTGAGTGTAAACGCGAAGGGCAATTGAGGGAATGCAGTATAGTGTCCAGATCTGATTCCTCTGTGCCAATTAATAGTGCATATAATAATCGTGATTTTAATAATAGTGCATTTAGTAGTCCTGGATCTAATAATTATGCATTTAGTTATCGTGCAGTTAATAATTGTGGATATAGAGATAGTGTGAATAACGCTACGAATTCATCGTGGCCAGGGCATAATAAAAGTGGCTATAAACATAATATCCCGGTGGGCTTAAGGCCATTTAGAAGGGCGCAAAAACCTATGGTGTGCCGCGCCCATATATATTTTGATAAAAAGGCAAACACTTGTAAACCCTGGTGCAGGTGGCCAAAGAGAGGTAAACCTTTGCAAATGCAGCCTTCCTCTAGGCCATTTTCGCCGCTTCCGGCGGAAAACTAGCCCGGCATGCCATAGCTGGCGCGGCCGCTGGCGTGCCATCTGTTTTCACGATCGCCGCAAAAATATTCAATCAAAAATTAGATTTTTTAATAGATACGCGGGCGAATGTGTCTATCGTACCGGCCAAACTGGTGGGATTAGGTGAAGTGTGTGAATCGAAAGTCAACATTTCCACGGCGAACGGCGGAAATTTTAAGGCGCACGGCGAGGTGCACGCGGATATTGCAATCCCAAGTTTCATGCGCTCATTTAGGTGGTCGTTCGTAGTCCCCGATACCACCTCTCCAATTTCGGGAATCGATTTCCTGAGGCATTTCCGTCTCTTGGTGGATTGTGCGCGCAGCCAAACTACTGGACCGGCAAACGAAGCTTGCCACATCCGTGAAGATCTCCGAGAAGCCTTCAGTTGCACTGATAACTGGTGACCTCCTTAACATACCCCCCTCCCCCGTGCCATCCGATCGTGGAAAAGTTTGGGGCTCTATATTGGCCCGCCTCCGCTCAGTCATCATTATCCCTGCCTCAGTTAGTAGAACACACCCTTGACACTGGCAATACCCCGCCGACGTTTGCACGACCAAGACCTTTGTCGGCAGAAAAACTTAAAGTCGTAAAGGCCAGAATTGAGGAATTATCAAAGGAAAGGATCATCCGTCCCTCGAATAAAGGCCTCAATAATGGCCCGCCAACATGGTTGGCTAGTGGCACTGCCAATAATTCTGCTGGGCATTCTTGCCTTGCCTAACGATTCGGGATTTTCTTCCTTTACGGCAGTGACTGGCACTACCTGATTATACCCGCAACCATTGATCTCCTCATCTTCGTCAAAAACAAAATGCAAATTCATCAAAGAACTAGCCTTAACGATGGCTCAAATCGATTTCGGACAAGTATCGGAGGGCAACCTTCACTCGGTGCCAAAACCTTTCATGCCACAATCTCTGCAAGAGTCGTTACATGTGTGGGTGAGAATAGATCGCGTTTAAAAGCCTTTACAGACGCCCTATGCAGGCCCCTTTCAAGTGATCGAACGCGGTCCCAAAGTCTTCAAACTAGAGTTCCCAAACGGCAGGAGGGACACTGTCTCTATTGATAGGTTGAAACCGGCAAAATTTCCCGCAATCAACGAGGGTAGACCTTCCGCCGCCCAGCGTCGCCCAAGGTCATGGGTCTGTTATGAGCAACTCGGCCGCGAAACACATAAGGAAGAAAAGGCAACAGAAGAAAGAAACACCAAATCTGTAGCATATAACGCTTCATCGGAAGCGAAGGAATCCCTAAGAAAAATTGTGAAATACGATCAGAAGGACGGGTTTCATTTGCAAGAAACCCAATGTACAAATATTATTGAACTTTGTATTTTGTATATATGTACATGTATAATTGTTAATTGCTATCATTGTATAATGAATTAGATATATATTGTTGTAATAAACATGATAGCTTTGAGATTAGATACTAATTGTATATATATATAAGTAGTAGCTCTCTCTCATATATGTAATTTTTTTTGTATCGTATGCACTCCGTGGACTAAGAGGGGACGTGTGTAGTATACAATCACGGCACACACACAAAGAAAGATAGAGAGAGAGAGAAGGACAAATACACATTTTGCCAGCTCGAAGTATCAAAGATGGAATGGTAGGAGCAATAAAATAAGGTAGTTTGGAGACAGTTTGTGAACCAGCGGAATCTGATTAGAACGTCTGAATTGAAACCCGACCACAATTTAAGGCTATTGCACCCGAGTGTGAGAGCAGATGGGCAAACAGAGTAATTAAAGCTGTTTGGAATGGGAAACAGAATCGGCAAACAAAAGAAGTTTCACCTTAATGTAAAATTTGCTAAGGTCATCTTGTAGCTTTAAGCAAACGGAGTCTCTGTGATACCCTCGCAGAGGAGAGACCACCAAATTAAGATACAAAGTGGAGAATTTCAGCCAATCACAGGCTAGATTCCAACCAATCACAGGCTCCGCTGGACTGATAAGTAGCTAAGCACCGTCTCAGCGACCCAAGGAAGGCGGAGCTACGCGTCGCCTCCAAAATGCTACCTGGTATAAATACGAGAACATTTTAATCAAATGATGATTATTGACACATTATTTATTGATTCATTCATTCAGTTATTCATTGATCAATTATTGGATTCTTAATTCACCACTCTGCGAATCTCCATTATTCTTGCTCTTGCCATTATAACCCGATTTAGAATATTTCGTTGCGCAAATTAAATCTTTACCGTAAGTGTAAACATTTCAAAGTGGTATAAAAATACAAGTGTTTAATTCATTAAGAAAGGAGCCTTTTACTTACAAACCTTGATCGGTTAATACCCCTCGGACCGTACGTCAAGAAACCTGTAAGCAAGCCACTTTACCAAACCCTTATAGGATCGCCTTGCAATCAAAACAAGGCCTACTTACGCCGACCCTATAATTGGCGATAAAATTATCAACATCGAACTAGAAATCTATTTCTGTCTGGTATATTTCGAAGCATGAGGCAACACATAACGCTACTTCACATTCACTGGCGCATACATGACAACTTCCAGAAGGAAGAGGCTTCATAAAATGAATACCAACATTAATAAAACGCGATGGCTGATTACCAATATATCTAATATTAGAAATTCGATATTTTTTTATAGTTATCGATCATTGGCGCAATCACATTCTTTTAAAAATCTCAAATAGTTTTTTTCTCTTATTTTATCATTGTATTCATAATACGCATTTAGAATTGATAAGTCAATTAAATGAAAGAAATTTCTTCTTTTACCATCTAAGAGTTTTACGTACTTACTCTATACTACTTATAGGCAGATCACTTTTGTCAATCATTCGAATTGTTTTGTTATACCCTGTCACACATTTAGGTTTCAAAATAATGCTATAATTTATTTTTTCCTACTATCACACATTTTATTATCATGTATACTTGTAAGCAACTGCACATTTTCTTTATCACACCATTTTACTCATAATATATTGTTAAATTGCATTGACTCAACCTCTTCCTGCTTCAATTGTTAAAATATAGGCATGGTCTTTCTAATGGAGCAAACTGTTCCACAAGTCCCGGTTTTATTTTCTAGCAATTGTGTACCAATTGTGGACAAAAAAAACATGGCCCTTATTCAGATAGGATTCAAGCAGTGCTATCACAACTCAACTCGCCACACCTACTTCATTGTCGATGCTAAATGATAAGTATAAATGATAATATTCACTACTTATCCAGTCTTATAATTACGCAATACAAACGTTTTTACTTCAAATTATGTCTTTTGTTTGGATTGTATGGCCTGTAAGGGAGTTTTGCTTTGCAAAAGAATAGACTTTCATCTATGCAAAAGTTTAATGAGATTCAGGACAGGATTGATTTTTCTTTCTTATAGTTCTTTCAATTGTATTATAACTAAAATAAAAAAGCCTTAAAATTGCAGAAAGCAATCACTTAACAAGAGTTTTCCAATAAAATTTTATTATTTGACCAATAATCATTAAGCAGCATTTCTTTTATTGTCACTCTTGAAAAACCAGATACTCAAAACCCCGAATTTCGTCGGCGGCCATTTCTTTGAAGGTGGAAAGGAGGCTATTCGGTTTGTATGAAATCTTTCGCTTAAAAAAATTATAAAAAGCATTTGTTTGTGCAACAATTACATTTATGACATCATCATCGATAATATGTTCAAAATAATCTATTTCTTTGGAATTGTGTGTGATGGAGCATCAGGAAGTCAAGCCTGATTCATAGTGAGGATTCAAACGCAGGCAGTGAGGGCAAGAAATTGAAGGCAAAGGCCCAAGGCCAAGGAGTGGCATGCCTTGTCCGTTTGCCCGGTCGAGGGTCGGACTCTTTACTTTCCTCTGTAGTATCATTATTTTTACTATTTTATTCGTTTAAAATTTCGATATTGTCACTGTCAAATTCAGGTAATGCACCAGAGGGCCAGCAATCATCGCTAGAAATACTGCTTAGGTCAGATGAGTCTCTATTCTTTAGCGACTCACTCGAATCGTCGCTAATTTGGACCTTTAAATTCGATGTGCAAAATTGCTGAACTTTTATACTCGGCATTATGAGAGGGACTGATCTGAAAAGGAAATATTTGAAACATGGCAACTGAGAGAAGAGTGCTAAAGGAAAATATAGACATCTTTTATATATATATATATATATATATATATATATATATATATATATATATATATATATATATATATATAAATATATATATATATATATATATATATATATATATATATATATATATATATATATATATATATATATATATATATCTATATATATATATATATATATATATCTATATATATATATATATATATATATATATATATATATATATATATATATATATATATATATATATATATATATATATATATATATATATATCCGATTAACAGCCAAAGGGTTAAAAATTTGTGACAGTTGAACGGATTTGGAGGAGACTCAATCCTGGACTGGCCTCATCTCAGTTACGACCTAAATCACATAGAAAACTTGTGGATATCCTGAATAGACATTTAGGCAGATGACAGACCAGTTAAGGATAAAAATTACCTTGCGAGGCCAGCAAAGATACTAAAAAGAATGCTTCTATTGATTGCATCAAAACTTTGACTTAATCAGTATAAAAGAGGCTGTTCAAAGTTATTCAGAAGAATGGTTCCTCTGTCCAGTAGCTCGTGAACAGTCCTTATTTAAAATCATTGGTGGACATTAACACGTTAATCCATTAATAACAGAGCTAATTTTTCGTTAGTGCATTAATTCGCCATTATTTTAACGGATTATCTTTAACTTCCAGTAAAATTTCCGTTAATCCGTTTTTTTATTCTCTGTTACAGACCACTTTAGGTCAGAGACGTTTTTAATCGTCATTTAAGTATTCAAATCGATAGTACCATAGTGAATTAAACAACAGATCATTGAACTAAGGGGGGATCATACTCAGAGTCATGGAATCTTAATCAAGTAGATCGCACGAATTTATCCCTTTGTCTCGGTTGTCTGTATACAATACTGAAGTCAACTAGGAAAGACCAGGCAGTTCAGAAGCCATTGTAGCTAATGAGGATGATGTCGGCGAGCCCGAGATGGATAATGACTCTGAGCTGCCTGTGAACTCCTGGCCGCATTTTGAGAAGTTTGTGTTTGTGTCCTCACGCTGCTCAAGCAGCATTAGGTCAGTGGCAATAAGAGCAAGAGCAGCAACAGTATTAAGAGCCACTTCATAAAAAAAAATCCTGTAAACTACACATACTCGTAGGTGGAGGAGGCTTACTTGGAACCAACGAATATCGAATCATGGCAATAAGCGGCATTTTTCTAGACTAAGTTTCCCAAGTGATGGATCCACTCCGCCTACTACCAGGAATCTAGTAGTGAAGCAACCTCGACCACTCTCTCTATTTGCGAGTCCATTGGCATAAGCGCTACTGGTGCTGAAATTTCACAGAATTGTGTGGACAAGGCACTCTTTCACCTGGTCGTCTATAGCATGTACGCCTTGAAAATGATGGACTGTTCATGGTTCAAGGAATATTCCAAAGTCTTGAGTCCTAGCAAAGTGATTTACTCTAGAAAAACTTTGGGTTTTTCCTTCTTCAACGAGAGAAAGCAACAAATAATATGGTAATGGAACATTTAACAAATTAAAAACCTACCTACTAATAATAAAATCAAATCATAAAAAACTCCAATCTATGCTTTACCTGATGAACAATAAGCTACTTCTACTTGGTTTAAATACTACTTCAATTCAAATCACGATAGAGACTAAATTATTTTATATTTTTAGTACTCTAACAAGATCAAATCGGTGGTGACAAAGAATAGGTATTTAAGGATGACGGTCCACTGGTTGGACAACACACCAGCAGAGAGAGCGTGGTATGATGGTTTATGTGAGATTTAAGGGAGGGCATACCTATCATGTACTTGCTTAGTCAGTGGAGAAGATCCATGTTGACTTCCACATTGAGAGGAAAGTCACAATGCCCACAAAGGACACTGGGCAAAACTTTGGCAAGGCCATCGCCAAGTTTAGAGAAGTAAAGGAAATTGTTTCCTGACCCCCTTGTACATAATCGGGTTGTCGTCGATAGCCCTCAGGATACTTTGCTGGAACAGCTGCTTACTGATAAAGAGGCCGAAGATATCGAGCTAGAGTTCGAGCTTGTGTCTTTGACTGACATGACAGCTAGCAGACCACACAAAGTTTGAAGGCGCACACGTAGAACTTGGTATCCTCCAAAGACTCTCAGAACGCCCTCGAGAATGCTATCGTCAAGAACACCTACAGGGATGCTTTGCCAAACAAAATCAGGTGGAACAGTATGCATGATGCAATCGTCTGCCACAACAAGATAATTGAGAAAAAGAAGGTTGGTCTGCGCGGAGTGACAATCCAGTTGGGTCTGATGGCCTTTATCAAGCAGGATATAGACTTGATGAATAGGTTTGCCAAGGCAATGTACCCTTTGGCAATTGTTCTTGACATGATCGATGACGATCAAAATAACTAGTTGGGATAGCTCCTACACTTCTGTGCCACCACTGCCATCATGCTGTTGGGATAAAATTTTATCGTTCCTATTCTTATTAGTGTAAAGTGTCAAGTTATTAATATGTAACTTTTAATTAAAAGATTATATCAGGTATCGTTTGCCTTGGGTGAATAAATATGACAGCACCAAGGGCAAGATAAAATATGCTAAGAAGTTGATGGAGACTAAGGTAGAGGAGTACCTCAATAATGAGGTCTTGAAGATGACAAGAAACATCAGCAGCGAAGAGTAGCGACACCTCGAAAACTTCATGGACGTCATCTCAGCGCATGAGACCAAGGCGTCTAACAGGTTGGTGAAGAATAGGGCCCAGGAACTGGTCAAAAAATGGCCGGATGGCAAATTGGTAGACAGCCTACATGAAGTGACTATCATGCATGAGGAGGCTTTCGTGGAGTTGTTCATCTGGTTAGGATTGCTATTATTAAATATTAATATTATATTCATCCATAATGTCTTATTCATCCATAATGTATTATATCATTCAATCGAAACTAGTGAAAATATTTTTTTCAAATTATAATGTTTGACTTTTTTCAGGTACAACAGAGCTGTACCTTTTGGTGCTGTAGTAGGACGCTTGTTCTCCGTGGAGAAGGACGCCATCAGAGCAAAAAGGTCAAAGCTGTCTGATAAGAACTTTAAGATGACGTTAGTGAAGGGGAACGAGCATCTAACTTAAAGTTTCTCATACGAGAAAAAACAAAGCATTCCTACTTAGTGATGTTTCAATATGGAGAGCAACCTTTAAACACGCATCAAGTGATTCTCTTTCGTCTTACATGATATGAACTGATCTCTCCGCATCACATACGACTAGTATCGGATGTCTTCAAGCAAAACTCTTCTGATGGTGCATTCTGAAGCCTTGAAGTACGTTGCAAGGGCTCTGATCAACTTTCCGCGGTTTTCTTCAAAATTTCCAGTCATTTCGGCAGAAATTCTTCGGTTCTGATTGTACAGGGTGTCCACAAAGTCTGGGTACATAGGGGATAAATGCATACCTTTAGAACAAAACAATATTATTTAATTATAATGTTAAGAAATTATATTTTCAATATGATTTCTATTATTTGCAATGCATAATTCGATGCGCCTTGCTAAATTCTTGTGAACTCGATTGAATAGGTGTACAGAGCCGTCGATTTCAGCACACTGACTGATAATGCGTTCTCTCAAGTGGTTTAGATTTGCAATCTTCATTGAGTAAACTTTCTCTTTCAACATACCCCAGAAAAAGAAATCTAGGGGAGAAAGGTCTGGTGAACGAGGGGACCACTCCACATGACCTCTTCTTCCAATCCAGTGAGGAAAAGTGCCATTCAGCCAATCTCTAACATTTGTAGCAAAAGGAGCAGAGGCTCCATCCTGCTGAAACCAGTCCGGAAGTCCCTCGCCTAGGCGCTCAAGTTGAGGCATTAATTTGTCTCTCAACATGTTCAGATAAGTCTCACCGGCTACATGTTTATCAAAGAAGAAGGGTCCTAGCACATGAGCTTTCCGCAAACCACACCACACCATCACCTTTTGGCAGCCTTGCTGTTTGGATGAGTCCATCCAATGTGGATTGTCTTGAGACCAGTATAGAAGATTCTGTCTGTTGACTTCACCATTAACATAAAACAAAGCTTCCTCACTGAACAACAAAAGGTCTTTAGTAAAATTGATATTTTCGTCCAATTTATCTGAAAACCATTCGCACATCTGCATTCGTCTATCGGGGTCGTCTTCATTTAAGTGATGCAATATCTGTAATTTGTACGGATGGAACTTCTGCTCTACCAGGATTTTGTGGATAGTTGACCTTGGAACACCCAACTCCATGGATGTCCGACAAAGTGATTTCTTTGGGCTAGCAGCAATCTTGGCCATGACAACCTCTTTCGTTTCGTCTGAAGTCTTTGGTCGCCCGGAACGGGGTTTGTCCAAGACACTGCCTGTTTCTTTAAACTTCGTGACCAATTTCCCGACGGCAGTAAAATAAATAGGTTGACGATCAGGGTGTCGAAGGTTAAATTCATCGGCGATTTTGCGATAAGACCATCCATCTCGTCCACTTAAGAGTACTAACTCGATTATTTCTTCTTTAGACAGAGCCATCATTCGATCTTCGGAGGAAAAATAACATAAATAAATAAAATATTAAAATTCCTATGTACCCAGACTTTGTGGACACCCTGTATTAGAACCTTTAACATGTGTTTAGCGTATTGATGCTAAAGTTGGATCCCTATCGGCAGCTTCCAGATTTTTTCTAACTTTAACAACGAAGGGTCAAGCAACTTTCAGAAAGTGAGCATTTTCTCTGTATTATTATGGTGAACTTTAATAGCGGCGATTACAGAGTGCCTTTTCATTTGCTTTGTCAATTTAATGTCATTCAAATTATTAATCTAAAAAAAAACCAATTAAAAAAATAGTTATAAGAAAGAGCTATTCTAAATTGTAGAGGGTTCCACTAAAATAGTATTATTTCCCACCCAAAGAGATATTACTTCGGGAGAGAACGCGAGCCGTTACTCCCCCTCCTCCGACTTCACCTTTTTTGGACTTGCTACCAGGTTACTGAGAAATTCACACCGAGGCATGACTCTGAAATTGAAGGCTACCTCCCCGCCGTCTTAATCTCCCCCACCCCCCGGGTCGGGAAATTACTCATCTATTTTGTAGGTTTGCCTTGAACAACTTTTATGGATCCAGCCGCTTGTCGTTAAGTCAGACCCGCTGATCCCGGCCTCTTACACTTTCCCGTAAGGACACGCTCGGTTGTCCCGGCCGATAATGAGGGTTCGAGAAAGCCCCTCTCACTCTCCCTGTTTGGAGAAATCCGGCTATATATGCACCCTCCCAAGGATTACCCACAGATTCGGTTAGACGACGCTTCTCCGAAAGAAGTTAAATTAAACGATGCTCTCTCCCAAGAAGTGTTTAGTGACGGTCGCAAGCCACGGAAGAGCTGGACATCACACTCACTTCTTCGGGTCAGGGAGAAGAGTCTCTTAAGGCAATGTTAGCCTTTCTCATCCGCCTTCGGATCAAGGATTGGAGAAGCCGTCCTCCGAAGTATTCTGGTGACCTCTTGAGGACATGAGGCCCAATAGCTCGCTCAATCCGAGTTTGGAGAAGTCATTCCCCCCCCCCCTCCTATCGAAGTTCGGCTGGTGACCTCTTGAGGACAAGAGGCCCGCATCTCACTAAAACGGAGTTTGGAGAAAGTAGCATCACCCCTTTCGGGTTCCCGGCTACAACCGTGAGTAACCAAGGTCACCAAGACCCCACCCCCCTCAAAGTTCGCCCCGCTTTACTCTCGAGGTTCAAAGGAACTAAATCGCTCACTACCCTAAATCTCCCATTATAACCATTTAATAACCCTGGTTATCCAATTAGTATTCGGAACCTAATTCTGTCTTATCCATGTACCTATATATCCATATTTATTGTGTACCTTGGTCACGAGGCTGCAGCTAACTATTCAAATCGCACTCTTAGAACAATAACAATTATTTCCTTGCTTAGTCTACCTTAGAGCCTGTGTGGGTATATTCCCATACACTTGGCCATACTTCGACATAAAGATATATATATATATATATATATATATATATATATATATATATATATATATATATATATATATATATATATATATATATATATATATAATTTGGCGTCAGGATTTGGGGTCTTCCTTAGAATCCTCCCCACCTGATTTTGAAGCACTAAGTTCAATTAATAGCAGCTGCATTACCAAAAATATCTGGATACCAATATATTAGGATAAATTTCTTTCTGATTAACGGGTAACAACCAATTTTTAAGCCCATTCTTGTGTGGTGTGTCCACAGTTTTCCTAGTTCCTTAAAAGAGGATACTAGCTAAGCGGTAATAATAACCGCCATTTTTTGTGTCGTGAGTCAGATTCCCTCGTTTGTTTTCTTTATGTGAGTTCCCCCAATTTTTACTAGGAACTTTTAATAATTTTGTCGTTAGTATAATTTATATTTAATTTTGGGTAAAGCTTCAATAGCTTTGGTAGCTTTTTCGTTTGCAAATGCCGGAAGTAGCATATGCGGGATGTCGTCATTCGATCGCTTTCATAAGCAAGGGCAGATCCTAGGCTTATCTGAGAAAGATTTAATCGCTTACGTCTCTGAAGAGGAACGTAACGAACGTGCGGAAAGAAAAGCACGGAGAGAAGCAGAAGCAGAAGTCGAGGAATGAAAAGCGCCGAGAGAAGCAGAAGAGAGGGAAAGAAAAGCGCAGAAAGAAGCAGAAGTGAGAGAGAAAGAAAAGCGCAGATACAAGTAGAAGAGAAAGAAAGAATTAGGCAGCACGAGAGAGAGATAAGCCGTGACCAGGTCGAGATAAACTCTGTAGGGTCTCGAAATGAACAGGCTCAATTGCCTTCACTAAAACTCCCCGCATACAAGGATGGAGAACATTTTTGCTCTTATTTAACGCACTTTGAGAAGATCTTAGAAGTTAACAATTGGAACCTACAGACAAATTGGATTCACGCTTCAGCGTAACTTCTAATTCTGGCTGGATTCCGCAGAGAAACAAATGATTATGAGTCGCTAATTAACTTCATTCTGAGGGATCAACTAATTTCGACCCTTCCTCGCGAACTAAGGGCCTTCATAGCGGACAGAAGAGCGTCCACTTTTAAGGAGTATGTTGAAGAAGCTGACCTTCATGCTTCCAGTCACGACCTCTACCCCAAGGAGGTAAAGAAGAACCATCTCTCCTTCCCCAAACACAAGTTTGGATTTAACCGAAGCTAACCAAAGGGCAACAACGGCTTCGTAAAAGTGAAAGCGCCGAGCAAATACAGGCCCCACCCGCCGCGAGAGCAAAAGGACGTGAATCCTCCAGTACTCCCTACCACGCCTAGCAACTACCCCCTATAGACCAATTGTATGCTTTACGTGTGGCACCCCTGGGCACTTAAGTTACAATTGCCTCCAAAATTCTCAACTGAGGACCTCGTCGAGTCACCAGGTCCACCAAATCTCTGCTTCCCCATCGCTTAATCCACCAGCCGCATCGCCAGCGACCCCTGCTCCCTCTCCCCCGGATCAACAGGTAAATTTCTAAATTTAATGCTCAATAAGAGTTCCCCCGGTAGGCTCCAGTTTGAAAATGGCGCAGTAAATGGTTGCCGAGTGTCAACCTTAGTTAGAGATAAAGGTTGCACCTGCATAGTAGTATCAGACAAACTACTACCCCCCGTAAGCCCCCATAAAATTCTGCTCCATCCTTATCGGACAGAGCGCACAGCTCTCCTAAAGCCCAATTTCTCAGCCGCTCGTTACCAGGGCCCAGGCTGAGAAAGAAGTATTACTTCCAGTACCCATATCGTCCCCAGACGTCAACCTCGCCACCAATGTTCAATTTGCTGAGGCGCAAAAGGAATCGCCCCACATTACAATCCATGGGGGAAAAGCATGGAACAAGGAGACTGAAACGGTGCGATGCAAACGGAAGATCGAATGCACCGTGAAGGACGCGTTTTTATACCGTTCTTCTGTTAAACCGGAGAGTCCCACGACCAACGCGTTGTGTGTGCCGAGAACGTATATCGAACCCGTTCTAAAGATGGCTCATGATGGCCTAATAGTCGGACATTTCGGCCATAACAAAACGGCACAGCGAGTTTTCAAATATTTCTTTTGGCCAGGCGCGGCCAAAGAAATTATTGACTTCTGCAAGTCCTGTGACCTTTGCCAGAAGGTCACCTCCAAAGGGCGTGTAGCCCCCACCCCATTCAAAAGACCCCGAGAGTGGCCGAGCCCTTCTCCCGGGTCTCAATCGACCTAATAGGCCCCATTCGTCCCCCTCAAGCGAGGGACACTCCTATATTTTAACACCCGTCGATTGCGCCATCCGTTTTCCAGAGGCTATCCCCATGAAGAAGATTGATAGCATTTCTTGTGCAGAGGCTTAAATCTTAATCTTTTCCCGAGTAGGGATCTCGAAGGAGTTCTTATCCGACAGAGGACGTCAATTTCCTTCTGAATTGTTGGAGTATGTCGGTAATATTCCTTGGTCACGAAGCTGCAGCTAACTATTCAAATCGCACTCTTAGCACAATAACAATTTTTGTCTTGCTTAGCCTACCTTAGAACCTGTGTGCGTATATTCCCGTACACTTGGACATACTTCGACAGCGTTGAATTCCCACCCGTTCTAATTGCCATTGGCGGGGTACGGTTGCTCTAGAACATTCCTTCACCCCACATTGGTATACTAAATATGCCTGACTTAGGAGGAAACCGATACTGGGGAGTCTAGCATGGGTCAGGCGACCATGTCTCCGAAAATAGATGTTACAAGTTAACTATCTTTAACATAGCCATAGATCTTCACAACAAAGATATAATTATCCTTCCGATTCTCAAGCAAATGGAAATGTGATCCGTTTTAATATTAGGATCGATCAAATTAACTTTAACATCAAGCTTTTAAATTGGTTAAGTTAATCCAGAGGTGGTAAGGAAAGTAGGCAAATTATTCACCGCAAAGCATTCAAATTTGGATTGCTTCCTGCAGGACAGGACGAAAACAACATAACTGGATAGCTCGCGGGTACTGATTGGTCCCAAAAGCCACCAAGCGAATGAACTTCATGCCTTAAAATTTTCGAATTCATTTTCACGGCCTGATGATTTGCAATTCAGGATTGCTGAGAACTTTGATCAAACATGGCGCTCTGATGATTTGCAATTAAGGATTGCTGAGAACTTTGATCAAACATGGCGCTCTGATGATTTGCAATTAAAGATTGCTGAGAACTTTGATCAAACATGGCGCTCTGAGGATTTGCAATTAAGGATTGCTGAGAACTTTGATCAAACATGGCACGCAGATGATTTGAAATTAAGGATTGCTGAGAACTTTGATCAAACATAGGCACGCTGATGATTTGCAATTAAGGATTGCTAAGAACTTTGATCAAACATGGCGCTCTGATGATTTGCAATTAAGGATTGCTGAGAACTTTGATCAAACATGGCGCTCTGATGATTTGCAATTAAGGATTGCTGAGAACTTTGATCAAACATGGAGCTCTGATGATTTGCAATTAAGGATTGCTGAGAACTTTGATCAAACATGGCACTCTGAGGATTTGCAATTAAGGATTGCTGAGAACTTTGATCAACCATGGCACGCAGATGATTTGAAATTAAGGATTGCTGAGAACTTTGATCAAACATAGGCACGCTGATGATTTGCAATTAAGGTTTGCTGAGGACTTTAAACAAACATGGCGCTCTGATGATTTGCAATTAAGGATTGCTGAGAACTTTGATCAAACATGGCGCTCTGATGATTTGAAATTAAGGATTGCTGAGAACTTTGATCAAACATGGCACTCTGATGATTTGAAATTAAGGATTGCTGAGAACTTTGATCAAACATGGCACGCTGATGATTTACAATTTAGGATTGCTGAGAACATTGATCGAACATGGCGCTCTGATGCTTTGCAATTAAGAATTGCTAAGAACTTTGATCAAACATGGCGCTCTGATGATTTGCAATTAAGAATTGCTGAGAACTTTGATCAAACATGGAACGCAGATGATTTAAAATTAAGGATTGCTGAGAACTTTGATCAAACATGGCACGCTGATAATTTGCAATTAATGATTGCTGAGAACTTTGATCAAACATGGCACTCTGATGATTTGCAATTAAGGATCGCTGAGAACTTTGATCAAATATGGCGCTCTGATGCTTTGCAATTAAGGATTGCTGAGAACTTTGATAAAAAATGGCGCTCTGATAATTTGCAATTAAGGATTGCTGAGAACTTTGATCAAACATGGCACGCTGATGATTTTCAATTAAGGATTGCTAAAAACTTTGATCAAACATGGCGCTCTGATGATTTGCAATTAAGAATAGATAAGAACTTTGATCAAACATGGCGCTCTGATGCTTTGCAATTAAGGATTGCTGAGAACTTTGATCAAACATGGCACGCGAATGATTTGCAATTAAGGATTGCTGAGAACTTTGATCAAACATGGCGCTCTGATGCTTTGCAATTAAGGATTGCTGAGAACTTTGATCAAACATGGCACGCTGATGATTTGCAATTAAGGATTGCTGAGAACTTTGAACAAACATGGCACGCTGATACTTTGCAATTAAGGATTGCTGAAAACTTTGATCAAACATGGCACGCTAATGATTTGTAATTAAGGATTGCTGAGAACTTTGATCAAACATGGCGCTCTGATGATTTGCAATTAAGGATTGCTGAGAACTTTAATCAAACATAGCGCTCTGATGATTTGCAATTAAGGATTGCTGAGAACTTTGATCAAACATAGCGCTCTAAAGCTTTGCAATTAAGGATTGCAGAGAACTTTGATGCAACATAGCGCTCTGATGATTTGCAATTAAGGATTGCTGAGAACTTTGATCAAACATGGCGCTCTGATGATTTGCAATTAAGGATTGCAAAGAACTTTGATCAAACATGGCGCTCTGATGATTTGCAATTAAGGATTGCTGAGAGCTTTGATCAAACATGGCGCTCTGATGATTTGCAATTAAGGATTGCTGAGAACTTTGATCAAACATGGCACTCGGATGCTTTGCAATTAAGGATTCCTGAGAACTTTGATAAACATAGCAATCTGATGATTTGCAATTAAGGATTGCTGAGAACTTTGATCAAACATGGCACTCTGATGTTTTGCAATTAAGGATTGCTGAGAACTTTGATGAAACATGGCGCTCTGATGATTTGCCTTCAAGGATTGCTGAGAACTTTGATGAAACATAGCGCTCTGATGCTTTGCAATTAAAAAATTGCTGAGAACTTGGATAAAACATTGCGCTCTGATGATCTGCAATTAAGGATTGCTGAGAACTTTGATCAATCATGGCACGCTGAGGATTTGCAATTAAGGATTGCTGAGAACTTTGATCAAACATGGCACGCTAATGATTTACAATTAGGGATTGCTGAGAACTTTGATCAAACATGGCGCTCTGATGATTTGCAATTAAGGATTGCTGAGAACTTTGATCAAACATGGCGCTCTGATGCTTTGCAATTAAGGATTGCTGAGAACTTTGATCAAACTTTGCGCTCTGATAATTTGCAATTAAGGATTGCTGAGAACTTTGATCAAACATGGCACTCTGATGATTTGCAATTAAGGATTGCTGAGAACTTTGATCAAACATGGCACGCTGATGATTTGCAATTAAGGATTGCTGAAAACTTTGATCAAACATGGCGCTCTGATGCTTTGCAATTAAGGATTCCTAAGAACTTTAATTTAACATGGCGATCTAAAGATTTGCAATTAAGGATTGCTAAGAACTTTGATCAAAAATGGCGCTCTGATGATTTACAATTAAGGATTGCTGAGAACTTTGATGAAACATGGCGCTCTAATGATTTGCAATAAAGGATTGCTGAGAACTTTGATCAAACATGGCACGCTGATGCTTTGCAATTAAGGATTGCTGAGAACTTTGATCAAACATGGCACTCGATGATTTGCAATTAAAGATCACTGAGAACTTTGAACAAACATGGCGCTCTGATGATTTGCAATTAAGGATTGCTGAGAACTTTGATCAAACATGGCGCTCTGATGATTTGCAATTAAGGATTGCTGAGAACTTTGATCAAACATGGCACGCTGATGATTTGCAATTAAGGATTGCTGAGAACCTTGATCAAACATGGCGCTCTGATGCTTTGCAAATAAGGATTGCTGAGAACTTTGATCCATCATGGCGCTCTGATGCTTTGCAATTAAGGATTGCTGAGAACTTTGATCAAACATGGCACTCTGATGATTTGCAATTAAGGATTGCTGAGAACTTTGATCAAACATGGCGCTCTGATGCTTTGCAATTAAGGATTGCTGAGAACTTTGATCAAATATGGCACTCTGATGCTTTGCAATTAAGGATGGCTGAGAACTTTGATCAAACATAGCGCTCTGATGATTTGCAATTAAGGATTGCTGAGAACTTTGATCAAACATGGCGCTCTGATGATTTGCACATAAGGATTGCTGAGAACTTTGATCAAACATGGCGTTCTGATGATTTGCAATTAAGGATTGCTGAGAACTTTGATCAAACATGGCGCTCTGGGGATTTGCAATTAAGGATTGCTAAGAACTTTGATCAAACATGGCACGCAGATGATTTGAAATTAAGGATTGCTGAGAACTTTGTTTAAACATAGGCACGCTGATGATTTGCAATTAAGGATTGCTGAGAACTTTGATCAAACATGGCGTTCTGATGATTTGCAATTAAGGATTGCTGAGAACTTTGATCAAACATGGCACGCTGATGATTTGCAATTAAGGATAGATAAGAACTTTGATCAAACATGGCACGCTGATGATTTGCAATTAAGGATAGATAAGAACTTTGATCAAACATGGCACTCTGATGATTTGCAATTAGGATCGCTGAGAACTTTGATCAAATATGGCGCTCTGATGATTTGCAATTAAGGATTGCTGAGAACTTTGATCAAACATGGCGCTCTGAGGATTTGCAATTAAGGATTGCTGAGAACTTTGATCAAACATGGCGCTCTGATGATTTGCACATAGGGATTGCTGAGAACTTTGAACAAACATGGCGTTCTGATGATTTGCAATTAAGGATTGCTGAGAACTTTGATCAAACATGGCGCTCTGAGGATTTGCAATTAAGGATTGCTGAGAACTTTGATGAAAAATGGCACGCAGATGATTTAAAATTAAGGATTGCTGAGAACTTTGTTTAAACATAGGCACGCTGATGATTTGCAATTAAGGATTGCTGAGAACTTTGATCAAACATGGCGTTCTGATGCTTTGCAATTAAGGATTGCTGAGAACTTTGATCAAACATGGCACGCTGATGATTTGCAATTAAGGATAGATAAGAACTTTAATCAAACATGGCACGCTGATGATTTGCAATTAAGAATAGATAAGAACTTTGATCAAACATGGCAATCTGATGATTTTCGAATTAAGGATCGCTGAGAACTTTGATCAAACATGGCGCTCTGATGATTTGAAATTAAGGATTGCTGAGAACTTTGATCAAACATGGCGCTCTGATGAATTGCAATTAAGGATTGCTGAGAACTTTGATCAAACTTGGCACGCTGATGATTTGCAATTAAGGATTGCTGAAAACTTTGGTCAAACATGGCACGCAGGTGATTTGCAATTAAGGATTGCTGAGAACTTTGATCAAACATTGCGCTCTGATGCTTTGCAATTAAGGATTGCTGAGAACTTTGATCAAACATGGCACGCTGATGATTTGCAATTAAGGATTGCTGAGAACTTTGATCAAACATGGCACGATAATGATTTGTAATTAAGGATTGCTGAGAACTTTGATCAAACATGGCGCTCTGATGATTTGCCAGTAAGGATTGCTGAGAACTTTGATCAAATATGGCGCTCTGATGATTTGCAATTAAGGATTGCTGAGAACTTTGATCAAACATGGCGCTCTGATGATTTGCAATTAAGGATTGCTGAGAACTTTGATCAAACATGGCGCTCTAAAGCTTTGCAATTAAGGATTGCAGAGGACTTTGATCAAACATGGCGCTCTGATGATTTTCAATTAAGGATTGCTAAGAACTTTGATCAAACATGGCGCTCTGATGAAGTGCAATTAAGGATTACTAAGAACTTTGTTTAACATGGCGCTCTGATGATTTGCAATTAAGGATTGCTGAGAGCTTTGATCAAACATGGTGCTCTGATGATTTGCAATTAAGGATTGCTGAGAACTTTGATCAAACATGGCACTCTGATGATTTGCAATTAAGGATTGCTGAGAACTTTGATCAAACATGGCACTCTGATGTTTTGCAATTAAGGATTGCTGAGAACTTTGATCAAACTTGGCGCTCTGATGATTTGCCTTCAAGGATTGCTGAGAACTTTGATCAAACATGGCGCTCTGATGCCTTGCAATTAAGGATTGCTGAGAACTTTGATCAAACATTGCGCTCTGATGATTTGCAATTAAGGATTGCTGAGAACTTTGATCAAACATGGCACGCTGATGATTTGCAATTAAGGATTGCTGAGAACTTTGATCAAACATGGCACTCGGATGTTTTGCAATTAAGGATTGCTGAGAACTTTGATCAAACATGGCACTCTGATGATTTGCAATTAAGGATTGCTGAGAACTTTGATCAAACATGGCACTCTGATGTTTTCCAATTAAGGATTGATGAGAACTTTGATCAAACATGGCGCTCTGATGATTTGGCTTCAAGGATTGCTGAGAACTTTGATCAAACATGGCGCTCTGAGGATTTGCAATTAAGGATTGCTGAGAACTTTGATCAAACATGGCGCTCTGATGATTTGCACATAAGGATTGCTGAGAACTTTGAACAAACATGGCGTTCTGATGATTTGCAATTAAGGATTGCTGAGAACTTTGATCAAACATGGCGCTCTGAGGATTTGCAATTAAGGATTGCTGAGAACTTTGATGAAAAATGGCACGCAGATGATTTAAATTTAAGGATTGCTGAGAACTTTGTTTAAACATAGGCACGCTGATGATTTGCAATTAAGGAGTGCTGAGAACTTTGATCAAACATGGCGTTCTGATGCTTTGCAATTAAGGATTGCTGAGAACTTTGATCAAACATGGCACGCTGATGATTTGCAATTAAGGATAGATAAGAACTTTAATCAAACATGGCACGCTGATGATTTGCAATTAAGAATAGATAAGAACTTTGATCAAACATGGCAATCTGATGATTTTCGAATTAAGGATCGCTGAGAACTTTGATCAAACATGGCGCTCTGATGATTTGAAATTAAGGATTGCTGAGAACTTTGATCAAACATGGCGCTCTGATGAATTGCAATTAAGGATTGCTGAGAACTTTGATCAAACATGGCACGCTGATGATTTGCAATTAAGGATTGCTGAAAACTTTGATCAAACATGGCACGCAGGTGATTTGCAATTAAGGATTGCTGAGAACTTTGATCAAACATTGCGCTCTGATGCTTTGCAATTAAGGATTGCTGAGAACTTTGATCAAACATGGCACGCTGATGATTTGCAATTAAGGATTGCTGAGAACTTTGATCAAACATGGCACGATAATGATTTGTAATTAGGGATTGCTGAGAACTTTGATCAAACATGGCGCTCTGATGATTTGCAATTAAGGATTGCTGAGAACTTTGATCAAATATGGCGCTCTGATGATTTGCAATTAAGGATTGCTGAGAACTTTGATCAAACATGGCGCTCTGATGATTTGCAATTAAGGATTGCTGAGAACTTTGATCAAACATGGCGCTCTAAAGCTTTGCAATTAAGGATTGCAGAGGACTTTAATCAAACATGGCGCTCTGATGATTTTCAATTAAGGATTGCTAAGAACATTGATCAAACATGGCGCTCTGATGAAGTGCAATTAAGGATTACTAAGAACTTTGTTTAAACATGGCGCTCTGATGATTTGCAATTAAGGATTGCTGAGAGCTTTGATCAAACATGGTGCTCTGATGATTTGCAATTAAGGATTGCTGAGAACTTTGATCAAACATGGCACGCTGATGATTTGCAATTAAGGATTGCTGAGAACTTTGATCAAACATGGCACTCGGATGTTTTGCAATTAAGGATTGCTGAGAACTTTGATCAAACATGGCGCTCTGATGATTTGCCTTCAAGGATTGCTGAGAACTTTGAACAAACATGGCGCTCTGATGATTTGCAATTAAGGATTGCTGAGAACTTTGATCAAACATGGCGCTCTGATGATTTGCAATTAAGGATTGCTGAGAACTTTGATCAAACATGGCACGCTGATGATTTGCAATTAAGGATTGCTGAGAACTTTGATCAAACATGGCGCTCTGATGCTTTGCAAATAAGGATTGCTGAGAAATTTGATCCATCATGGCGCTCTGATGCTTTGCAATTAAGGATTGCTGAGAACTTTGATCAAACATGGCACTCTGATGATTTGCAATTAAGAATTGCTGAGAACTTTGATCAAACATGGCGCTCTGATGCTTTGCAATTAAGGATTGCTGAGAACTTTGATCAAATATGGCACTCTGATGCTTTGCAATTAAGGATGGCTGAGAACTTTGATCAAACATAGCGCTCTGATGATTTGCAATTAAGGATTGCTGAGAACTTTGATCAAACATGGCGCTCTGATGATTTGCACATAAGGATTGCTGAGAACTTTGATCAAACATGGCGTTCTGATGATTTGCAATTAAGGATTGCTGAGAACTTTGATCAAACATGGCGCTCTGGGGATTTGCAATTAAGGATTGCTAAGAACTTTGATCAAACATGGCACGCAGATGATTTGAAATTAAGGATTGCTGAGAACTTTGATCAAACATGGCACGCTGATGATTTGCAATTAAGGATTGCTGAGAACTTTGATCAAACATGGCGTTCTGATGATTTGCAATTAAGGATTGCTGAGAACTTTGATCAAACATGGCACGCTGATGATTTGCAATTAAGGATAGATAAGAACTTTGATCAAACATGGCACGCTGATGATTTGCAATTAAGGATAGATAAGAACTTTGATCAAACATGGCACTCTGATGATTTGCAATTAGGATCGCTGAGAACTTTGATCAAATATGGCGCTCTGATGATTTGCAATTAAGGATTGCTGAGAACTTTGATCAAACATGGCGCTCTGAGGATTTGCAATTAAGGATTGCTGAGAACTTTGATCAAACATGGCGCTCTGATGATTTGCACATAAGGATTGCTGAGAACTTTGAACAAACATGGCGTTCTGATGATTTGCAATTAAGGATTGCTGAGAACTTTGATCAAACATGGCGCTCTGAGGATTTGCAATTAAGGATTGCTGAGAACTTTGATGAAAAATGGCACGCAGATGATTTAAAATTAAGGATTGCTGAGAACTTTGTTTAAACATAGGCACGCTGATGATTTGCAATTAAGGATTGCTGAGAACTTTGATCAAACATGGCGTTCTGATGCTTTGCAATTAAGGATTGCTGAGAACTTTGATCAAACATGGCACGCTGATGATTTGCAATTAAGGATAGATAAGAACTTTAATCAAACATGGCACGCTGATGATTTGCAATTAAGAATAGATAAGAACTTTGATCAAACATGGCAATCTGATGATTTTCGAATTAAGGATCGCTGAGAACTTTGATCAAACATGGCGCTCTGATGATTTGAAATTAAGGATTGCTGAGAACTTTGATCAAACATGGCGCTCTGATGAATTGCAATTAAGGATTGCTGAGAACTTTGATCAAACATGGCACGCTGATGATTTGCAATTAAGGATTGCTGAAAACTTTGATCAAACATGGCACGCAGGTGATTTGCAATTAAGGATTGCTGAGAACTTTGATCAAACATTGCGCTCTGATGCTTTGCAATTAAGGATTGCTGAGAACTTTGATCAAACATGGCGCTCTGATGATTTGCAATTAAGGATTGCTGAGAACTTTGATCAAACATGGCACGATAATGATTTGTAATTAAGGATTGCTGAGAACTTTGATCAAACATGGCGCTCTGATGATTTGCAATTAAGGATTGCTGAGAACTTTGATCAAATATGGCGCTCTGATGATTTGCAATTAAGGATTGCTGAGAACTTTGATCAAACATGGCGCTCTGATGATTTGCAATTAAGGATTGCTGAGAACTTTGATCAAACATGGCGCTCTAAAGCTTTGCAATTAAGGATTGCAGAGGAATTTGATCAAACATGGCGCTCTGATGATTTTCAATTAAGGATTGTTAAGAACTTTGATCAAACATGGCGCTCTGATGAAGTGCAATTAAGGATTACTAAGAACTTTGTTTAACATGGCGCTCTGATGATTTGCAATTAAGGATTGCTGAGAGCTTTGATCAAACATGGTGCTCTGATGATTTGCAATTAAGGATTGCTGAGAACTTTGATCAAACATGGCACTCTGATGATTTGCAATTAAGGATTGCTAAGAACTTTGATCAAACATGGCACTCTGATGTTTTGCAATTAAGGATTGCTGAGAACTTTGATCAAACATGGCGCTCTGATGATTTGCCTTCAAGGATTGCTGAGAACTTTGATCAAACATGGCGCTCTGATGCCTTGCAATTAAGGATTGCTGACAACTTTGATCAAACTTTGCGCTCTGATGATTTGCAATTAAGGATTGCTGAGAACTTTGATCAAACATGGCACGCTGATGATTTGCAATTAAGGATTGCTGAGAAATTTGATCAAACATGGCACTCGGATATTTTGCAATTAAGGATTGCTGAGAACTTTGATCAAACATGGCACTCTGATGATTTGCAATTAAGGATTGCTGAGAACTTTGATCAAACATGGCACTCTGATGTTTTCCAATTAAGGATTGCTGAGAACTTTGATCAAACATGGCGCTCTGATGATTTGCCTTCAAGGATTGCTGAGAACTTTGATCAAACATGGCGCTCTGAGGATTTGCAATTAAGGATTGCTGAGAACTTTGATCAAACATGGCGCTCTGATGATTTGCACATAAGGATTGCTGAGAACTTTGAACAAACATGGCGTTCTGATGATTTGCAATTAAGGATTGCTGAGAACTTTGATCAAACATGGCGCTCTGAGGATTTGCAATTAAGGATTGCTGAGAACTTTGATGAAAAATGGCACGCAGATGATTTAAAATTAAGGATTGCTGAGAACTTTGTTTAAACATAGGCACGCTGATGATTTGCAATTAAGGATTGCTGAGAACTTTGATCAAACATGGCGTTCTGATGCTTTGCAATTAAGGATTGCTGAGAACTTTGATCAAACATGGCACGCTGATGATTTGCAATTAAGGATAGATAAGAACTTTAATCAAACATGGCACGCTGATGATTTGCAATTAAGAATAGATAAGAACTTTGATCAAACATGGCAATCTGATGATTTTCGAATTAAGGATCGCTGAGAACTTTGATCAAACATGGCGCTCTGATGATTTGAAATTAAGGATTGCTGAGAACTTTGATCAAACATGGCGCTCTGATGAATTGCAATTATGGATTGCTGAGAACTTTGATCAAACATGGCACGCTGATGATTTGCAATTAAGGATTGCTGAAAACTTTGATCAAACATGGCACGCAGGTGATTTGCAATTAAGGATTGCTGAGAACTTTGATCAAACATTGCGCTCTGATGCTTTGCAATTAAGGATTGCTGAGAACTTTGATCAAACATGGCACGCTGATGATTTGCAATTAAGGATTGCTGAGAACTTTGATCAAACATGGCACGATAATGATTTGTAATTAGGGATTGCTGAGAACTTTGATCAAACATGGCGCTCTGATGATTTGCAATTAAGGATGGCTGAGAACTTTGATCAAATATGGCGCTCTGATGATTTGCAATTAAGGATTGCTGAGAACTTTGATCAAACATGGCGCTCTGATGATTTGCAATTAAGGATTGCTGAGAACTTTGATCAAACATGGCGCTCTAAAGCTTTGCAATTAAGGATTGCAGAGGACTTTAATCAAACATGGCGCTCTGATGATTTTCAATTAAGGATTGCTAAGAACATTGATCAAACATGGCGCTCTGATGAAGTGCAATTAAGGATTACTAAGAACTTTGTTTAAACATGGCGCTCTGATGATTTGCAATTAAGGATTGCTGAGAGCTTTGATCAAACATGGTGCTCTGATGATTTGCAATTAAGGATTGCTGAGAACTTTGATCAAACATGGCACTCTGATGATTTGCAATTAAGGATTGCTGAGAACTTTGATCAAACATGGCACTCTGATGTTTTGCAATTAAGGATTGCTGAGAACTTTGATCAAACATGGCGCTCTGATGATTTGCCTTCAAGGATTGCTGAGAACTTTGATCAAACATGGCGCTCTGATGCCTTGCAATTAAGGATTGCTGACAACTTTGATCAAACATTGCGCTCTGATGATTTGCAATTAAGGATTGCTGAGAACTTTGATCAAACATGGCACGCTGATGATTTGCAATTAAGGATTGCTGAGAACTTTAATCAAACATGGCACTCGGATGTTTTGCAATTAAGGATTGCTGAGAACTTTGATCAAACATGGCACTCTGATGATTTGCAATTAAGGATTGCTGAGAACTTTGATCAAACATGGCACTCTGATGTTTTCCAATTAAGGATTGCTGAGAACTTTGATCAAACATGGCGCTCTGATGATTTGCCTTCAAGGATTGCTGAGAACTTTGATCAAACATGGCACTCTGATGATTTGCAATTAAGGATCACTGAGAACTTTGAACAAACATGGCGCTCTGATGATTTGCAATTAAGGATTGCTGAGAACTTTGATCAAATATGGCACGTTGATGATTTGCAATTAAGGATTGCTGAGAACTTTGATCAAATATGGCGCTCTGATGATTTGCAATTAAGGATTGCTGAGAACTTTGATCAAACATGGCGCTCTGATGATTTGCAATTAAGGATTGCTGAGAACTTTGATCAAACATGGCGCTCTAAAGCTTTGCAATTAAGGATTGCAGAGGAATTTGATCAAACATGGCGCTCTGATGATTTTCAATTAAGGATTGTTAAGAACTTTGATCAAACATGGCGCTCTGATGAAGTGCAATTAAGGATTACTAAGAACTTTGTTTAACATGGCGCTCTGATGATTTGCAATTAAGGATTGCTGAGAGCTTTGATCAAACATGGTGCTCTGATGATTTGCAATTAAGGATTGCTGAGAACTTTGATCAAACATGGCACTCTGATGATTTGCAATTAAGGATTGCTAAGAACTTTGATCAAACATGGCACTCTGATGTTTTGCAATTAAGGATTGCTGAGAACTTTGATCAAACATGGCGCTCTGATGATTTGCCTTCAAGGATTGCTGAGAACTTTGATCAAACATGGCGCTCTGATGCCTTGCAATTAAGGATTGCTGACAACTTTGATCAAACTTTGCGCTCTGATGATTTGCAATTAAGGATTGCTGAGAACTTTGATCAAACATGGCACGCTGATGATTTGCAATTAAGGATTGCTGAGAAATTTGATCAAACATGGCACTCGGATATTTTGCAATTAAGGATTGCTGAGAACTTTGATCAAACATGGCACTCTGATGATTTGCAATTAAGGATTGCTGAGAACTTTGATCAAACATGGCACTCTGATGTTTTCCAATTAAGGATTGCTGAGAACTTTGATCAAACATGGCGCTCTGATGATTTGCCTTCAAGGATTGCTGAGAACTTTGATCAAACATGGCGCTCTGAGGATTTGCAATTAAGGATTGCTGAGAACTTTGATCAAACATGGCGCTCTGATGATTTGCACATAAGGATTGCTGAGAACTTTGAACAAACATGGCGTTCTGATGATTTGCAATTAAGGATTGCTGAGAACTTTGATCAAACATGGCGCTCTGAGGATTTGCAATTAAGGATTGCTGAGAACTTTGATGAAAAATGGCACGCAGATGATTTAAAATTAAGGATTGCTGAGAACTTTGTTTAAACATAGGCACGCTGATGATTTGCAATTAAGGATTGCTGAGAACTTTGATCAAACATGGCGTTCTGATGCTTTGCAATTAAGGATTGCTGAGAACTTTGATCAAACATGGCACGCTGATGATTTGCAATTAAGGATAGATAAGAACTTTAATCAAACATGGCACGCTGATGATTTGCAATTAAGAATAGATAAGAACTTTGATCAAACATGGCAATCTGATGATTTTCGAATTAAGGATCGCTGAGAACTTTGATCAAACATGGCGCTCTGATGATTTGAAATTAAGGATTGCTGAGAACTTTGATCAAACATGGCGCTCTGATGAATTGCAATTATGGATTGCTGAGAACTTTGATCAAACATGGCACGCTGATGATTTGCAATTAAGGATTGCTGAAAACTTTGATCAAACATGGCACGCAGGTGATTTGCAATTAAGGATTGCTGAGAACTTTGATCAAACATTGCGCTCTGATGCTTTGCAATTAAGGATTGCTGAGAACTTTGATCAAACATGGCACGCTGATGATTTGCAATTAAGGATTGCTGAGAACTTTGATCAAACATGGCACGATAATGATTTGTAATTAGGGATTGCTGAGAACTTTGATCAAACATGGCGCTCTGATGATTTGCAATTAAGGATGGCTGAGAACTTTGATCAAATATGGCGCTCTGATGATTTGCAATTAAGGATTGCTGAGAACTTTGATCAAACATGGCGCTCTGATGATTTGCAATTAAGGATTGCTGAGAACTTTGATCAAACATGGCGCTCTAAAGCTTTGCAATTAAGGATTGCAGAGGACTTTAATCAAACATGGCGCTCTGATGATTTTCAATTAAGGATTGCTAAGAACATTGATCAAACATGGCGCTCTGATGAAGTGCAATTAAGGATTACTAAGAACTTTGTTTAAACATGGCGCTCTGATGATTTGCAATTAAGGATTGCTGAGAGCTTTGATCAAACATGGTGCTCTGATGATTTGCAATTAAGGATTGCTGAGAACTTTGATCAAACATGGCACTCTGATGATTTGCAATTAAGGATTGCTGAGAACTTTGATCAAACATGGCACTCTGATGTTTTGCAATTAAGGATTGCTGAGAAATTTGATCAAACATGGCGCTCTGATGATTTGCCTTCAAGGATTGCTGAGAACTTTGATCAAACATGGCGCTCTGATGCCTTGCAATTAAGGATTGCTGACAACTTTGATCAAACATTGCGCTCTGATGATTTGCAATTAAGGATTGCTGAGAACTTTGATCAAACATGGCACGCTGATGATTTGCAATTAAGGATTGCTGAGAACTTTAATCAAACATGGCACTCGGATGTTTTGCAATTAAGGATTGCTGAGAACTTTGATCAAACATGGCACTCTGATGATTTGCAATTAAGGATTGCTGAGAACTTTGATCAAACATGGCACTCTGATGTTTTCCAATTAAGGATTGCTGAGAACTTTGATCAAACATGGCGCTCTGATGATTTGCCTTCAAGGATTGCTGAGAACTTTGATCAAACATGGCACTCTGATGATTTGCAATTAAGGATCACTGAGAACTTTGAACAAACATGGCGCTCTGATGATTTGCAATTAAGGATTGCTGAGAACTTTGATCAAATATGGCACGTTGATGATTTGCAATTAAGGATTGCTGAGAACTTTGATCAAACATGGCACTCGGATGTTTTGCAATTAAGGATTGCTGAGAACTTTGATCAAACATGGCACTCTGATGATTTGCAATTAAGGATTGCTGAGAACTTTGATCAAACATGGCACTCTGATGTTTTCCAATTAAGGATTGCTGAGAACTTTGATCAAACATGGCGCTCTGATGATTTGCCTTCAAGGATTGCTGAGAACTTTGATCAAACATGGCACTCTGATGATTTGCAATTGAAGATCACTGAGAACTTTGAACAAACATGGCGCTCTGATGATTTGCAATTAAGGATTGCTGAGAACTTTGATCAAACATGGCACTCTGATGATTTGCAATTAAGGATTACTGAGAACTTTGATCAAACATGGCACTCTGATGTTTTGCAATTAAGGATTGCTGAGAACTTTGATCAAACATGGCGCTGTGATGGTTTGCCTTCAAGGATTGCTGAGAACTTTGATCAAACATTGCGCTCTGATGCTTTGCAATTTAGGATTGCTGAGAACTTTGATCAAACATGGCACTCGGATGCTTTGCAATTAAGGATTGCTGAGAACTTTGATCAAACATGGCACTCTGATGATTTGCAATTAAGGATTGCTGAGAACTTTGATCAAACATGGCACTCTGATGTTTTGCAATTAAGGATTGCTGAGAACTTTAATCAAACATGGCGCTCTGATGATTTGCAATTAAGGATTGCTGAGAACTTTGATCAAACATGGCGCTCTGATGCTTTGCAAATAAGGATTGCTGAGAACTTTGATCAAAAATGCGCTCTGATGATTTGCAATTAAGGATTGCTAAGAACTCTTATCAAACATGGCACGCTGATGATTTGCAATTAAGGATTGCTGAGTACTTTGATCAAACATAGGCACGCTGATGATTTGCAATTAAGGATTGCTAAGAACTTTGATCAAACATGGCGCTCTGATGATTTGCAATTAAGGATTGCAGAGAACTTTGATCAAACATGGCGTTCTGATGCTTTGCAATTAAGAATAGCTGAGAACTTTGATCAAATATGTCGCTCTGAGGATTTGCAATTAAGGATTGCTGAGAACTTTGATCAAACATGGCGCTCTGATGCTTTGCAATTTAGGATTGCTGAGAACTTTGATCAAACATTGCGCTCTGATGATTTGCAATTAAGGATTGCTGAGAACTTTGATAAAACATGGCGCTCTGATGATTCGCAATTGAGGATTGCTGAGAGCTTTGATCAAACATGGCGCTCTGATGCTTTGCAATTAAGGATTGCTGAGAACTTTGATCAAACATTGCGATCTGATGATTTGCAATTAAGGATTGCTGAGAACTTTGATCAAACATGCCACGCTGATGATTTATTTGCAATTAAGGATTGCTGAGAACTTTGATCCATCATGGCGCTCTGATGCTTTGCAATTAAGGATTGCTGAGAACTTTGATCAAACATGGCACTCTGATGATTTGCAATTAAGGATTGCTGAGAACTTTGATCAAATATGGCACTCTGATGCTTTGCAATTAAGGATGGCTGAGAACTTTGATCAAACATAGCGCTCTGATGATTTGCAATTAAGAATTGCTGAGAACTTTGATCAAACATGGCGCTCTGATGATTTGCACATAAGGATTGCTGAGAACTTTGATCAAACATGGCGTTCTGATGATTTGCAATTAAGGATTGCTGAGAACTTTGATCAAACATGGCGCTCTGGGGATTTGCAATTAAGGATTGCTAAGAACTTTGATCAAACATGGCACACAGATGATTTGAAATTAGGGATTGCTGAGAACTTTGTTTAAACATAGGCACGCTGATGATTTGCAATTAAGGATTGCTGAGAACTTTCATCAAACATGGCGTTCTGATGATTTGCAATTAAGGATTGCTGAGAACTTTGATCAAACATGGCACGCTGATGATTTGCAATTAAGGATAGATAAGAACTTTGATCAAACATGGCACGCTGATGATTTGCAATTAAGGATAGATAAGAACTTTGATCAAACATGGCACTCTGATGATTTGCAATTAGGATCGCTGAGAACTTTGATCAAATATGGCGCTCTGATGATTTGCAATTAAGGATTGCTGAGAACTTTGATCAAACATGGCGCTCTGAGGATTTGCAATTAAGGATTGCTGAGAACTTTGATCAAACATGGCGCTCTGATGATTTGCACATAAGGATTGCTGAGAACTTTGAACAAACATGGCGTTCTGATGATTTGCAATTAAGGATTGCTGAGAACTTTGATCAAACATGGCGCTCTGAGGATTTGCAATTAAGGATTGCTGAGAACTTTGATGAAAAATGGCACGCAGATGATTTAAAATTAAGGATTGCTGAGAACTTTGTTTAAACATAGGCACGCTGATGATTTGCAATTAAGGATTGCTGAGAACTTTGATCAAACATGGCGTTCTGATGCTTTGCAATTAAGGATTGCTGAGAACTTTGATCAAACATGGCACGCTGATGATTTGCAATTAAGGATAGATAAGAACTTTAATCAAACATGGCACGCTGATGATTTGCAATTAAGAATAGATAAGAACTTTGATCAAACATGGCAATCTGATGATTTTCGAATTAAGGATCGCTGAGAACTTTGATCAAACATGGCGCTCTGATGATTTGAAATTAAGGATTGCTGAGAACTTTGATCAAACATGGCGCTCTGATGAATTGCAATTAAGGATTGCTGAGAACTTTGATCAAACTTGGCACGCTGATGATTTGCAATTAAGGATTGCTGAAAACTTTGATCAAACATGGCACGCAGGTGATTTGCAATTAAGGATTGCTGAGAACTTTGATCAAACATTGCGCTCTGATGCTTTGCAATTAAGGATTGCTGAGAACTTTGATCAAACATGGCACGCTGATGATTTGCAATTAAGGATTGCTGAGAACTTTGATCAAACATGGCACGATAATGATTTGTAATTAAGGATTGCTGAGAACTTTGATCAAACATGGCGCTCTGATGATTTGCAATTAAGGATTGCTGAGAACTTTGATCAAACATGGCGCTCTGATGATTTGCAATTAAGGATTGCTGAGAACTTTGATCAAACATGGCGCTCTAAAGCTTTGCAATTAAGGATTGCAGAGGACTTTGATCAAACATGGCGCTCTGATGATTTTCAATTAAGGATTGCTAAGAACTTTGATCAAACATGGCGCTCTGATGAAGTGCAATTAAGGATTACTAAGAACTTTGTTTAACATGGCGCTCTGATGATTTGCAATTAAGGATTGCTGAGAGCTTTGATCAAACATGGTGCTCTGATGATTTGCAATTAAGGATTGCTGAGAACTTTGATCAAACATGGCACTCTGATGATTTGCAATTAAGGATTGCTGAGAACTTTGATCAAACATGGCACTCTGATGTTTTGCAATTAAGGATTGCTGAGAACTTTGATCAAACATGGCGCTCTGATGATTTGCCTTCAAGGATTGCTGAGAACTTTGATCAAACATGGCGCTCTGATGCCTTGCAATTAAGGATTGCTGACAACTTTGATCAAACATTGCGCTCTGATGATTTGCAATTAAGGATTGCTGAGAACTTTGATCAAACATGGCACGCTGATGATTTGCAATTAAGGATTGCTGAGAACTTTGATCAAACATGGCACTCGGATGTTTTGCAATTAAGGATTGCTGAGAACTTTGATCACACATGGCACTCTGATGATTTGCAATTAAGGATTGCTGAGAACTTTGATCAAACATGGCACTCTGATGTTTTCCAATTAAGGATTGCTGAGAACTTTGATCAAACATGGCGCTCTGATGATTTGCCTTCAAGGATTGCTGAGAACTTTGATCAAACATGGCGCTCTGAGGATTTGCAATTAAGGATTGCTGAGAACTTTGATCAAACATGGCGCTCTGATGATTTGCACATAAGGATTGCTGAGAACTTTGAACAAACATGGCGTTCTGATGATTTGCAATTAAGGATTGCTGAGAACTTTGATCAAACATGGCGCTCTGAGGATTTGCAATTAAGGATTGCTGAGAACTTTGATGAAAAATGGCACGCAGATGATTTAAAATTAAGGATTGCTGAGAACTTTGTTTAAACATAGGCACGCTGATGATTTGCAATTAAGGAGTGCTGAGAACTTTGATCAAACATGGCGTTCTGATGCTTTGCAATTAAGGATTGCTGAGAACTTTGATCAAACATGGCACGCTGATGATTTGCAATTAAGGATAGATAAGAACTTTAATCAAACATGGCACGCTGATGATTTGCAATTAAGAATAGATAAGAACTTTGATCAAACATGGCAATCTGATGATTTTCGAATTAAGGATCGCTGAGAACTTTGATCAAACATGGCGCTCTGATGATTTGAAATTAAGGATTGCTGAGAACTTTGATCAAACATGGCGCTCTGATGAATTGCAATTAAGGATTGCTGAGAACTTTGATCAAACATGGCACGCTGATGATTTGCAATTAAGGATTGCTGAAAACTTTGATCAAACATGGCACGCAGGTGATTTGCAATTAAGGATTGCTGAGAACTTTGATCAAACATTGCGCTCTGATGCTTTGCAATTAAGGATTGCTGAGAACTTTGATCAAACATGGCACGCTGATGATTTGCAATTAAGGATTGCTGAGAACTTTGATCAAACATGGCACGATAATGATTTGTAATTAGGGATTGCTGAGAACTTTGATCAAACATGGCGCTCTGATGATTTGCAATTAAGGATTGCTGAGAACTTTGATCAAATATGGCGCTCTGATGATTTGCAATTAAGGATTGCTGAGAACTTTGATCAAACATGGCGCTCTGATGATTTGCAATTAAGGATTGCTGAGAACTTTGATCAAACATGGCGCTCTAAAGCTTTGCAATTAAGGATTGCAGAGGACTTTAATCAAACATGGCGCTCTGATGATTTTCAATTAAGGATTGCTAAGAACATTGATCAAACATGGCGCTCTGATGAAGTGCAATTAAGGATTACTAAGAACTTTGTTTAAACATGGCGCTCTGATGATTTGCAATTAAGGATTGCTGAGAGCTTTGATCAAACATGGTGCTCTGATGATTTGCAATTAAGGATTGCTGAGAACTTTGATCAAACATGGCACTCTGATGATTTGCAATTAAGGATTGCTGAGAACTTTGATCAAACATGGCACTCTGATGTTTTGCAATTAAGGATTGCTGAGAACTTTGATCAAACATGGCGCTCTGATGATTTGCCTTCAAGGATTGCTGAGAACTTTGATCAAACATGGCGCTCTGATGCCTTGCAATTAAGGATTGCTGACAACTTTGATCAAACATTGCGCTCTGATGATTTGCAATTAAGGATTGCTGAGAACTTTGATCAAACATGGCACGCTGATGATTTGCAATTAAGGATTGCTGAGAACTTTGATCAAACATGGCACTCGGATGTTTTGCAATTAAGGATTGCTGAGAACTTTGATCAAACATGGCACTCGATGATTTGCAATTAAAGATCACTGAGAACTTTGAACAAACATGGCGCTCTGATGATTTGCAATTAAGGATTGCTGAGAACTTTGATCAAACATGGCGCTCTGATGATTTGCAATTAAGGATTGCTGAGAACTTTGATCAAACATGGCACGCTGATGATTTGCAATTAAGGATTGCTGAGAACTTTGATCAAACATGGCGCTCTGATGCTTTGCAAATAAGGATTGCTGAGAAATTTGATCCATCATGGCGCTCTGATGCTTTGCAATTAAGGATTGCTGAGAACTTTGATCAAACATGGCACTCTGATGATTTGCAATTAAGGATTGCTGAGAACTTTGATCAAACATGGCGCTCTGATGCTTTGCAATTAAGGATTGCTGAGAACTTTGATCAAATATGGCACTCTGATGCTTTGCAATTAAGGATGGCTGAGAACTTTGATCAAACATAGCGCTCTGATGATTTGCAATTAAGGATTGCTGAGAACTTTGATCAAACATGGCGCTCTGATGATTTGCACATAAGGATTGCTGAGAACTTTGATCAAACATGGCGTTCTGATGATTTGCAATTAAGGATTGCTGAGAACTTTGATCAAACATGGCGCTCTGGGGATTTGCAATTAAGGATTGCTAAGAACTTTGATCAAACATGGCACGCAGATGATTTGAAATTAAGGATTGCTGAGAACTTTGTTTAAACATAGGCACGCTGATGATTTGCAATTAAGGATTGCTGAGAACTTTGATCAAACATGGCGTTCTGATGATTTGCAATTAAGGATTGCTGAGAACTTTGATCAAACATGGCACGCTGATGATTTGCAATTAAGGATAGATAAGAACTTTGATCAAACATGGCACGCTAATGATTTGCAATTAAGGATAGATAAGAACTTTGATCAAACATGGCACTCTGATGATTTGCAATTAGGATCGCTGAGAACTTTGATCAAATATGGCGCTCTGATGATTTGCAATTAAGGATTGCTGAGAACTTTGATCAAACATGGCGCTCTGAGGATTTGCAATTAAGGATTGCTGAGAACTTTGATCAAACATGGCGCTCTGATGATTTGCACATAAGGATTGCTGAGAACTTTGAACAAACATGGCGTTCTGATGATTTGCAATTAAGGATTGCTGAGAACTTTGATCAAACATGGCGCTCTGAGGATTTGCAATTAAGGATTGCTGAGAACTTTGATGAAAAATGGCACGCAGATGATTTAAAATTAAGGATTGCTGAGAACTTTGTTTAAACATAGGCACGCTGATGATTTGCAATTAAGGATTGCTGAGAACTTTGATCAAACATGGCGTTCTGATGCTTTGCAATTAAGGATTGCTGAGAACTTTGATCAAACATGGCACGCTGATGATTTGCAATTAAGGATAGATAAGAACTTTAATCAAACATGGCACGCTGATGATTTGCAATTAAGAATAGATAAGAACTTTGATCAAACATGGCAATCTGATGATTTTCGAATTAAGGATCGCTGAGAACTTTGATCAAACATGGCGCTCTGATGATTTGAAATTAAGGATTGCTGAGAACTTTGATCAAACATGGCGCTCTGATGAATTGCAATTAAGGATTGCTGAGAACTTTGATCAAACATGGCACGCTGATGATTTGCAATTAAGGATTGCTGAAAACTTTGATCAAACATGGCACGCAGGTGATTTGCAATTAAGGATTGCTGAGAACTTTGATCAAACATTGCGCTCTGATGCTTTGCAATTAAGGATTGCTGAGAACTTTGATCAAACATGGCACGCTGATGATTTGCAATTAAGGATTGCTGAGAACTTTGATCAAACATGGCACGATAATGATTTGTAATTAAGGATTGCTGAGAACTTTGATCAAACATGGCGCTCTGATGATTTGCAATTAAGGATTGCTGAGAACTTTGATCAAATATGGCGCTCTGATGATTTGCAATTAAGGATTGCTGAGAACTTTGATCAAACATGGCGCTCTGATGATTTGCAATTAAGGATTGCTGAGAACTTTGATCAAACATGGCGCTCTAAAGCTTTGCAATTAAGGATTGCAGAGGACTTTGATCAAACATGGCGCTCTGATGATTTTCAATTAAGGATTGCTAAGAACTTTGATCAAACATGGCGCTCTGATGAAGTGCAATTAAGGATTACTAAGAACTTTGTTTAACATGGCGCTCTGATGATTTGCAATTAAGGATTGCTGAGAGCTTTGATCAAACATGGTGCTCTGATGATTTGCAATTAAGGATTGCTGAGAACTTTGATCAAACATGGCACTCTGATGATTTGCAATTAAGGATTGCTGAGAACTTTGATCAAACATGGCACTCTGATGTTTTGCAATTAAGGATTGCTGAGAACTTTGATCAAACATGGCGCTCTGATGATTTGCCTTCAAGGATTGCTGAGAACTTTGATCAAACATGGCGCTCTGATGCCTTGCAATTAAGGATTGCTGACAACTTTGATCAAACTTTGCGCTCTGATGATTTGCAATTAAGGATTGCTGAGAACTTTGATCAAACATGGCACGCTGATGATTTGCAATTAAGGATTGCTGAGAACTTTGATCAAACATGGCACTCGGATGTTTTGCAATTAAGGATTGCTGAGAACTTTGATCAAACATGGCACTCTGATGATTTGCAATTAAGGATTGCTGAGAACTTTGATCAAACATGGCACTCTGATGTTTTGCAATTAAGGATTGCTGAGAACTTTGATCAAACATGGCGCTCTGATGATTTGCCTTCAAGGATTGCTGAGAACTTTGATCAAACATGGCGCTCTGAGGATTTGCAATTAAGGATTGCTGAGAACTTTGATCAAACATGGCGCTCTGATGATTTGCACATAAGGATTGCTGAGAACTTTGAACAAACATGGCGTTCTGATAATTTGCAATTAAGGATTGCTGAGAACTTTGATCAAACATGGCGCTCTGAGGATTTGCAATTAAGGATTGCTGAGAACTTTGATGAAAAATGGCACGCAGATGATTTAAAATTAAGGATTGCTGAGAACTTTGTTTAAACATAGGCACGCTGATGATTTGCAATTAAGGATTGCTGAGAACTTTGATCAAACATGGCGTTCTGATGCTTTGCAATTAAGGATTGCTGAGAACTTTGATCAAACATGGCACGCTGATGATTTGCAATTAAGGATAGATAAGAACTTTAATCAAACATGGCACGCTGATGATTTGCAATTAAGAATAGATAAGAACTTTGATCAAACATGGCAATCTGATGATTTTCGAATTAAGGATCGCTGAGAACTTTGATCAAACATGGCGCTCTGATGATTTGAAATTAAGGATTGCTGAGAACTTTGATCAAACATGGCGCTCTGATGAATTGCAATTAAGGATTGCTGAGAACTTTGATCAAACATGGCACGCTGATGATTTGCAATTAAGGATTGCTGAAAACTTTGATCAAACATGGCACGCAGGTGATTTGCAATTAAGGATTGCTGAGAACTTTGATCAAACATTGCGCTCTGATGCTTTGCAATTAAGGATTGCTGAGAACTTTGATCAAACATGGCACGCTGATGATTTGCAATTAAGGATTGCTGAGACCTTTTTTCAAACATGGCACGATAATGATTTGTAATTAGGGATTGCTGAGAACTTTGATCAAACATGGTGCTCTGATGATTTGCAATTAAGGATTGCTGAGAACTTTGATCAAATATGGCGCTCTGATGATTTGCAATTAAGGATTGCTGAGAACTTTGATCAAACATGGCGCTCTGATGATTTGCAATTAAGGATTGCTGAGAACTTTGATCAAACATGGCGCTCTAAAGCTTTGCAATTAAGGATTGCAGAGGACTTTAATCAAACATGGCGCTCTGATGATTTTCAATTAAGGATTGCTAAGAACATTGATCAAACATGGCGCTCTGATGAAGTGCAATTAAGGATTACTAAGAACTTTGTTTAAACATGGCGCTCTGATGATTTGCAATTAAGGATTGCTGAGAGCTTTGATCAAACATGGTGCTCTGATGATTTGCAATTAAGGATTGCTGAGAACTTTGATCAAACATGGCACTCTGATGATTTGCAATTAAGGATTGCTGAGAACTTTGATCAAACATGGCACTCTGATGTTTTGCAATTAAGGATTGCTGAGAACTTTGATCAAACATGGCGCTCTGATGATTTGCCTTCAAGGATTGCTGAGAACTTTGATCAAACATGGCGCTCTGATGCCTTGCAATTAAGGATTGCTGACAACTTTGATCAAACATGGCACGCTGATGATTTGCAATTAAGGATTGCTGAGAACTTTGATCAAACATGGCACTCGGATGTTTTGCAATTAAGGATTGCTGAGAACTTTGATCAAACATGGCACTCTGATGATTTGCAATTAAGGATTGCTGAGAACTTTGATCAAACATGGCACTCTGATGTTTTCCAATTAAGGATTGCTGAGAACTTTGATCAAACATGGCGCTCTGATGATTTGCCTTCAAGGATTGCTGAGAACTTTGATCAAACATGGCACTCTGATGATTTGCAATTAAGGATCACTGAGAACTTTGAACAAACATGGCGCTCTGATGATTTGCAATTAAGGATTGCTGAGAACTTTGATCAAATATGGCACGTTGATGATTTGCAATTAAGGATTGCTGAGAACTTTGATCAAACATGGCACTCGGATGTTTTGCAATTAAGGATTGCTGAGAACTTTGATCAAACATGGCACTCTGATGATTTGCAATTAAGGATTGCTGAGAACTTTGATCAAACATGGCACTCTGATGTTTTCCAATTAAGGATTGCTGAGAACTTTGATCAAACATGGCGCTCTGATGATTTGCCTTCAAGGATTGCTGAGAACTTTGATCAAACATGGCACTCTGATGATTTGCAATTGAAGATCACTGAGAACTTTGAACAAACATGGCGCTCTGATGATTTGCAATTAAGGATTGCTGAGAACTTTGATCAAACATGGCACGCTGATGATTTGCAATTAAGGATTGCTGAGAACTTTGATCAAACATGGCACTCGGATGCTTTGCAATTAAGGATTGCTGAGAACTTTGATCAAACATGGCACTCTGATGATTTGCAATTAAGGATTACTGAGAACTTTGATCAAACATGGCACTCTGATGTTTTGCAATTAAGGATTGCTGAGAACTTTGATCAAACATGGCGCTGTGATGGTTTGCCTTCAAGGATTGCTGAGAACTTTGATCAAACATTGCGCTCTGATGCTTTGCAATTTAGGATTGCTGAGAACTTTGATCAAACATGGCACTCGAATGCTTTGCAATTAAGGATTGCTGAGAACTTTGATCAAACATGGCACTCTGATGATTTGCAATTAAGGATTGCTGAGAACTTTGATCAAACATGGCACTCTGATGTTTTGCAATTAAGGATTGCTGAGAACTTTAATCAAACATGGCGCTCTGATGATTTGCAATTAAGGATTGCTGAGAACTTTGATCAAACATGGCGCTCTGATGCTTTGCAAATAAGGATTGCTGAGAACTTTGATCAAAAATGCGCTCTGATGATTTGCAATTAAGGATTGCTAAGAACTCTTATCAAACATGGCACGCTGATGATTTGAAATTAAGGATTGCTGAGTACTTTGATCAAACATAGGCACGCTGATGATTTGCAATTAAGGATTGCTAAGAACTTTGATCAAACATGGCGCTCTGATGATTTGCAATTAAGGATTGCAGAGAACTTTGATCAAACATGGCGTTCTGATGCTTTGCAATTAAGAATAGCTGAGAACTTTGATCAAATATGTCGCTCTGAGGATTTGCAATTAAGGATTGCTGAGAACTTTGATCAAACATGGCGCTCTGATGCTTTGCAATATAGGATTGCTGAGAACTTTGATCAAACATTGCGCTCTGATGATTTGCAATTAAGGATTGCTGAGAACTTTGATAAAACATGGCGCTCTGATGATTCGCAATTGAGGATTGCTGAGAGCTTTGATCAAACATGGCGCTCTGATGCTTTGCAATTAAGGATTGCTGAGAACTTTGATCAAACATTGCGATCTGATGATTTGCAATTAAGGATTGCTGAGAACTTTGATCAAACATGCCACGCTGATGATTTATTTGCAATTAAGGATTGCTGAGAACTTTGATCAAACATGGCACGCTGATGATTTACAATTAAGGATTGCTAAGAACTTTGATCAAACATGGCGCTCTGATGATTTGCAATTAAGGATTGCTGAGAACTTTGATTAAACATGGCGCTTTGAAGATTTGCAATTAAGGATTGCTGAGAACTTTGATCAAACATGGTGCTCTGATGATTTGCATTTAAGGCTTGCTGAGAACTTTGATCAAACATGGCACGCTGATGATTTGCAATTAAGGATTGCTGAAAACTTTGATCAAACATGGCACTCTGATGCTTTGCAATTAAGGATTCCTGAAAACTTTGATTAAACATGGCGCTCTGATGATTTGCAATTAAGGATTGGTAAGAACTTTGATCAAACATAGCGCTCTAAAGATTGGCAATTAAGGATTGCTGAGAACTTTGATCAAACATGGCGCTCTGATGATTTGCAATTAAGGATTGCTGAGAACTTTGATAAACATGGCACGCTGATGCTTTGCAATTAAGGATTGCTGAGAACTTTGATCAAACATGGCACTCTGATGATTTCCAATTAAAGATCACTGAGAACTTTGAACAAACATGGTGCTCTGATGATTTGCAATTAAGGAGTGCTGAGAACTTTGATCAAACATGGCGCTCTGACGATTTGCAATTAAGGATTGCTGAGAACTTTGATCAAACATGGCGTTCTGATGATTTGCAATTAAGGATTGCTGAGAACTTTGATCAAACATGGCGCTCTGATGCTTTCAAATTAAGGATTGCTGAGAACTTTCATCAAACATAGCGCTCTGAGGATTTGCAATTAAGGATTGCTGAGAACTTTGATCAAACATGGCACGCAGATGATTTAAAATTAAGGATTGCTGAGAACTTTGTTTAAACATAGGCACGCTGATGATTTGCAATTAAGGATTCCTGATAACTTTGATCAAACATGGCGCTCTGATGCTTTGCAATTAAGGATTGCTGAGAAATTTGATCAAACATGGCACTTTGATGATTTGCAATTAAAGATCACTGAGAACTTTGAACAAACATAGCGCTCTGATGATTTGCAATTAAGGATTGCTGAGAACTTTGATTAAACATGGCGCTCTGAGGATTTGCAATTAAGGATTGCTGAGAACTTTGATCAAACATGGCGCTCTGATGATTTGCAATTAAGGATTGCTGAGAACTTAGATTAAACATGGCACGCTGATGCTTTGCAATTAAAGATTGCTGAGAACTTAGATCAAGGATGGCGCTCTGATGATTTGCAATTAAGGATTCCTGAGAACTTAGATCAAACATGGCACGCTGATAATTTGCAATTAAGGATTGCTGAGAACTTTGATCAAGCATGGCGCTCTGATGCTTTGCAATTAAGGATTGCTAAGAACTTTGATTAAACATGGTGCTCTTATGATTTGCAATTAAGGATTGCTGAGAACTTTGATCAAACATGGCGCTTTGATGATTTGCAATTAAGGATTGCTAAGAACTTTGATCAAACATGCGGCTCTAAAGATTTGCAATTAAGGATTGCTGAGAACTTTGATCAAACATGGCACTCTGATGATTTGCAATTAAGGATTGCTGAGAACTTTGATCAAACATGGCACGCTGATGCTTTGCAATTAAGGATTGCTGAGAACTTTGATCAAACATGGCACTCTGATGATTTGCAATTAAAGATCACTGTCGTAGAATGACTCCCGACGATACCATATATATAACACTATTCGTTGAGGGAACTTCCTTAATTATCTTTAGAGTGCGTTTACTGTCTGGCGGCCGATATTATGTATCTTCGATATGCTTAAGAAGTGGAACTGAGCTCAAGGATAATAATATTGCTATCATTAATAAAATAGAGTTTTATTAATAATAACTATAAACAATACACAAAAAACGGAAAATATTGACATAAACAGAATGGAAAGGGTCGTGGAGACTCGGGCTAATCCAAGGATTTAAGGGATTAAAAAAGGTAAAAGAAATATCGAGTTAAAGAGATGGGATGGTTCGATAAACCATTTAAAGCACAGGGTAGAATTGACAAAAGGGATCAATACTCATAGGTGAAGTTTGGCTTACGTAACTTTTGGCACTAGTGGTGCAGTGGAAGGTGGCGCAAAGGAGTTTCGGTCCGCTGGCGAGCTCCAGCCGAAGGGGGGGGGGATAAAAGGATCCTGACGAGGCGTCTTGGGAAGGAGAACCGTTTCTCGACGAACGGCTGGAAGAACAATGGCTGTCCTAGGTTGTTCTCTTCTGAACAAAGGGAGGATGAGAACCGTCTCTTGTCTACGGGCTCAAGAACAATGGCTGTTCTAATGTTGTTCTCCTTTGAACAACAGGGGGGGTGACAACCGTTTCTTGGCGAAGGGCTCAAAACGAACAATGGCTGTTCTAGGTTGTTCTCTTCTGAACAAAGGGGGGGGATGAGAACCGTCTCTTGTCTACGGGCTCAAGAACAATGGCTGTTCTAATGTTGTTCTCCTTTGAACAACAGGGGGGGGGGGTGAGAACCGTTTCTTGGCGAAGGGCTCAAAACGAACAATGGCTGTTCTAATACTGTTCTCCTTGAACAACAGGGGGGGATGAGAACCGTTTCTCGGCGAAGGGCTCAAAACGAACAATGGCTGTTCTAATGCTGTTCTCCTTGAACAACAGGGGGGGTGCCTTGGGGACTTGGCGTCGGAAAGGCTCGAACCTTTGGCACTCAAGGAATATTGTCCTCCTTCTAGACAAGTGATGGTGAATCTCGAGGTCGAGGTCCCTTGGCGCACAAAGGGAGAGAGGGTCGTGGTGATGTTTCGCGACGAAAATCTGGATCTCCAATCTGATCTTAGTGGCAAAGTTTCCATATAAATAGCCAGGACATCTCCTTGGCGTGGGGGAAAATGGAGTGAAAGCTTGGAGGGAACGCACAGCCGGGCCGGAGAACAATGCCTTATCTGTTCATAAGCCTAACTCGATCTGGCGAGGTCGGCGTATGGGGGCGAACGGGGGGACGATAACCTCCTTGTTTAAACATTAGACTCCATTAGCTGAGATAAAACTACAAGCCTCGAATCGAAAATGCACGTGGGCAGCATCATGGTTTTAAAGAATATGGGATAGGAGTTGAAATTAAACGCAGCTTCAACACGTTCTATCAAAATCACTGAGAACTTTGAACAAACATAGCGCTCTGATAAATTGCAATTAAGGATTGCTGAGAACTTTGATCAAACATGGCGCTCTGAGGATTTGCAATTAAGGATTGCTGAGAACTTTGATCAAACACGGCACGCAGATGATTTAAAATTAAGGTTTGCTGAGAACTTTGTTTAAACATAGGCACGCTGATGATTTGCAATGAAGGATTGCTGAGGACTTTGATCAAACATGGCGCTCTGATGATTTGCAATTAAGGATTGCTGAGAACTTGGATCAAACATGGCACTCTGATGATTTGCAATTAAGGATTGCTGAGAACTTTGATCAAACATGCCACGCTGATGATTTATTTGCAATTAAGGATTGCTGAGAACTTTGATCAAACATGGCACGCTGATGATTTGCAATTAAGGATTGCTGAAAACTTTGATCAAACATGGCACTCTGATGCTTTGCAATTAAGGATTCCTGAAAACTTTGATTAAACATGGCGCTCTGATGATTTGCAATTAAGGATTGGTAAGAACTTTGATCAAACATAGCGCTCTAAAGATTGGCAATTAAGGATTGCTGAGAACTTTGATCAAACATGGCGCTCTGATGATTTGCAATTAAGGATTGCTGAGAACTTTGATAAACATGGCACGCTGATGCTTTGCAATTAAGGATTGCTGAGAACTTTGATCAAACATGGCACTCTGATGATTTCCAATTAAAGATCACTGAGAACTTTGAACAAACATGGTGCTCTGATGATTTGCAATTAAGGAGTGCTGAGAACTTTGATCAAACATGGCGCTCTGACGATTTGCAATTAAGGATTGCTGAGAACTTTGATCAAACATGGCGTTCTGATGATTTGCAATTAAGGATTGCTGAGAACTTTGATCAAACATGGCGCTCTGATGCTTTCAAATTAAGGATTGCTGAGAACTTTCATCAAACATAGCGCTCTGAGGATTTGCAATTAAGGATTGCTGAGAACTTTGATCAAACATGGCACGCAGATGATTTAAAATTAAGGATTGCTGAGAACTTTGTTTAAACATAGGCACGCTGATGATTTGCAATTAAGGATTCCTGATAACTTTGATCAAACATGGCGCTCTGATGCTTTGCAATTAAGGATTGCTGAGAAATTTGATCAAACATGGCACTTTGATGATTTGCAATTAAAGATCACTGAGAACTTTGAACAAACATAGCGCTCTGATGATTTGCAATTAAGGATTGCTGAGAACTTTGATTAAACATGGCGCTCTGAGGATTTGCAATTAAGGATTGCTGAGAACTTTGATCAAACATGGCGCTCTGATGATTTGCAATTAAGGATTGCTGAGAACTTAGATTAAACATGGCACGCTGATGCTTTGCAATTAAAGATTGCTGAGAACTTAGATCAAGGATGGCGCTCTGATGATTTGCAATTAAGGATTCCTGAGAACTTAGATCAAACATGGCACGCTGATAATTTGCAATTAAGGATTGCTGAGAACTTTGATCAAGCATGGCGCTCTGATGCTTTGCAATTAAGGATTGCTAAGAACTTTGATTAAACATGGTGCTCTTATGATTTGCAATTAAGGATTGCTGAGAACTTTGATCAAACATGGCGCTTTGATGATTTGCAATTAAGGATTGCTAAGAACTTTGATCAAACATGCGGCTCTAAAGATTTGCAATTAAGGATTGCTGAGAACTTTGATCAAACATGGCACTCTGATGATTTGCAATTAAGGATTGCTGAGAACTTTGATCAAACATGGCACGCTGATGCTTTGCAATTAAGGATTGCTGAGAACTTTGATCAAACATGGCACTCTGATGATTTGCAATTAAAGATCACTGTCGTAGAATGACTCCCGACGATACCATATATATAACACTATTCGTTGAGGGAACTTCCTTAATTATCTTTAGAGTGCGTTTACTGTCTGGCGGCCGATATTATGTATCTTCGATATGCTTAAGAAGTGGAACTGAGCTCAAGGATAATAATATTGCTATCATTAATAAAATAGAGTTTTATTAATAATAACTATAAACAATACACAAAAAACGGAAAATATTGACATAAACAGAATGGAAAGGGTCGTGGAGACTCGGGCTAATCCAAGGATTTAAGGGATTAAAAAAGGTAAAAGAAATATCGAGTTAAAGAGATGGGATGGTTCGATAAACCATTTAAAGCACAGGGTAGAATTGACAAAAGGGATCAATACTCATAGGTGAAGTTTGGCTTACGTAACTTTTGGCACTAGTGGTGCAGTGGAAGGTGGCGCAAAGGAGTTTCGGTCCGCTGGCGAGCTCCAGCCGAAGGGGGGGGGGGGATAAAAGGATCCTGACGAGGCGTCTTGGGAAGGAGAACCGTTTCTCGACGAACGGCTGGAAGAACAATGGCTGTCCTAGGTTGTTCTCTTCTGAACAAAGGGAGGATGAGAACCGTCTCTTGTCTACGGGCTCAAGAACAATGGCTGTTCTAATGTTGTTCTCCTTTGAACAACAGGGGGGGTGACAACCGTTTCTTGGCGAAGGGCTCAAAACGAACAATGGCTGTTCTAGGTTGTTCTCTTCTGAACAAAGGGGGGGGGGGATGAGAACCGTCTCTTGTCTACGGGCTCAAGAACAATGGCTGTTCTAATGTTGTTCTCCTTTGAACAACAGGGGGGGGGGTGAGAACCGTTTCTTGGCGAAGGGCTCAAAACGAACAATGGCTGTTCTAATACTGTTCTCCTTGAACAACAGGGGGGGATGAGAACCGTTTCTCGGCGAAGGGCTCAAAACGAACAATGGCTGTTCTAATGCTGTTCTCCTTGAACAACAGGGGGGGTGCCTTGGGGACTTGGCGTCGGAAAGGCTCGAACCTTTGGCACTCAAGGAATATTGTCCTCCTTCTAGACAAGTGATGGTGAATCTCGAGGTCGAGGTCCCTTGGCGCACAAAGGGAGAGAGGGTCGTGGTGATGTTTCGCGACGAAAATCTGGATCTCCAATCTGATCTTAGTGGCAAAGTTTCCATATAAATAGCCAGGACATCTCCTTGGCGTGGGGGAAAATGGAGTGAAAGCTTGGAGGGAACGCACAGCCGGGCCGGAGAACAATGCCTTATCTGTTCATAAGCCTAACTCGATCTGGCGAGGTCGGCGTATGGGGGCGAACGGGGGGACGATAACCTCCTTGTTTAAACATTAGACTCCATTAGCTGAGATAAAACTACAAGCCTCGAATCGAAAATGCACGTGGGCAGCATCATGGTTTTAAAGAATATGGGATAGGAGTTGAAATTAAACGCAGCTTCAACACGTTCTATCAAAATCACTGAGAACTTTGAACAAACATAGCGCTCTGATAAATTGCAATTAAGGATTGCTGAGAACTTTGATCAAACATGGCGCTCTGAGGATTTGCAATTAAGGATTGCTGAGAACTTTGATCAAACACGGCACGCAGATGATTTAAAATTAAGGTTTGCTGAGAACTTTGTTTAAACATAGGCACGCTGATGATTTGCAATGAAGGATTGCTGAGGACTTTGATCAAACATGGCGCTCTGATGATTTGCAATTAAGGATTGCTGAGAACTTGGATCAAACATGGCACTCTGATGATTTGCAATTAAGGATTGCTGAGAACTTTGAACAACATGGCGCTCTGATGATTTGCAATTGAGGATTGCTGAAAACTTTGATCAAACATGGCGCTCTGATGATTTGCAATTAAGGATTGCTGAGAACTTTGATCAAACATAGCGCTCTGATGATTTGCAATTAAGGGTGCTGAGAACTTTGAGCAAACATGGCGCTCTGATGATTTGCAATTAAGGATTGCTGAGAACTTTGATCAAACATGGCGCTCTGATGATTTGCAATTAAGGATTGCTGAGAACTTTGATCAAACATGGCGCTCTGATGATTTGCACATAAGGACTGCTGAGAACTTTGATCAAACATGGCGTTCTGATGATTTGCAATTAAGGATTGCTGAGAACTTTGATCAAACATGGCGCTCTGATGCTTTCACAATTAAGGATTGCAGTAAACTTTGATCAAACATGGTGCTCTGAGGATTTGCAATTAAGGATTGCTGAGAACTTTGATCAAACATGGCACGCAGATGATTTGCAATTAAGGATTGCTGAAAACTTTGATCAAACATAGGCACGCTGATGATTTGCAATTAAGGATTGCTAAGAACTTTGATCAAACATGGCGCTCTGATGCTTTGCAATTGAGGATTGCTGAGAACTTTGATCAAACATGGCACGCTGATGATTTGCAATTAAGGAGAGATAAGAACTTTGATCAAACATGGCACGCTGATGATTTGCAATTAAGGATTGCTGAGAACTTTGATCAAACATGGCACGCTGATGATTTGCAATTAAGGATTGCTGAGAACTTTGATCAAACATGGCGCTCTAAAGATTTGCAATTAAGGATTGCTGAGAACTTAGATCAAACAGGGCACGCTGATGCTTTGCAATTAAGGATTGCTGAGAACTTTGATCAAACATGGCACTTTGATGATTTGCAATTAAAGATCACTGAGAACTTTGAACAAACATAGCGCTCTGATGATTTGCAATTAAGGATTGCTGAGAACTTTGATCAAACATGGCGCTCTGAGGATTTGCAATTAAGGATTGCTGAGAACTTTGATCAAACATGGCACGCAGATGATTTAAAATTAAGGATTGCTGAGAACTTTGTTTAAACATAGGCACGCTGATGATTTGCAATGAAGGATTGCTGAGGCCTTTGATCAAACATGGCGCTCTGATGATTTGCAATTAAGGATTGCTGAGAACTTTGATCAAACATGGCGCTCTGATGATTTGCAATTAAGGATTGCTGAGAAATTTGATCAAACATGGCGCTCTGATGCTTTCAAATTAAGGATTGCTGAGAACTTTCATCAAACATGGCGCTCTGAGAATGTGCAATTAAGGATTGCTGAGAACTTTGATCAAACATGGCACGCAAATGATTTCAAAATTAAGGATTGCTGAGAACTTAGATCCAAGATGGCGCTCTGATGAATTTCAATTAAGGTTTGCTGAGAACTTTGATCAAACATGGAACTCTGATGATTTGCAATTAAGAATTGCTGAGAACTTTGATCAAACATAGCGCTCTGATAATTTGCAATTAAGGATTGCTGAGAACTTTGATCAAACATGGCGCTCTGATGATTTGCAATTAAGGATTGCTGAGAACTTTGATCAAACATGGCGCTCTGATGCTTTGCAATTAAGGATTGCTGAGAACTTTGATCAAACATGGCACGCTGATGATTTGCAATAAAGGATTGCTAAGAACTTTGATCAAACATGGCACTCGGATGATTTGCATTATGGATTGCTGAGAACTTTGATCAAACATGGCGCTCTGATGATTTGCAATTAAGGATTGCTGAGAACTTTGATCGAATATGGCACGCTGATGATTTGCATTTAAGGATTGCTGAGAACTTTGATAAAACATGGCGCTCTGATGCTTTCAAATTAAGGATTGCTGAGAACTTTGATCAAACATGGCGCTCTGAGGATTTGCAATTAAGGATTGCTGAGAACTTTGATCAAACATGGCCCCCAGATGATTTAAAATTAAGGATTGCTGAGAACTTTGTTTAAACATAGGCACGCTGATGATTTGCAATTAAGGATTGCTTTGAACTTTGATCAAACATTGCGCTCTGATGATTTGCAATTAAGGATTGCTGAGAACTTTGATCAAACATGGCGCTCTGAGGATTTGCAATTAAGGATTGCTGAGAACTTTGATCAAACACGGCACGCAGATGATTTAAAATTAAGGTTTGCTGAAAACTTTGTTTAAACATAGGCACGCTGATGATTTGCAATGAAGGATTGCTGAGGACTTTGATCAAACATGGCGCTCTGATGATTTGCAATTAAGGATTGCTGAGAACTTGGATCAAACATGGCACTCTGATGATTTGCAATTAAGGATTGCTGAGAACTTTGAACAACATGGCGCTCTGATGATTTGCAATTGAGGATTGCTGAAAACTTTGATCAAACATGGCGCTCTGATGATTTGCAATTAAGGATTGCTGAGAACTTTGATCAAACATGGCGCTCTGATGATTTGCAATTAAGGATTGCTGAGAACTTTGATCAAACATGACGCTCTGATGATTTGCAATTAAGGATTGCTGAGAAATTTGATCAAACATGGCACGCTGATGATTTGCAATTAAGGGTAGATAGGAACTTTGATCAAACATAGCGCTCTGATAATTTGCAATTAAGGATTGCTGAGAACTTTGATCAAACATGGCGCTCTGATGATTTGCAATTAAGGATTGCTGAGAACTTTGATCAAACATGGCGCTCTGATGCTTTGCAATTAAAGATTGCTGAGAACTTTGATCAAACATGGCACGCTGATGATTTGCAATAAAGGATTGCTAAGAACTTTGATCAAACATGGCACTCTGATGCTTTGCAATTAAAGATTGCTGAGAACTTTGATCAAACATGGCACGCCGATGCTTTGCAATTAAGGATTGCTAAGAACTTTGATTAAACATGGTGCTCTTATGATTTGCAATTAAGGATTGCTGAGAACTTTGATCAAACATGGCGCTTTGATGATTTGCAATTAAGGATTGCTAAGAACTTTGATCAAACATGCGGCTCTAAAGATTTGCAATTAAGGATTGCTGAGAACTTTGATCAAACATGGCACTCTGATGATTTGCAATTAAGGATTGCTGAGAACTTTGATCAAACATGGCACGCTGATGCTTTGCAATTAAGGATTGCTGAGAACTTTGATCAAACATGGCACTCTGATGATTTGCAATTAAAGATCACTGTCGTAGAATGACTCCCGACGATACCATATATATAACACTATTCGTTGAGGGAACTTCCTTAATTATCTTTAGAGTGCGTTTACTGTCTGGCGGCCGATATTATGTATCTTCGATATGCTTAAGAAGTGGAACTGAGCTCAAGGATAATAATATTGCTATCATTAATAAAATAGAGTTTTATTAATAATAACTATAAACAATACACAAAAAACGGAAAATATTGACATAAACAGAATGGAAAGGGTCGTGGAGACTCGGGCTAATCCAAGGATTTAAGGGATTAAAAAAGGTAAAAGAAATATCGAGTTAAAGAGATGGGATGGTTCGATAAACCATTTAAAGCACAGGGTAGAATTGACAAAAGGGATCAATACTCATAGGTGAAGTTTGGCTTACGTAACTTTTGGCACTAGTGGTGCAGTGGAAGGTGGCGCAAAGGAGTTTCGGTCCGCTGGCGAGCTCCAGCCGAAGGGGGGGGGGGATAAAAGGATCCTGACGAGGCGTCTTGGGAAGGAGAACCGTTTCTCGACGAACGGCTGGAAGAACAATGGCTGTCCTAGGTTGTTCTCTTCTGAACAAAGGGAGGATGAGAACCGTCTCTTGTCTACGGGCTCAAGAACAATGGCTGTTCTAATGTTGTTCTCCTTTGAACAACAGGGGGGGTGACAACCGTTTCTTGGCGAAGGGCTCAAAACGAACAATGGCTGTTCTAGGTTGTTCTCTTCTGAACAAAGGGGGGGGGATGAGAACCGTCTCTTGTCTACGGGCTCAAGAACAATGGCTGTTCTAATGTTGTTCTCCTTTGAACAACAGGGGGGGGGGGGTGAGAACCGTTTCTTGGCGAAGGGCTCAAAACGAACAATGGCTGTTCTAATACTGTTCTCCTTGAACAACAGGGGGGGATGAGAACCGTTTCTCGGCGAAGGGCTCAAAACGAACAATGGCTGTTCTAATGCTGTTCTCCTTGAACAACAGGGGGGGTGCCTTGGGGACTTGGCGTCGGAAAGGCTCGAACCTTTGGCACTCAAGGAATATTGTCCTCCTTCTAGACAAGTGATGGTGAATCTCGAGGTCGAGGTCCCTTGGCGCACAAAGGGAGAGAGGGTCGTGGTGATGTTTCGCGACGAAAATCTGGATCTCCAATCTGATCTTAGTGGCAAAGTTTCCATATAAATAGCCAGGACATCTCCTTGGCGTGGGGGAAAATGGAGTGAAAGCTTGGAGGGAACGCACAGCCGGGCCGGAGAACAATGCCTTATCTGTTCATAAGCCTAACTCGATCTGGCGAGGTCGGCGTATGGGGGCGAACGGGGGGACGATAACCTCCTTGTTTAAACATTAGACTCCATTAGCTGAGATAAAACTACAAGCCTCGAATCGAAAATGCACGTGGGCAGCATCATGGTTTTAAAGAATATGGGATAGGAGTTGAAATTAAACGCAGCTTCAACACGTTCTATCAAAATCACTGAGAACTTTGAACAAACATAGCGCTCTGATAAATTGCAATTAAGGATTGCTGAGAACTTTGATCAAACATGGCGCTCTGAGGATTTGCAATTAAGGATTGCTGAGAACTTTGATCAAACACGGCACGCAGATGATTTAAAATTAAGGTTTGCTGAGAACTTTGTTTAAACATAGGCACGCTGATGATTTGCAATGAAGGATTGCTGAGGACTTTGATCAAACATGGCACTCTGATGATTTGCAATTAAGGATTGCTGAGAACTTTGAACAACATGGCGCTCTGATGATTTGCAATTGAGGATTGCTGAAAACTTTGATCAAACATGGCGCTCTGATGATTTGCAATTAAGGATTGCTGAGAACTTTGATCAAACATAGCGCTCTGATGATTTGCAATTAAGGGTGCTGAGAACTTTGAGCAAACATGGCGCTCTGATGATTTGCAATTAAGGATTGCTGAGAACTTTGATCAAACATGGCGCTCTGATGATTTGCAATTAAGGATTGCTGAGAACTTTGATCAAACATGGCGCTCTGATGATTTGCACATAAGGACTGCTGAGAACTTTGATCAAACATGGCGTTCTGATGATTTGCAATTAAGGATTGCTGAGAACTTTGATCAAACATGGCGCTCTGATGCTTTCACAATTAAGGATTGCTGAGAACTTTGATCAAACATGGTGCTCTGAGGATTTGCAATTAAGGATTGCTGAGAACTTTGATCAAACATGGCACGCAGATGATTTAAAATTAAGGATTGCTAAGAACTTTGTTTAAACATAGGCACGCTGATGATTTGCAATTAAGGATTGCTAAGAACTTTGATCAAACATGGCGCTCTGATGCTTTGCAATTGAGGATTGCTGAGAACTTTGATCAAACATGGCACGCTGATGATTTGCAATTAAGGAGAGATAAGAACTTTGATCAAACATGGCACGCTGATGATTTGCAATTAAGGATTGCTGAGAACTTTGATCAAACATGGCACGCTGATGATTTGCAATTAAGGATTGCTGAGAACTTTGATCAAACATGGCGCTCTAAAGATTTGCAATTAAGGATTGCTGAGAACTTAGATCAAACAGGGCACGCTGATGCTTTGCAATTAAGGATTGCTGAGAACTTTGATCAAACATGGCACTTTGATGATTTGCAATTAAAGATCACTGAGAACTTTGAACAAACATAGCGCTCTGATGATTTGCAATTAAGGATTGCTGAGAACTTTGATCAAACATGGCGCTCTGAGGATTTGCAATTAAGGATTGCTGAGAACTTTGATCAAACATGGCACGCAGATGATTTAAAATTAAGGATTGCTGAGAACTTTGTTTAAACATAGGCACGCTGATGATTTGCAATGAAGGATTGCTGAGGCCTTTGATCAAACATGGCGCTCTGATGATTTGCAATTAAGGATTGCTGAGAACTTTGATCAAACATGGCGCTCTGATGATTTGCAATTAAGGATTGCTGAGAACTTTGATCAAACATGGCGCTCTGATGCTTTCAAATTAAGGATTGCTGAGAACTTTCATCAAACATGGCGCTCTGAGAATGTGCAATTAAGGATTGCTGAGAACTTTGATCAAACATGGCACGCAAATGATTTAAAATTAAGGATTGCTGAGAACTTAGATCCAAGATGGCGCTCTGATGAATTTCAATTAAGGTTTGCTGAGAACTTTGATCAAACATGGAACTCTGATGATTTGCAATTAAAAAATTGCTGAGAACTTTGATCAAACATAGCGCTCTGATAATTTGCAATTAAGGATTGCTGAGAACTTTGATCAAACATGGCGCTCTGATGATTTGCAATTAAGGATTGCTGAGAACTTTGATCAAACATGGCGCTCTGATGCTTTGCAATTAAGGATTGCTGAGAACTTTGATCAAACATGGCACGCTGATGATTTGCAATAAAGGATTGCTAAGAACTTTGATCAAACATGGCACTCGGATGATTTGCATTATGGATTGCTGAGAACTTTGATCAAACATGGCGCTCTGATGATTTGCAATTAAGGATTGCTGAGAACTTTGATCGAATATGGCACGCTGATGATTTGCATTTAAGGATTGCTGAGAACTTTGATAAAACATGGCGCTCTGATGCTTTCAAATTAAGGATTGCTGAGAACTTTGATCAAACATGGCGCTCTGAGGATTTGCAATTAAGGATTGCTGAGAACTTTGATCAAACATGGCCCCCAGATGATTTAAAATTAAGGATTGCTGAGAACTTTGTTTAAACATAGGCACGCTGATGATTTGCAATTAAGGATTGCTTTGAACTTTGATCAAACATTGCGCTCTGATGATTTGCAATTAAGGATTGCTGCGAACTTTGTTTAAATATGGCACGCTGATGATTTGCAATCAAGGATTGCTGAGAACTTTGATCAAACATGGCGCTCTGATGATTTGCAATTAAGGATTGCTGAGAACTTTGAACAACATGGCGCTCTGATGATTTGCAATTGAGGATTGCTGAAAACTTTGATCAAACATGGCGCTCTGATGATTTGCAATTAAGGATTGCTGAGAACTTTGATCAAACATGGCGCTCTGATGATTTGCAATTAAGGATTGCTGAGAACTTTGATCAAACATGACGCTCTGATGATTTGCAATTAAGGATTGCTGAGAAATTTGATCAAACATGGCACGCTGATGATTTGCAATTAAGGGTAGATAAGAACTTTGATCAAACATAGCGCTCTGATAATTTGCAATTAAGGATTGCTGAGAACTTTGATCAAACATGGCGCTCTGATGATTTGCAATTAAGGATTGCTGAGAACTTTGATCAAACATGGCGCTCTGATGCTTTGCAATTAAAGATTGCTGAGAACTTTGATCAAACATGGCACGCTGATGATTTGCAATAAAGGATTGCTAAGAACTTTGATCAAACATGGCACTCGGATGATTTGCATTAAGGATTGCTGAGAACTTTGATCAAACATGGCGCTCTGATGATTTGCAATTAAGGATTGCTGAGAACTTTGATCGAATATGGCACGCTGATGATTTGCAATTAAGGATTGCTGAGAACTTTGATAAAACATGGCGCTCTGATGCTTTCAAATTAAGGATTGCTGAGAACTTTAATTAAACATGGCACGCTGATGATTTGCAATTAAGGATTGCTGAGAACTTTGATCAAACATGGCACTCTGATGTTTTCCAATTAAGGATTGCTGAGAACTTTGATCAAACATGGCGCTCTGATGATTTGCCTTCAAGGATTGCTGAGAACTTTGATCAAACATGGCGCTCTGAGGATTTGCAATTAAGGATTGCTGAGAACTTTGATCAAACATGGCGCTCTGATGATTTGCAATTAAGGATTGCTGAGAAATTTGATCAAACATGGCGCTCTGATGATTTGCAATTAAGGATTGCTGAGAAATTTGATCAAACATGGCACGCTGATGATTTGCAATTGAGGATTGCTGAGAACTTTGATCAAACATGGCACGCAGATGATTTAAAATTAAGGATTGCTAAGAACTTTGTTTAAACATAGGCACGCTGATGATTTGATATTAAGGATTGCTGAGAACTTTGATCAAACATGGCGCTCTGATGCTTTGCAATTGAGGATTGCTGAGAACTTTGATCAAACATGGCACGCTGATGATTTGCAATTAAGGAAAGATAAGAACTTTGATCAAACATGGCACGCTGATGATTTGCAATTAAGGATTGCTTAGAACTTTGATCAAACATGGCACGCTGATGATTTGCAATTAAGGATTGCTGAGAACTTTGATCAAACATGGCGCTCTAAAGATTTGCAATTAAGGATTGCTGAGAACTTAGATCAAACAGGGCACGCTGATGCTTTGCAATTAAGGATTGCTGAGAACTTTGATCAAACATGGCACTTTGATGATTTTCAATTAAAGATTACTGAGAACTTTGAACAAACATAGCGCTCTGATGATTTGCAATTAAGGATTGCTGAGAACTTTGATCAAACATGGCGCTCTGAGGATTTGCAATTAAGGATTGCTGAGAACTTTGATCAAACATGGCACGCAGATGATTTAAAATTAAGGATTGCTGAGAACTTTGTTTAAACATAGGCACGCTGATGATTTGCAATGAAGGATTGCTGAGGCCTTTGATCAAACATGGCGCTCTGATGATTTGCAATTAAGGATTGCTGAGAACTTTGATCAAACATGGCACTCTGATAATTTGCAATTAAGGATTGCTGAGAACTTTGATCAAAGATGGCGCCCTGATGATTTGCAATTAAGGATTGCTGAGAACTTTGATCAAACATGGCGCTCTGATGATTTGCAATTAAGGATTGCTGAGAACTTTGATCAAACATGGCGCTCTGATGCTTTCAAATTAAGGATTGCTGAGAACTTTCATCAAACATGGCGCTCTGAGAATGTGCAATTAAGGATTGCTGAGAACTTTGTTTAAACATAGGCACGCTGATGATTTGCAATTAAAGATTGCTTTGAACTTTGATCAAACATTGCGCTCTGATGATTTGCAATTAAGGATTGCTGAGAACTTTGATCAAACATGGTGCTCTGATGATTTGCAATTAATGATTGCTGAGAACTTTGATCAAACATAGCGCTCTGATGATTTGTAATTAATGATTGCTGAGAACTTTGATCAAACATGGCGCTCTGATGATTTGCAATTAAGGATTGCTGAGAACTTTGATCAACATGGCGCTCTGATGATTTGCAATTAAGGATTGCTGAGAACTTAGATCAAACATGGCACGCTGATGATTTGCAATTAAGGATAGATAAGAACTTTGATCAAACATGGCACGCTGATGATTTGCAATAAAGGATTGCTAAGAACTTTGATCAAACATGGCACTCGGATGATTTGCAATTAAGGATTGCTGAGAACTTTGATCAAACATGGCGCTCTGATGATTTGCAATTAAGGATTGCTGAGAACTTAGATCAAACATTGCACGCTGATGCTTTGCAATTAAAGATTTCTGAGAGCTTAGATCAAAGATGGCGCTCCGATGATTTGCGATTAAGGATTGCTGAGAACTTTGATCAAACATGGCACGCTGATGATTTGCAATTAAGGATTGCTGAGAACTTTGATCAAACATTGCGCTCTGATGATTTGCAATTAAGGATTGCTGAGAACTTTGATCAAACATGGCGCTCTGATGATTTGCAAATAAGGATTGCTGAGAAATTTGATCAAACATAGCACGCTGATGATTTGCAATTAAGGATAGATAAGAACTTTGATCAAACATAGCGCTCTGATAATTTGCAATTAAGGATTGCTGAGAACTTTGATCAAACATGGCACGCTGATGATTTGCAATTAAGGATAGATAAGAACTTTGATCAAACATGGCACGCTGATGATTTGCAATTAAGGATTGCTGAGAACTTTGATTAAACATGGCGCTCTGATGATTTGCAATTAAGGATTGCTGAGAACTTTGATCAAACATGGCGCTCTGATGATTTGCAATTAAGGATTGCTGAGAACTTAGATCAAACATTGCACGCTGATACTTTGCAATTAAAGATTTCTGAGAGCTTAGATCAAAGATGGCGCTCTGATGATTTGCGAATAAGGATTGCTGAGAACTTTGATCAAACATGGCACGGTGATGATTTGCAATTAAGGATTGCTGAGAACTTTGATCAAACATGGCGCTCTGATGATTTGCAATTAAGGATTGCTGAGAACTTTGATCAAACATGACGCTCTGATGATTTGCAATTAAGGATTGCTGAGAAATTTGATCAAACATGGCACGCTGATGATTTGCAATTAAGGGTAGATAAGAACTTTGATCAAACATAGCGCTCTGATAATTTGCAATTAAGCATTGCTGAGAACTTTGATCAAACATGGCGCTCTGATGATTTGCAATTAAGGATTGCTGAGAACTTTGATCAAACATGGCGCTCTGATGCTTTGCAATTAAAGATTGCTGAGAACTTTGATCAAACATGGCACGCTGATGATTTGCAATAAAGGATTGCTAAGAACTTTGATCAAACATGGCGCTCTGATGATTTGCAATTAAGGATTGCTGAGAACTTTGATCGAATATGGCACGCTGATGATTTGCAATTAAGGATTGCTGAGAACTTTGATAAAACATGGCGCTCTGATGCTTTCAAATTAAGGATTGCTGAGAACTTTGATCAAACATGGCGCTCTGAGGATTTGCAATTAAGGATTGCTGAGAACTTTGATCAAACATGGCGCTCTGATGATTTGCCTTCAAGGATTGCTGAGAACTTTGATCAAACATGGCACTCTGATGATTTGCAATTAAAGATCACTGAGAACTTTGAACAAACATGGCGCTCTGATGATTTGCAATTAAGGATTGCTGAGAACTTTGATCAAACATGGTGCTCTGATGATTTGCAATTAAGGATTGCTGAGAACTTTAATCAAACATGGCACTCTGATGATTTGTAATTAATGATTGCTGAGAACTTTGATCAAACATGGCGCTCTGATGATTTGCAATTAAAGATTGCTGAGAACTTTGATCAAACATGGCGCTCTGATGATTTGCAATTAAGGATTGCTGAGAAATTTGATCAAACATGGCACGCTGATGATTTGCAATTAAGGATAGATAAGAACTTTGATCAAACATGGCACGCTGATGATTTGCAATTAAGGATTGCTGAGAACTTTGATTAAACATGGCGCTCTGATGATTTGCAATTAAGGATTGCTGAGAACTTTGATCAAACATGGCGCTCTGATGATTTGCAATTAAGGATTGCTGAGAACTTAGATCAAACATGGCACGCTGATGCTTTGCAATTAAAGATTTCTGAGAGCTTAGATCAAAGATGGCGCTCTGATGATTTGCGATTAAGGATTGCTGAGAACTTTGATCAAACATGGCACGCTGATGATTTGCAATTAAGGATTGCTGAGAACTTTGATCAAACATGGCGTTCTGATGCTTTGCAATTAAGAATTGCTGAGAACTTTGATCAAACATGGTGCTCTGATGAATTGCAATTAAGGATTGCTGAGAACTTTGTTCAAACATGGCACGCTGAAGATTTGCAATTAAGGATTGCTGAGAACTTTGATCAAGCATGGCTCTCTGATGCTTTGCAATTAAGGATTGCTGAGAACTTTGATCAAACATGGCGCTCTGATGCTTTGCAATTAAGGATTGCTAAGAACTTGGATCAAACATGGCAAGCTGAGGATTTGCAATCAAGGATTGCTGAGAACTTTGATCAAACATGGCGTTCTCATGCTTTGCAATTAAGAATGGCTGAGAACTTTGATCAAACATGGTGCTCTGATGAATTGCAATTAAGGATTGCTGAGAACTTTGATCAAACATGGCACGCTGATGATTTGCAGTTAAGGATTGCTGAGAACTTTGATCAAACATGGCACGCTGATGATTTGCAATTAAGGATTGCTGAGAACTTTGATCAAACATGGCGCTCTGATGATTTGCAATTAAGGATTGCTGAGAACTTTGATCAAACATGGCGCTCTGATGATTTGCAATTAAGGATTGCTGAGAACTTTGATCAAACATGGTGCTCTGATGATTTGCAATTAAGGATTGCTGAGAACTTTGATCAAACATGGCGCTCTGATGATTTGCAATTAAGGATTGCTGAGAACTTTGATCGAATATGGCACGCTGATGATTTGCAATTAAGGATTGCTGAGAACTTTGATAAAACATGGCGCTCTGATGCTTTCAAATTAAGGATTGCTGAGAACTTTGATCAAACATGGCGCTCTGAGGATTTGCAATTAAGGATTGCTGAGAACTTTGATCAAACATGGCGCTCTGATGATTTGCCTTCAAGGATTGCTGAGAACTTTGATCAAACATGGCACTCTGATGATTTGCAATTAAAGATCACTGAGAACTTTGAACAAACATGGCGCTCTGATCAATTGCAATTAAGGATTGCTGAGAACTTTGATCAAACATGGTGCTCTGATGATTTGCAATTAAGGATTGCTGAGAACTTTAATCAAACATGGCACTCTGATGATTTGTAATTAATGATTGCTGAGAACTTTGATCAAACATGGCGCTCTGATTATTTGCAATTAAGGATTGCTGAGAACTTTGATCAAACATGGCGCTCTGATGATTTGCAATTAAGGATTGCTGAGAAATTTGATCAAACATGGCACGCTGATGATTTGCAATTAAGGATAGATAAGAACTTTGATCAAACATGGCACGCTGATGATTTGCAATTAAGGATTGCTGAGAACTTTGATTAAACATGGCGCTCTGATGATTTGCAATTAAGGATTGCTGAGAACTTTGATCAAACATGGCGCTCTGATGATTTGCAATTAAGGATTGCTGAGAACTTAGATCAAACATGGCACGCTGATGCTTTGCAATTAAAGATTTCTGAGAGCTTAGATCAAAGATGGCGCTCTGATGATTTCCGATTAAGGATTGCTGAGAACTTTGATCAAACATGGCACGCTGATGATTTGCAATTAAGGATTGCTGAGAACTTTGATCAAACATGGCGTTCTGATGCTTTGCAATTAAGAATTGCTGAGAACTTTGATCAAACATGGTGCTCTGATGAATTGCAATTAAGGATTGCTGAGAACTTTGTTCAAACATGGCACGCTGAAGATTTGCAATTAAGGATTGCTGAGAACTTTGATCAAGCATGGCTCTCTGATGCTTTGCAATTAAGGATTGCTGAGAACTTTGATCAAACATGGCGCTCTGATGCTTTGCAATTAAGGATTGCTGAGAACTTGGATCAAACATGGCAAGCTGAGGATTTGCAATCAAGGATTGCTGAGAACTTTGATCAAACATGGCGTTCTGATGCTTTGCAATTAAGAATGGCTGAGAACTTTGATCAAACATGGTGCTCTGATGAATTGCAATTAAGGATTGCTGAGAACTTTGATCAAACATGGCACGCTGATGATTTGCAATTAAGGATTGCTGAGAACTTTGATCAAACATGGCACGCTGATGATTTGCAATTAAGGATTGCTGAGAACTTTGATCAAACATGGCGTTCTGATGCTTTGCAATTAAGAATTGCTGAGAACTTTGATCAAACATGGTGCTCTGATGAATTGCAATTAAGGATTGCTGAGAACTTTGTTCAAACATGGCACGCTGAAGATTTGCAATTAAGGATTGCTGAGAACTTTGTTCAAGCATGGCTCTCTGATGCTTTGCAATTAAGGATTGCTGAGAACTTTGATCAAACATGGCGCTCTGATGCTTTGCAATTAAGGATTGCTGAGAACTTGGATCAAACATGGCAAGCTGAGGATTTGCAATCAAGGATTGCTGAGAACTTTGATCAAACATGGCGTTCTGATGCTTTGCAATTAAGAATGGCTGAGAACTTTGATCAAACATGGTGCTCTGATGAATTGCAATTAAGGATTGCTGAGAACTTTGATCAAACATGGCACGCTGATGATTGCAATTAAGGATTGCTGAGAACTTTGATCAAACATGGCACGCTGATGATTTGCAATTAAGGATTGCTGAGAACTTTGATCAAACATGGCGCTCTGATGATTTGCAATTAAGGATTGCTGAGAACTTTGATCAAACATGGCGCTCTGATGATTTGCAATTAAGGATTGCTGAGAACTTTGATCAAACATGGTGCTCTGATGATTTGCAATTAAGGATTGCTGAGAACTTTGATCAAACATGGCGCTCTGATGATTTGCAATTAAGGATTGCTGAGAACTTTGATCGAATATGGCACGCTGATGATTTGCAATTAAGGATTGCTGAGAACTTTGATAAAACATGGCGCTCTGATGCTTTCAAATTAAGGATTGCTGAGAACTTTGATCAAACATGGAGCTCTGAGGATTTGCAATTAAGGATTGCTGAGAACTTTGATCAAACATGGCGCTCTGATGATTTGCCTTCAAGGATTGCTGAGAACTTTGATCAAACATGGCACTCTGATGATTTGCAATTAAAGATCACTGAGAACTTTGAACAAACATGGCGCTCTGATCAATTGCAATTAAGGATTGCTGAGAACTTTGATCAAACATGGTGCTCTGATGATTTGCAATTAAGGATTGCTGAGAACTTTAATCAAACATGGCACTCTGATGATTTGTAATTAATGATTGCTGAGAACTTTGATCAAACATGGCGCTCTGATGATTTGCAATTAAGGATTGCTGAAAACTTTGATCAAACATGGCGCTCTGATGATTTGCAATTAAGGATTGCTGAGAAATTTGATCAAACATGGCACGCTGATGATTTGCAATTAAGGATAGATAAGAACTTTGATCAAACATGGCACGCTAATGATTTGCAATTAAGGATTGCTGAGAACTTTGATTAAACATGGCGCTCTGATGATTTGCAATTAAGGATTGCTGAGAACTTTGATCAAACATGGCGCTCTGATGATTTGCAATTAAGGATTGCTGAGAACTTAGATCAAACATGGCACGCTGATGCTTTGCAATTAAAGATTTCTGAGAGCTTAGATCAAAGATGGCGCTCTGATGATTTGCGATTAAGGATTGCTGAGAACTTTGATCAAACATGGCACGCTGATGATTTGCAATTAAGGATTGCTGAGAACTTTGATCAAACATGGCGTTCTGATGCTTTGCAATTAAGAATTGCTGAGAACTTTGATCAAACATGGTGCTCTGATGAATTGCAATTAAGGATTGCTGAGAACTTTGTTCAAACATGGCACGCTGAAGATTTGCAATTAAGGATTGCTGAGAACTTTGATCAAGCATGGCTCTCTGATGCTTTGCAATTAAGGATTGCTGAGAACTTTGATCAAACATGGCGCTCTGATGCTTTGCAATTAAGGATTGCTGAGAACTTGGATCAAACATGGCAAGCTGAGGATTTGCAATCAAGGATTGCTGAGAACTTTGATCAAACATGGCGTTCTGATGCTTTGCAATTAAGAATGGCTGAGAACTTTGATCAAACATGGTGCTCTGATGAATTGCAATTAAGGATTGCTGAGAACTTTGATCAAACATGGCACGCTGATGATTTGCAATTAAGGATTGCTGAGAACTTTGATCAAACATGGCACGCTGATGATTTGCAATTAAGGATTGCTGAGAACTTTGATCAAACATGGCGCTCTGATGATTTGCAATTAAGGATTGCTGAGAACTTTGATCAAACATGGCGCTCTGATGATTTGCAATTAAGGATTGCTGAGAACTTTGATCAAACATGGTGCTCTGATGATTTGCAATTAAGGATTGCTGAGAACTTTGATCAAACATGGCACGCTGATGATTTGCAATTAGGGATTGCTGAAAACTTTGATCAAACATGGCACTCTGATCCTTTGCAATTAGGGATTGCTGAGAACTTTGATCAAACATGGCGCTCTGGTAATTTGCAATTGAGGATTGCTAAGAACTTTGATCAAACATGGCGCTCTGATGATTTGCAATTAAGGATTGCTGAGAACTTTGATCAAGCATGGTCTCTGATGCCTCGCAATTAAGGATTGCTGGGAACTTTGATCAAACATAACGCTCTGATGATTTGTCATTAAAGATTGCTGAGAACTTTGATCAAACATGGCGCTCTGATGATTTGCAATTAAGGATTGCTGAGAACTCTGATCAAACATGGCACGCTGATGATTTGCATTCAAGGATTGCTAAGAACTTTGATCAAACATGGCGCTCTGATGATTTGCAATAAGGATTGATGAGAACCTTGATCAAACTTGGCGCTCTGATGATTTGCAATTAAGGATTGCTGAGAACTTTGATCAAACATGGCACGCTGATGATTTGCAATTAAGGATTGCTGAGAACTTTGATCAAACATGGCACGCTGATGATTTACAATTAATGATTGCTGAGAACTTTGATCAAAAATGGCGCTCTGATGATTTGCAATTAAGGATTGCTGAAAACTTCGATCAAACATGGCACTCTGATGATTTGAAATTAAGGATTGCTGAGAACTTTGATCAAACATGGCACGCTGATGATTTGCAATTAAGGATTGCTGAAAACTTTGATCAAACATGGCACTCTGATGCTTTGCAATTAAGGATTGCTGAGAACTTTGATCAAACATGGCGCTCTGATGATTTGCAATTAAGGATTGCTAAGAACTTTGATCAAACATGGCGCCCTGATGATTTGCAATTAAGGATTGCTGAGAACTTTGATCATCCATGGTCTCTGATGCCTCGCAATTAAGGATTGCTGAGAACTTTGATCAAACATAACGCTCTGATGATTTGTCATTAAGGATTGCTGAGAACTTTGATCAAACATAACGCTCTGATGATTTGCAATTAAGGATTGCTGAGAACTCTGATCAAACATGGCACGCTGATGATTTGCAATTAAGGATTGCTAAGAACTTTGATCAAACATGGCGCTCCGATGATTTGCAATAAGGATTGATGAGAACTTTGATCAAACATGGCACTCGGATGCTTTGCAATTAAGGATTGCTGAGAACTTCGATCAAACATGGCACGCTGATGCTTCGCAATTTAGGATTGCTGAGAACTTTGATCAAACATTGCGCTCTGATAATTTGCAATTAAGGATTGCTGAGAACTTTGATCAAACATGGCGCTCTGATGATTTGCAATTAAAGTTTGCGTAGAACTTCGATCAAACATGGCACTCTGATAATTTGCAATTAAGGATTGCTGATAACTTTGATCAAACATGGCACTCTAATGATTTGCAATTAAGGATTGCTGAGAACTTTGATCAAACATGGCGCTTTGATGATTTGCAATTAAGGATTGCTGAGAACTTTGATCAAACATGGCGCTCTGATGATTTGCAATTAAGGATTGCTGAGAACTTTGATCAAACATGGCGCTCTGATGATTTGCAATTAAGGATTGCTGAGAACTTTGATCAAACATGGCGCTCTGAGGTTTTGCAATTAAGGATTGCTGAGAACTTTGATCAACCATGGCACGCAGATGATTTGAAATTAAGGATTGCTGAGAACTTTGATCAAACATGGCACGCTGATGCTTTGCAATTTAGGATTGCTGAGAACTTTGATCAAACATTGCGCTCTGATAATTTGCAATTAAGGATTGCTGAGAACTTTGTTCAAACATGGCGCTCTGATGATTTGCAATTAAAGATTGCTGAGAACTTCGATCAAACATGGCACTCTGATAATTTGCAATTAAGGATTGCTGATAACTTTGTTTAAACATGGCACTCTGATGATTTGCAATTAAGGATTGCTGAGAACTTTGATCAAACATGGCGCTATGATGCTTTGCAATTAAGGATTGCTGAGAACTTTGATCAAACATGGCGCGCTGATTATTTGCAATTAAGGACGCTGAGAACTTTGATCAAACATGGCCCGCTGATGCTTTGCAATTAAAGATTGCTGAGAACTTAGATCCAAGATGGCGCTCTGATTATTTGCAATTAAGGATTGCGGAGAACTTTGATCAAACATGGCGCTCTGATGATTTGCAATTAAAGATTGCTGAGAACTTCGATCAAACATGGCACTCTGATGATTTGCAATTAAGGATTGCTGATAACTTTGATCAAACATGGCACTCTGATGATTTGCAATTAAGGATTGCTGAGAACTTTGATTAAACATGGCGCTCTGATGCTTTGCAATTAAGGATTGCTGAGAACTTTGATCAAACATGGCACGCTGATGATTTGCAATTAAGGACGCTGAGAACTTTGATCAAACATGGCACGCTGATACTTTGCAATTAAAGATTGCTGAGAACTTAGATCAAAGATGGCGCTCTGATGATTTGCAATTAAAGATTGCTGAGAACTTTGATCAAACATGGAACTCTGATGATTTGCAATTAAGGATTGCTGAGAACTTTGATCAAACATGGCGCTCTGATAATTTGCAATTAAGGATTGCTGAGAACTTTGATCAAACATGGCGCTCTGATGCTTTGCAATTAAGGATTGCTGAGAACTTTGATCAAACATGGCACGCTGATGATTTGCAATTACGGATTGCTGAGAACTTTGATCAAACATGGCACTCGGATGATTTGCATTAAGGATTGGTGAGAACTTTGATCAAACTTGGCGCTCTGATGATTTGCAATTAAGGATTGCTGCGAACTTTGTTTAAATATGGCACGCTGATGATTTGCAATCAAGGATTGCTGAGAACTTTGATCAAACATGGCGCTCTGATGATTTGCAATTAAGGATTGCTGAGAACTTTGATCAAATATGGCACGATGATGATTTGCAATTAAGGATTGCTAAGAACTTTGATCAAACATGGCACGCTGATGATTTCCAATTAAGGATTACTGAGAACTTCGATCAAACATGGAACGCTAATGATTTGCAATTAAGGATTGCTGAGAACTTAGATCAAACATGGCACGCTGATGCTTTGCAATTAAAGATTGCTAAGAACTTAGATCAAAGATGGCGCGCTGATGATTTGCAATTAAGGATTGGTGAGAACTTTGATCAAACTTCGGCGTGCTGATTAATTATGCCGCACGATCTCATGATTGGAAGCAGAACCGAGGCCAAGGCAGCATTGCAACATACTGTAGCCACAGTCACTAACACCTCCCCTGCATTAGAAGTGGGTTCCTCGGCTTTGTTTTTTTCTGGTGGGGGGAAGTTTCTCTGAGAGGCGTCGAGTTTATGATTCCGCTGCTTATCATTACCTCTGCCCATTCAGCCGCAGTTGGAGCTTGGCAATAAAGCAAAGAGCTATGATCACTGTCACGGAAAGAGCAAGAGGGCGTACTACAAGGACCTGCATCTTCGGAGTGCTTATCTAGGCAGTTAACACAAAAACCTTTGGACTTCATTATATGGTATGACTCCTTCGGAGCTTTGATCTTTCTACAATCAATATATTTGTGGTTCACCCCACAGAAAATAAATTAAGAGTGGAGTAGGTTCTTTTCGGCTCCATAAGGGAAAACCAGCTCTCCTGAGATTGCTGTTGAATGGGAAGAACTTCGCTCGTGAGCAGTATTTCTCGTTGGATTACTGCTTAGAATGATTCTAAATCCCAGGTTTCTCCTGACGCAGCTCGGCTAATATTGTCATGTACTTTGGTTGGAAATTACCGGAGTAAAATGACACTAAACAAAAACCAGCAACATATATATCAACCTCCGAGTCTTTAGAGCCTGCGAATGGCATTCATAACTAGCCACACGAGAGCGAAGATCTTTGGCAGCGGGATTAGATGTCTTAAGGTCAAGCACAGAATGGATATGAGCAAATATTATTACTGTCGTGGTATATCTCTATATATCATACATACATCTATTATTTGATTTTAGAGTGCGCGGGGGTTTCCTTTTAACAGGTTTGGGTAGGCCGAGGTCCGGTTACAAGGTCAGATCCTCGTAAGGGAGGGCTAGTCCAATAGATAATACTTTAAATCTTGGTATTGGCTGAGAGTTCCAAATCTTACTTAGTTACAGGCTGTTGTTATACAGCTATGATGAGCTCGGAAAGTAAAGGAGTCGGCAAAAATAGACTTTAATAAATATTAATAAGTAAAGTTAATATGATACAACAATACACGGACATATAAGACAAATAGTTACAGTGGTCAACGGGTTATTAAGAATAATAATAGGTATTCTAAAATGCAATAAAATGGGGTAGACCGGAATTATAAATCTGGGAAAGATAAAATATTCGTTACGATACCTTGTACACAAATGGAGGGGTTGGGGGAGACGATGGTCGTTTCCAGCGAAGAGGTGAGATGATGGTTGGGTCACTTCGACGGGGTCAAAAGTCAACTTGCTTGTAGTGAAATATTCTTTAGAGATGATGGGAGAAGAGTCTTCAAGAAGGGAGGTTGAGAATTCTTCTGGTGAAAATTCCTTTGAAGAAAACGGAGGGTGAGTTTCTCCGAGACGTCAACGGTTTGTTTGGTCGACTATGCGTAATCAAGGGGTATTACGCTAAGATTAATCTTCACTGAAGCCTCTTGGGATAAGACTTGGTTCTTGTTTGGAGATGGCGTCGATGAGCGGAGTTGGACGGGCATTCTGACGAGAAGACTTCTTAACTAGTTCTAGAGGGTGGATATTTGTTTTATCAGAAGAGGGATGCTTGGTTTTGTCCCACAACGTTTCCTTGCCTTCGGCGTATGACAACCCGAATCGAGGAGGAGTAAAATCGTCTGCACTCGTGAGTTTCTCTCGCACCAATCTGCTCATTCCTCCTCACGTGGGTAGATATGGATACCAGAAGTGAGGGAGCTTACCCCACAGAAGGGGAGGGGACTATCGCCCATCTTTTGAGTCATGGCGAACGTGGCCCGGGTGGCGATTGTCTCAGCCGCTCCCAGCGTGGATTAAAAGGAGGGGGGGGGGGACTTTTCGTCTTGTTTAAATACTCGCCTGATAAGGGCTGCATTCCATGAACCCGCTCCTATTCTTTCTCGCGCTTTTGAGCTTCGAAAATTGTTTTTAAGCTACACGAGGCTCATCACGTGCAGTCAGTGCTTAAAAGCGGCGTTATTTCTCGCATCACGTGCTTGTTCCCTCACAATTACGTACTCCTTCTCGTATGTTTGTCGGGGAAGACTCGTAGTTTCCTCATAATATATATCAGCTGTTCGGGAAACCCTTAAATAACAGCGATTTTGAGCGAGGGTGAAAGTTTGTGAGCAAAGAAAGCGATAAGAAGTTCGACGGTGTTAAGATCGTTAATCGGAAAACAGAGGGAGACAGATGGGAAGCAGCGATCAAGGAAACACCACCACCTTAGGAACAGGCCTTAGCTGGAATAGCATTCGGGTGCCTAAAAGGCCGGGCATTTTTAAAGGGGTTTGACTATGCATAGTCTTAATAAGAGGCTTTTGTAAAAGCAAAACTCCTGAAGGAATCTATAATTTGGAATCGAATGGGGTAAAAATGCTTATGATAGAAATTACTATAGTTTAAAGAAGAAGCATACAAAAAATACTATATTTTAGTTGGGGCAAAAAGTTCAGTAAATTTGGATTTATACCTAGGACTATTCAAAAGTCTAATTAGGTATTTACTTAAGGGGGATTTTACATCTAGTATGAACTTGTTACTGGGCCCTTCAAATGTGCCTCATTCCCGTAGTATTTAAGGATCCTGCTTTGTCTAATGAGTGAAAATGCTTTGGATCCTAAAATAATTTTTCTTTTTACTAACTCTATAATTTAAGAAAGGGGATTTTTTTTAGTATTTCAATAATAATTTCATCTTAGTTTGGTTATGACTTATGGTTTTTTATCAAAGTTATTTCTAATAATTCTTTTATAATATCAAAATGGTGAAGTTCAGAAATAAATATAGGTATCCAAATTTTGGGAATTTTTTAAAACTCAAAGAAATACAAATGGTGAAATCAGAAAATTTATTTTTATATATCTTCTATAACTATATTTTAGCAACGTGATATTTTAAAAGGGGGAAATTTAGTTTAGAGTTCCTTTTTAAAATTATTATAATTGGCGAAGTTCAGAAAATTTATAATAATTTATAATAAATTTTAATCTTACTAGTGGCGAAGCCATTACCTAATCCCCAAATATAAAAGGATGACACCCAGACCCCAGAAGCACGAACCCAAATCTGAACTTCGTGCAAACTATCAGGTGAACTCTAATTATCCTTTTAATCTCAAGATTTTCTTCTTTAAAGGATTTCCTTTGGGTAATTCGAGGAAAATCATCGCCAGATTTTCTTAACTTTTACTCAATTTTGGACCCGAAAAGAAAAAGGACACACGGAAAAGAGTAAAAGCAAAGCAATAATCTTGTCCGAGAAAGAAATAAGTGGCAGCGAAAAGTATCAATAAATTGACTTAGTGAAAATAATTATTGGAATTTCTATTGGCCAAAAGAGAGGGAAAATTCTTAAGCAGATCGGAATGGAGAGAAAAGAGAGAAAAATAATTAAAAGTAATTTTAATAATAATCAACCAATACTTTTGACAAAATCCTGAGAAATGTATTCTCAATTCCTTAAGAGTGAACCCGAAATGTATACAAATACATGGCAATTGATACAGAAATATGGCAATCGATACATACATATGGAAATTTATAAACACATGGCAATTTACACATACGTATGGTAATTTATATACATATTGGAATTTACAAAAACACATGACAATTTATATATACACGCAATAATTTACACAAACATATGGCAATTTATATAAACACATGACAATTTATACATACACATAGCAAATTTGTATATTCTTTATTCTCTTCTTCTAAAAGCTCTCGCTAGCGCGGCGTTTATGGCTTTGGTCTTCTAGCGTCGAGGTGTCGGGTTTAATCCCATCGAGAACGGACCCAAAACGTCAGCCCACGTAGAGATCCCACCACCGATTGGTGGACGCCCTGTTCTTATCCTTGCGGAGGTAGGTGAATCTTACACAGGCTATGATGCACAGATATCAATACAAACACTGCTATCTTTCCTTTCCCGTCTTCACAAGAATACACACATTCTTTATTCTGTTCTAAGGAATCCTGAGGATTGGGAATTGTATCTACCTGCCCTTAACGCGGAACTGCGCCCCCCCTACCTCGTGGTGATGAAGGTTCCTGCCTGACTTTTTCGACCCCCCTCATCCTTCAACGAAGACCGGCCCCTGGTGCTCTCGTGCTCACCAACATTTGTCCCGCTGATCTTTATGCTGGTTTCATTATCCGGTCGGGGGGAATATCTTGTCCTTAGGTTGAAGGATCTCGGCCTCGATCGAAAGACGGCTGACGTAGTATAGTAATAGTAGTAGTCAATCTCTTATTACTATTATTATTAGTAGTAGTAGTACTAGGAGTAGCAGTAGCAGTAGTAGTAGTAGTAGTAGTAGTAGTAGTAGTTGTAGTAGATGCAGTATTGTCGAGGTAAAGTAGAAAAATAGTTGAGTTCATAAGGAATGGGGTTTTTTGTCGGCTTAAAACTAAATGAAGGATAATAGGCGTTTCTGTAGCCCCCACGCCTACCATCCAACAAGATCCGGCACGAAACTTACGACCACTCGAATCCACGAGTTAAGAACCATTCAACCACGACCAAGAAAGTGAATAAAAAACGAGGCGTTCGAATCCAAATAAGACAAGGCAAAAGGACTGAATCTTCGTTCGCATATCTCAGTCAACTCTGGCTAGTGAGGATGATGTGTGTATCCTTAAATGGGCAGGAACAAGCATGTACGTACAGACACTAAAAGCATGTAGTCACAACCTCGTAGGAGAGATTTTGGCTAAACAAATCGGCAAGTCACGTTGAAGTTGTCTCCTCCTCTCGCTATTCGGGACATTCATTTTGACGTTCTCGAACTTAAAAACTTCCTTGATTAACCTCATTTTTCCAAAATTTAAGGGAGAGGGATATATATATATATATATATATATATATATATATATATATATATATATATATATATATAATTCTCTCATTTTCTTTCTTAACCTTTAATGTTCCACGTAATTAATTTCTTCAGCGTTTTTCTGGGTTGTGCTACCAGTTTTCATTTATTTAGGGCTTTAAATACATCTATTATATATCATGGTGTCATGTGATTTTCGATTATATATATATATATATATATATATATATATATATATATATATATATATATATATATATATATAAAAGAAGGAGCAAATACAAGTTCTGCGAGTGATAACAACCGGCAATCAGCAATCTCGGGTTCGAACCCCGGCCAGGAATTTCAAACTTTATTTCTGTCTTCTCAGTAAGGATTGCTGCCTTCATTGTGCCGGCCTCTACTCTCTTTGGTCCTAGTTTTCTTCTAATGTCCCTTTCTCTTACCTTTAAAAACCTTCTGTTTCTTTATCTTATTGCTCATTCGCGTCAAATTTCTCTTGTATATATATATATATATATATATATATATATATATATATATATATATATATGAGGAAATAAACCACATTCTCCTAAGACAATTTAATTCAGAACAGTTTCGGTGTATCTCACACCCTTTTTCAACTGACACTGGATAGAAAATATAAGAAAAGTGCATACAAGCGTAACACAAGGTCAGGTCGTGAAAGATTCCCTCTTTTTTCCCCAATCCCCTACTTGTGGCTAATCAGGGGGTGGTGGGGGAGGGTAGGCCTAAACATATTGAAGGGCTGACATTTAACTATTTTGTTTATATGCTTTCTTATTACAGGATTAAAAAAAAATTGACCCTCAGATAGATTTAAATTAGGAACTGACGATATCAAGCTCGATTCTACGATTCTTCTCTTAACATAGTTAGCCGATTTAAATACCATTTTACTTCCATTGAAATCGATCGAATGATTCAAATCTCTAACATGATAATATATTCCACTGCTTTGACTGCCCACTCTAATATCTCTTTTGTGTTCATACAATCTCTTGTTTAGATTTCTCCCCGTTTTCCCTATATAAACTTTATGGCAATCGTTGCATGGTATTGCATATACTCCTATGTTAATATGTTCTTTGGGTTTCCTGGCAATCATCAATTGGTTTAAGGAATTATAATATTTAAAGGCTAGATTAATACCCGCTTTTCCAAATATGTCCTTTAAACTATTTAATTTATTATTAAATAGCAATGTTATACATTTGTTGAAGTCATTAGTGCAGGAAGGCTTATTACCATAGAATGTTTTCCTAGCTGCAAAATGGGCAGACGATACAAAATATGTCATCCTTCCTATTTAGATGAAGAAATTGTCATTATCAGGACCATTTTTTCTGAATTGTATTACCCCGATTAGTTCATATCGTCTGCCCATTTTGCAGCTAGGAAAACATTCTATGGTAATAAGCCTGCCCGCACTAATAACTTCAACAAATGTATAACATTGCTATTTAATAATAAATTAAATAGTTTAAAGGACATATTTGGAAAAGCGGGTATTAATCTAGCCTTTAAATATAATAATTCCTTAAACCAATTGATGATTGCCAGGAAACCCAAAGAACATATTAACATAGGAGTATATGCAATACCATGCAACGATTGCCATAAAGTTTATATAGGGGAAACGGGGAAAAATCTAGACAAGAGATTGTACGAACACAAAAGAGATATTAGAGTGGGCAGCGAAAGCAGTGGAATATTTTGCCATGTTAGAGACAAGAATCATACCATCGATTTCAATGGAAGTAAAATGGTATTTAAATCGGCTAACTATGTTGAGAGAAGAATCGTAGAATCGAGCTTGATATCGTCAGTTCCTAATTTAAATCTATCTGAGGGTCAATTTTCTTTTAATCCTGTAATAAGAAAGCATATATACAAAATAGTTAAATGTCAGCCCTTTAATATGTTTAGGCCTAACCCCCTCCCCCAGATTAGCCACAAGTAGGGGATTGGGGGAAAAAGAGGGGATCTTGTGTTATGCTTATATGCACTTTTCTTATATTTTCAGTTGAAAAAGGGTGTGAGATACACCGAAACTGTTCTGAATTAAATTGTCTTCGGAGAATGTGGTTTAATTCCTCATCTTTTCTTGCGATATTGCATTAATTTTCATCATATATATATATATATATATATATATATATATATATATATATATATATATATATTTAGAGAAAGAGAGAAAGGGGGGGGGAGAAAGAGATAGTGTTGTTGTTTTTTAAAACAAAACCAACCAGCGCATCTCCTGCAGAAAATTTGTAGGGAAGGATCATTAAAGAAAGTAGTGAAGATGGAGGAAGCAAAAGTCTGTGGTTGATATATAGACTCGTGGGCATTGGGGCTGGGAAGCTATAAAATCCTTCAAATGTCAGCTGCAGCGTCGTTTCTCATGTTACACCTAACAATCCCCAGCATGGAACAGACAAAATAAAATAGCTCGGGTAATGAATAAAAATAAAATAATACTATATATAATATATTTCCGTAGAAATCCTCGATCAGTAAACTTTTTGTGTCGTAAAGAAAGACCAGCTGTATACATAAAATTCGAAGAAACAAGCAATAAATCGCATATCGAACTACGCCCCTAAGAAACACGTGATATAGGCTTGACCCGTATATTTAAAGAAAGGGCCCATAAATATATCGCGAAATTTCCCCGATTGGTTCCATCTGAAATATGAGTTTCCTTGCTGACATCATCCGCTGAGAGCATTTTATTGAATTGGATCCTGGCGTATCCCGAAGACCCTTCAAAAGGAGAAATAAAACCCATTGAATGCAAACAGACGCCATCGGACCGTGTAGCGAAGGTACAAAGCCCACCTCGCCGATTAAATTGCGATAGTTCGGCAGAGGAGGGCAGTGTTGGTCTACTATCAAATAGGTGGGTGGGTTCTAAAAATCTAGGCGCCCCCATTTATTGGTTTGAGACGGTAGAGCTCGTTCCTCGCCCCCCTCTCCCTCCCCACATCACTGAGACCAGCCTGGAATTTTGAGTTTTCGCACCTCAACCAAATAAAATTTTAACCTTAACCACCACAGAATTAAATTAACAATGTTAACAGACCTAAGTCGCGTGCGCTTAATTATTTCAATAATTTAAAAAAATAATTAACACGCGTATTATTACTCAACAAACATCATCTGACTTTACAACCTTCTAAACTTTCAAAAACTCATTGGAAAGTAAAATGATTACTAAATGTCCGACCGACCGACGGACACGTATAATAACTTATAGAATCACGTGCACGCGACTAAAATTACAATAGGTTTTTGTTCGCTACTTTGTGTAGTGACGGTAAAATCTACTACCAGTAGTCATCTACTGCCAGTGAGGAAGGGATATCGAGCAACAATTTGGCAAATATTAACATCGTAGTTGTTGTGGCACCAAATTTAAGGTTATTATCACAGAGCTATTGAATTCGTTATCGCTTATTTGTTCATAATCGGTGCATTAATGTATCTATTTTATCTTTACGATTCTGAAAGGGATTTAGATAATATTTATTAGAGATAAGCTCTGAATCGGATCGGGATGACATATAATAAAAATATGTCTGATTTGTGGTCCAATGTAAGCTATAATGTAAAGGATCGATTTGGTTTTACTGGTCGAGCGCCTCTCCCCCTCATCTCCCCACCTTAACGCCTGTGCAATATTTTTGCAAAGAATTGTGTTAAAACAAACAATAAATATTTTAAATTTCAAAACTGTGTACTTGAAAAACTCTGTCACTAGAAATAAATTGGAATGCACTTGTTAGAGCTGTATGTAAAAACAAAACAAAGAAAAAAATTAAGAAAATCAAATTTTAACTTTCTATAAAATGAAGAGAATCAGGGTTCATTATTTCAATCTAACTATAAAAGTAAGAAAACTACACTTCTATTTCGATCTAAAATTGACTTTTACGATCTTGCGCTCTCCCAGATCCCCAATCTTGTTTTTGTTTTATAGGCCCCATATTGGTTTTTATTTGATATCTCACTGTCATCCCTGCCTCAGACTGATTCGGTATTTAGGGTAGATCTGGTATTTAGGTATCACTGGCAATCCGAATTCTTTCGTCGTATTTCCTGATGCCCAGAATGGATGGATATCCGGAAGAGAATTCTAAGGACTAGACAGATACACAATTCTTTTGAACCTGCTTCTCTCCTGCAATAGAAACCTTATACCCATTGCGATCATCTTGAGATCTGTTTTCTTGAACTTTATTTCAAAGGAATGACCACTTGATTTGAAATGGAACTATAAGGAATAACGAGAGGAATTAGGATTTATCTTCCATCATCCTTTACCTATTTTAAAAATACAAAAGAAAAGGAGTGGACAGACACGTGAGCCAGCGAGGAAGAAGAAACTATGCTTGTGGAAGGGACTCATAAACAAAAGAGGGAATTAGATCGATGGAGAACTTAAAAAAAGAAGATGGAGCTGGAGTGGACGTCGCAGTAGCCTAAATGCTAAAATAAGGGGATTGACTGTGTTATGTAATAGGTAAGTAAGTTGTGTTGAAGGGTTTGAAAGTGGGACAGTACTTCAGGAATCGAAGAATGCTATGATAGTACCAATGTATAATGGAAAAAGAAGAAAAGAGAAGGCAAGAACTACAGAATTAGGAACAGCAGAGACCCTAGGGCAGTGTTTTCGAACTTGTTTTTGTCGTGATCCTGAGCACAAATTGATTTAGGCCTGGTGACCCTCAGGGATGAAATATTATTTCAATATTATTTTAGTTTTATCCAATTCAATAAAGTTTCCTGAAGTTTACTATAAGTTAATAATTAATTAATATAATATAATATTGATTGAAGATAATTAGAGAAAAACCTTCATAGTCAAGCAAAGACAAACACACTTTTTACTGCCAACTATAAAACTGTTTCATGAATAAGCCCTTCTGACAATTCAACTACGAGGGGCGGTCAATAAGTTTTGCGAATCGGTAGGGCAAAACAAAGGAAGGGGGATGGCTGTTTGTGGGGGTGTTAGGACAAGTTATGATAAGTAAGAACCTGCGGCCGCACGCTCCTGCCTTGTCTATTTAAGAAGCACTAGCTGATCGCAGATCGTCAGTCACAAATTTTTCAACAATGGAGAAGGTTGAGCACCGCGCAGTGATCAAATCTTTGACCAAGGAAGGCAAGAATGCAAAAGAGATCCATGAACGCATGGTTGCAGTGTACACCGACACCGCCCCTTCCTATGCAACCATTGCTTGCTGGAATAAGGAGTTCCGCCATGGTCGTGAATCCCTTGAAGATGACCTCCATCCAGGCCGCCCGTCAGACGTGACCAACGAGGACAATGTGGCCAGTGTGGAAAGGATGATCCTCGAAAATCAACGGGTAAAGGTCGAAGAAATCGAGCGAGAACTTGGAATATCACATGGAAGTGTTATCAACATCATCCATGACAAATTGGCCATGACCAAGTTCTCTGCCCGTTGGGTCCCTAGAAACCTCAAGCCCCATGATCGACTTCAACGTCGTCAAAGTCCACAAGGCCAGAGTTGCACAATCTGCCCTGCGCGAGTGTGGATTCAAGGAGCTCAACTATCCCCCTTACACTCCAGATCTGGCCCCTGCGACTACTCTTTATTCCGCCAGCTCAAGGCTGCACTGCGTGGATGCCGGTTTGGGGATGATAAAGATGTCCAGCTCACCGTCCAGGAGTGGATTGAACAGCAGTCGTGAGATTTCTGGTTGTCGGGAATTCGAAGCCTTAGGGACAAGTGGCGCAAGTTCATTGAAGTTGAGGGTAGTTATATTGAAAAATAATAAAACACCTTTCCTCATATCTCGTTTCCTTATATCCGAATTGCAAAACTTATTGACCGCCCCTCGTACTATTGACTTCAGTGTTTCTTCAATGCTTCTACATTTAGTTTTATCCAATATATTTTACAGACATTCACTGTTGTTTAATAAACAATATATTTTTATATTTCTATGTTGACTGAAGGATATTAAAGATATTTTGAAATTAATGTAATTTATTGAAACAAAAGGCAAACAAAGAAAATAAACTTTTGGCTGTCAACTTCTTCTAGCTCTTCGAGTAGACTTCATTCAAAAATTGAAAAAAAGTATTTTAGTGATTACTGTGATGTTCCTTCATATCATGGACAAGTTTCTCCAGATTTAGCTTGATTTTAATGGATAGAAAACAGCGCAGATCATGTTGAGGATCCAGATGGTTCCTTGCTCTAGTCTTGATCGTCACAAAAGCTGAAAATCCTTGTTCACAGAGGGATGTGGTGGGAAATAGAATATGAGCTTTTTCATCCTCATGAATCAGAGTAGGCTTATCCTTCAGATGAGCCCAGAATTCAAAGAATGAGAGACTTTCAAAACGTTGCTTCTGCACCTGATTTTCTTGAAAATCTAAAAGTTCTTGAAATCCTAGAAAAGCTTCTCTAACATCACTAACGTTCACACCGAACACATTTCTGAGCCAGTTGTATTGACATACATCAACATTTTATGGCAAATATTTGTCCATTTTCTCCTGAATCTTCTGAAAATGATGTTTAAAAACAATTTAATGTCAACAAGCTCTATTCTCTGATGAATCTTCCAGCACTGCGCTTAGGTCTGGAAAAAGCAGCTGTTTTCTGGTAGCTACTTTTTCTCTCCAAAGTGTAAGTTTCTTCTTGAATGATGTAGTTTTTCATTGATGTCTACCATACTTTGATTTTGGCCCTTCATTTTTGAGTTTAAAATGGTGACAATGGGTGGAGTGGGTGTTTTCATATACATAAGCGGGCGGAAAGCATAGTTACGTGATGTAATTATGGTTGTTTAGAGGGCTGGGTTAGGAGAAGTAAAGGTTTGAGTGAGACAAAGGCTAGGTGGGATTGATGAGAAATAAAAAGGGATTGGTACTACCCATGTCAATGGATGTTGATGACGTGATGTCAGCTGCTGGGAGCGTGAGGAAAGAGCCAAGGGTTTTTCTCCCTTCGAATTTAAAGCAAAATACCCACGGAAGCGTCTTTTACAGAATGTTGTCAAGGAGTGATGTGTGAATAAGGTGTTGAGGATGGAGGAAGTGAAGACTTGTGAAAGATATATAGATGCAGATCTTCCTGCAAACAGTGGAGTCAGGAGGGGGAAAAATGTGCTGGGAGAGCACATAACCCTCCAGATGTTAGCTGTTGCAAGGTTTTGAATGCTACACATAAAAGGATAGATAGGGAAAATAAAGACGGGGTGTAGTAGAAAGTACAAAGAGTGGGAATAATTCAGACATGTAATAAACTACCATCCCAACTGGGGCCAAGAAGGAGTGGTAGAAACACTCCCAACCTCCCTGCCCCTACCAGATACGAGTGGGCGAAGGTTAGTTAGCGACTAGCCTGCGAAATTAGCTACAGGATAAGAAAATAGGCGAGAAGAGACTTGTAAAGAAAGTGGAGAAAAAGGTAAAATGCAAATATATAGATGGAATGAAGCCGAGGTAGTCCCAATCTAGTTTGAGACTGCCAGAGGCAATAGGGGTGGAACGCCGTGTCACTCTTCCAGCTACCCTGTATACTATCCTGAATGGGGCAATTTCTTTGCGGGAGGACCGTGCGAGGGTGAAAATGGTATGGGGTATGATTTTAGAGTTTGTGGTATTCCCCTCACACAAGCGTGATTTTCAAGTGTCTAGGATGTATCCCGAATGGTACAGAAAAGCACAATGCGACCAGTAGCTTATAGATGGTAGGAACGTCCCAGGGGTGACTAGAGCGTTATCATTATTACAAATTGAAACCCAACTGGAGAAGTGACAAGACTATGGACAACAAAGCTCCAACAGGAGATGATACTTGCTAGGGAGAAAGGAAAATGAAAGAAATTAAATAGAAATGTATAAAACAAGATAAATCACTGTACAAAAATAGGTGATAGGAAAACAAGATATCATCTATTTATTAAAAACGGAGTTAACACCTAGTTTGAACCTCTGAACGTCAAATGATTCAACAACAAACCAAGGAAGCCTATTCCAAAGCCTTGTGTACCAGAGAAAAACAATTACAGCATTGATTAGTGCTGTATCTTATGCTTGATAAAGTAACACTATAATTAGCAACAGCCTGCCCTAAACATGTCAGGCTAAGGTGCATGCACTGAGTGATCAAGATTTTGCTACACAGTATACACCGAAAACTAATTTGCCGACAATTCCAATAAATCTATTTTTAAATTTGCAATAAGAAACTTAATACGAGACAAGTTTCTATCCATGAGTTTCAGATGTGAATTGGCCATAGAAGACCAGATTAGTACACAAATCAATGCAGAATATGCCTGAGAACTGCATGAAAGCATATTGATACCAACAGCAGCGTATGGGAGTAAGACTATCGTATGGAAAAAGAAAAGGTCGAGGTTGGAAGCGCTGTTTTGATTTTAAAAGGTTGGATAGAGTGAGAAACGATTGGGTAAGGGTATATATGGCGTGAAAAAAAGTCTGAATGAGGTTGTGACTGAGAATGATCCAATGCGGTACAGGCATGTAAGAAGGATGGGGAAAGACTTGTGATGAACAATTTACAAATAAATTCCGTGGCGTGAAAGATGGATTTGTCGGGGTATGTACTCCTCGAGGCGCACATAAACCCACACATCGACTTGACAAATGTGCAGATAATAATTTCACACACAATCAACGTGTACAACAATCTTTAGCAGGAGGAGGGGGGTTAATTTCCAGCTAAGGACATTTTCCCAGTGAGAACAGCACTTGGGTTATTTGCCAATTAATCAGCTTGGAAAGGAGAAAAGAGTATCATGGTTCTCGCGAAAGTGTAAAGCATGGGGATCAATCTGAACGCAGACTTCTTATCCCCCACCTTTCCGCCGAAGTTTCCATTCTCACGGAAACACTGCTTCAAGTATGGGGAGAATACCAATCCCCCATCCAACTTGGGAAATATTAAATGCTTAGGCACAAGATTCTCGACGAGTAAATTGAAATATTAACTGACATGAGCGCTCATAACTTCCCCCCTCCCCCCTCCCCCCTCCACCTTGGGCAATCATTCTGCACGCATCCAGCATCGGCCCCTGGTTGAAGAAAGGCTCGCAGAAACACGATGGACTTGTTCTGAATTCTAGCAGAGCGAGGATTTGCTCGAGAGCCTCGGCCAACGACTCTATCAGAGAGTTACGCAGAACTCTTAACAAGCGGAGAGAGGCAAACCATCGGTCGTTTGCCAGTCTCTCACTTAATCGATTTGCTTCTGTAAATCGGTTTCACGCAAGAATCGGTTTCTTTCCGTCTCCTTTGCATTCCACTCGTATGCTTCATACTCCTGCATCACGCCTATAATCTACGAGTAGTGTCCTATTCCTCTTACTCTCCTTCGAAACGAGCTAAACTTCCCACGACACAAATACGGTTCTGCCCCGTGCACAATAAAGAGCTTATTGTGCCCCATGCACAATAAAGAGCGATATAATTCTCACCGATAATTTTCCAAATTCTTCAGCTCGCAATCTCGATAATAATAATACGTGAGGCAAAATCTTATATTTCATTATTTGCGCGTTCTAAATTCCACCCATTCATTTATCCTGTCGTAATGTTTAATGTTGAATTAATCCATTGTGTATTTAATAAAAAACTAAATTAATCTTTTTCTTTTCATCCGTCAGAAAGATTCAAATGTTTCTTGTTCTTTTTTTGAGTCAAGCGTGATGATTCTCGAAAAAGTGATGCCGGAAATGACCACCATAAAATGCCCCAGAATTGACTCCCATAGATTGATGATATGAATGTTTGGGAGAAAGTAAACTGACAAAGTTGTCCATGGGTCGATGGGAGGGATACTTCGTGTTAAATAGGGCATCAAATGGGTGGGCTGGAGAAACTATTTTTCGTGTCATTGATGTGCACCAAAACGACATTTTATAGAAACGGTTGAAATTGAATTTGAATTTTAACCTAATTTTTTAAAGTTATTCCAGTTATAATACTTTTTCATGTGTACCCAAGAATAATCAAAATATATATCACTTATTATTTAGTATCAGATTTGGTAGTTTACTTTGCTTTAGCGTGATTAACAGATCCATTTAAATTTACCATTTATTTGAGAAGCCAATTATGTGAGTGTTACAAACCCTCAGTCTTCTTGGTGCTTCAAAAGGATGCAAGCTCGTTTAAACCCGTTACAAAATAAAGCAAATAACATTATCACATATTAATTACATACACAATGCTTAGCAATATATATATATATATATATATATATATATATATATATATATATATATATATATATATATCTAGCACACTGAGGCAGCGAGAAGCCGCTTTGATCTCAATAAAAGTGAGCCTTTAACCACTCGGCTACGCGGAAGACCAAAAAACTTCCGAATAGACAAGCTTTTAAGGCACGCTTCGCAAGGTCGATCAGGACTGAGAAAGAGAGAGAGAAATTAATTGGGAATTTAAAGGATAAAGAAGGAATTGAGTTAAACACGCGGTGAATAACAATGTATATCTCTCGTGAGCGCGACATTGAGTAGACATTCATTGTATTTATACAGTCATCTACATGCCAGAATGTTCTAGAAATTCTTCAAACATATATAAAATTCTTGAAAGTTCTAGAAGGCTCTACAGTTTATTTTTCAAAAAATTAGTGCTGAACCTATGTGGAGTGTAAAAGAACTGCCATTGCTGTCCGGGTCACAACAAAAAACAAAATATAAGGAAAATAATAGCTAGTACTACTGTATTACTGTTTCTATAACTTTTTAAATACAGTATATCATGTTTATACCATACCTGAAAAAAACAATAACCCTTTAAACTTTTATATATTTTTACTATCTGCATCAAAATAATATTATTTACCATACATAAATGGGATAATTTAAAAATTCAATGCCCTAGTCACAAAAGCAAAGTTTGGGGATTAAAATTGACCTTTTTTATTTAATAGAGCCACGAACAAATGGGAAATAACACTTTTACCCCAAGGACAAGACAAAAGTGAAATTTTGTATACAGTGATAATTTTAGGGTTAAGAAGCCAATTTTTTGGCTAACTAGCTGTTCATCGAATCTCTAGGAAGGAGCTCTTCTCACATACACGAGAAGATAACACAGAAAATAAGCTTTTCTAAGACAGCCCCAAAACTTTCTTTCGATCGGCCATTTTAATTGTTATCGAAAAGAATGAAAAAATTTGCTTTATCCATTCTAGCCCCACCTTGTAAAATCGAGAATTATTTGCAATAGCGCAATCATGATTATACGGTTAAGAAGGGAACTCTTGGCTAAATAGCTCTTTATCGAAGCCCTCTGAAGGAGCTCTTCTCCTTTTAATTGCCTTATTAACCGCATAATTATGATTGTGCTATTGCAAATAATTCTCGATTTTACAAGGCGGGTATAGAATATATAAAACAAATTTTGTCTAGTCTCTTCGAAAAGCAGGGATGACAATTAAAAAGGTTGATCGAAAGAAAGTCTTTTTGGCTGTCTTAGAAAAGCTTATTTTATGAGTTATCTTCTCGTGTATGTGAGAAGAGCTCCATCTGAGGGCTTCGATGAAAAACCAGTTAGCCTAAAATTGCCTTCTTAACCACACACACACACACACACACACACACATATATATATATATATATATATATATATATATATATATATATATATATATATATATATATATATACGAGGGGCGGTCAATAGGTTTTGCGAATCAGTAGGGCAAAACAGAGGAAGGGGGATGACTGTTTGTGGGGGTGTTAGTTAGGATAAGTTATGACAAGTCAGGACCTGCAGCCGCACGCTACTGCCTCGTCTATTTAAGAAGCAGTAGCTGATCGCAGATCGTCAGTTACAAATTTTTCAACAACGGAGAAGGTTGAGCACCGCGCAGTGATCAAATCTTTGACCAAGGAAGGCAAGAATGCAAAAGAGATCCATGAACGCATGGTTGCAGTGTACACTGACACCGCCCCTTCCTATGCAACGATTGCTTGCTGGAATAGGGAGTTCCGCCATGGTCGTGAGTACCTTGAAGATTACCCCCGTCCAGGAAGCCCGTCAGACGTGACCAACGAGGACAATGTGGCCCGTGTGGAGAGGAGGATCCTCCAAAATCGAGGGGTGAAGATCGAAGAAATCGAGTGAGAACTTGGAATATCACATGGAAGTGTTATCGACATCATCCGCGACAATTTAGCCATGACCAAGGTCTCTGCCCGTTGGGTCCCGAGAAACCTCACGCCCCATGATCGACTTCAGCGTCGTTAAAGTCCACAAGTCTAGAGTTACACAAGCTGCCCTGCGCGAGTGCGGATTCGAGGAGCTCAACCCCCCCCCCTACAGTCCAGATCTGGCCCCTAGCGACTACTTTTTATTCCACCAGCTCAAGGCTGCACTGCGTGGACGCCGGTTTAGGGACGATGAAGTTGTCCAGCTCACCGTCCAGGAGGGGATTGAACAGCAGTCGGGAGATTTCTGGTTGTCGGGAATTCGAAGCCTCAGGGACAAGTGGCGCAAGTGCATTGAAGTCGAGGGTAGTTATAATGAAAAATAATAAACCCTTTTCCTCATATCTCGTTTCCTTATATCTGAATTGCAAAACTTATTGACTGCCCCTCGTATATATATATATATATATATATATATATATATATATATATATATATATATATATATATATATATATATATATATATATATATGTGTGGGCAAAAAAGACAAGTTCTGCGAGTGGTAACAACCACCACAGGGCGTGATTGCCATATTTAATTTCTGCCTTTCAAAACCCTTTTGAAGACAGAAAGATACCGCAACATTGTATTGCCGACTGTATAACAATATAGTACAAGAGAAAGAGAAAGCTCTCTTTCTAATGTCACTTTCTCTTACCTTTATATATATATATATATATATATATATATATATATATATATATATATATATATATATATATATATATATATATATATAGCGTAAGTTGCCCAAGGGGCTGCCCATACCTACCCCATCTATTTGGCAATATTTATTGTTATTGAATACGAAGTAATTGTCCTTGACTGCTAATTTAAGTGCCTCTTTCCTGATATAAACATTTCCCATTCTCCCACCGAATTCCGAACCAAAGTTTTCCGATAACCAAACTTCAGTGGTCAAGGATTAAACTTCTTTAGCTTCTGTGACTTTTCGTTCAAAATCAGTGCAATAAAAACACGATATTCCGTGTCTACAACCTTTGCGCAACTTACGCTGATTTTCACAATGAATTCGAACTTTTGTGTAATTATTTCAAAGGAAATAATTATTGAATACGGCTTTCCCGTATCCCTGGTAGAGAAAATTACGTCAAAATTTTTAAACAACCTCTAACATCCTAAATTACAACTTCCTACTGTATCCAAAGACACCCGTTATATAGTTTTCCAGGATATGGATTTATTTAATCAAAAGTTCTCTAAATAAATAACAACAATATTAAAGAAGTTCATTTATCATACTAAATTTAAGATCATTTTATAAAATAATCATCTCCTTGGACATTATTTTAATTGTAAAGACAGAATCCCGCCAGTAGCCAAGCGCTCCGTCATTTACAAATTTACTTGCCCCGGATGCAATTTGGGGAATTACAGAAGAAGTACGGTGCGCTCGCTGAAGACGAGATTCTGTCCTCATATGGGAATTACTCGTAGCAACAGGACCGGAGATGTTCTATCAAAACAAGGGTTTTCGCCTGTTCGGCTACATTCTATTCAATGTAAAACTGATGTATCCTTTGAAGATTTCAGAATCCTAAAGACCATCTCCGAACCATTGTCCTTATGTATTCAAGAATCAATGTTTCTAAAAGAAATTTCTCCCACCTTAAATTCTGACTCCTCTTCCCACCCACTACTTCTTCTCTAAAATAAACCAACCCCCTAAAATCTTTCTTTCTTCCTACACCCATCACGCATTTCCGAGCCAGTCTTCGTTTAACAACTGTTCGCAAAAGGTTAGTGTTTTTTTCCCTAAAATGTTTTTCAGTGTTATCTACATTTATTATTGTTAAATTTCATTATCCATTGAATTATCTAACTTTGAAAAAACATTTCTTGACCTGTATAACTCTACATTCCCCAACCCGCGCCCATATTAAAAATCATTTACCCGAAACGTTGTACAATCAAGAAAACTAAATGAACTTCCTCATTTTCCTCATATCCTTCATCCTGCCATCTAAATTACAACTCAATAGGAGAACCCCTTATCAATATATATATATATATATATATATATATATATATATATATATATATATATATATATATATATATATATATATATATATATATATATATATATACATATATATATATATATATATATATATATATATATATATATATATATATATATATATATATATATATATATATATATATAGTCATATGAGTTGCTGCTGACCAGTCTAATCTTCAATTTCACGGTGAAGGTAAGGACACATAGGAGGCTGAGGTACATGTGATTTATTTATGGAACAACGTTTCGGGCGTATCACCCATCTTCAGGTTCTAAAACATAAATTAATCTAATACAGTTAAAGAATATTAAAAATATTAAAAATAATTAGGTTATGACTATGTAGGTAAATCAAAAAATAGAAAATAACTCAGGAATTTAAAAGTCAAGAGAATCAAATTATCAATCTAATATAACACTATTGAAACGAAAAAAACTCACAAAAAAAAAAGTAAATAATTACAGTATAATATTGCTTACCGATAATTCAGGAATTTAAATGCAAGAGAATCAAATTATTAATCTAATGTAATCACTATTGACACGAAAAAAAAGCAAAAACACAAAAGTAAAAAATTACAGTATAATATTGCTTACCGATGAAGTTCAGGAGAAATCACAAAGTGAAGAAATTATAAAGGATGTGGCTTAAAGAAGGATAAGAATTTGATTGGTTGGTTGTTGAATGAGGTAATTAAAATTAAGAAATAAGAAGAGGAATTCATTGTGCATTAGGGAATAATTGGAGGAGAGATGGTAGCCTCTATATATTAGAGATTTAATTGCACTGAGTTTGTGTGACAAGTCACAATGGCTGAAAAAATTGATTCCTAGGCCACTAACTAACTACCTCAATATACAGAAAGCCTCCCTTTAGTGGCCTAGGAATCAATTTTTTCAGCCATTGTGACTTGTCACACAAACTCAGTGCAATTAAATCTCTAATATATAGAGGCTACCATCTCTCCTCCAATTATTCCCTAATGCACAATGAACTCCAGACTCTAAAGTCTTATTTTAAAAATAATTGTTACCCCCCACCTTTGGTTGACAAACTAATCAATAATTTTCTTACCAAAATTTACTCTCCATCCTTTCTCTCATATAATGTTCCCAAAAATGAAAAAAAATTCGTAGTACCAGAAATGGAACCTTACAATAAATTATTCACTAGAAAATGCAACAAATTACTTAAAAAATATTTCTTTCATACCAACTTCAAAATCACTTTTGTTAACCCACTTTCCATAGGAATTTTTTTCTCGTCAAAAGACAAACTTCCTCTAGAAATGAGCAGCCGTGTTGTTTATGCGTTTACTTGTCCTTGTTGTTTGCAAGGAACCTATATTGGTAGTACGGTTCGCTCATTGAAAGAGAGGTTTTGTTCTCACATGGGAATAAGCCATCGCACTGGAAAAATATTGTCTAAGAAGGAAGCTTCTGTAATTATAAATCATAGTATACAATGCAAGACAGAATGTTCCATAGATAACCTCAAAATAATTGGTCATAATAACAATTGATATAGTCTAAGAATTTTGGAATCCCTACTAATACGTACAAAATCTCCTACACTCAACATAGATAATACCGCTGTTCCTCTTCTTATTTCTTAATTTTAATTACCTCATTCAACAACCAACCAACCTTCTTTTATTTAACAACCAACCAATCAAATTCCTATCCTTCTTTAAGCCACATCCTTTATAATTTCTTCACTTTGTGATTTCTCCTGAACTTCATCGGTAAGCAATATTATACTGTAATTTTTTACTTTTGTGTTTTGGCTTTTTTTTTTTCGTGTCAATAGTGATTACATTAGATTAATAATTTGATTCTCTTGCATTTAAATTCCTGAATTATCGGTAAGCAATATTATACTGTAATTATTTACTTTTGTTTTTTGTGAGTTTTTTTCGTTTCAATAGTGTTATATTAGATTGATAATTTGATTCTCTTGACTTTTAAATTCCTGAGTTATTTTCTATTTTTTGATTTACCTACATAGTCATAACCTAATTATTTTTAATATTTTTAATATTCTTTAATTGTATTAGATTAATTTATGTTTTAGAACCTGAAGATGGGTGATATGCCCGAAACGTTGTTCCATAAATAAATCACATGTACCTCAGCCTCCTATGTGTCCTTACCTTCACCGTGAAATTATATATATATATATATATATATATATATATATATATATATATATATATATATATATATATATTCTGTCCTTAATATTTTTTCATAGAAGGAGCATCGAAATTTGAACTCGTCGAAACAAATTTTTTCCGTTAATCTAAGTTTAGCTCTTCGCTCGTCCGTTTATCTGATGTTGTTTCTTTTCAAATTTTAGTTTCAAGTCACTGTGAACTTGCTTTTAATTTGTGTTTAATTTTGATTATAGCCTAATTCATTTCATATCGTGGCTTGCTATTCTCGTGTATTTGGTCACAACATATTCACATTTAAACCTTGAAATTCGTATTTTTAAAAAAATTAACTTCTTTCATTTCAACAACTTCATTGATTTGTATCGTTTTAAATAAAATGTCGGCAATTTTGTTTCTTTTGTCATTCAGTTCAGGTCTTAGTCTGTAATTCGTAGTATCTGAGATTCCTCTTCTGTTCTCAAAATATTAACGTAAAGACGGGTAATGAACGAGGCTGCAGATTAAAAAGCAACATAGTGTTTTTTCCAACGCTCAAGAGAGTGATTTGACGGTTTGGAATTGAGCCTGATTTGTTCTATCCTGGTTCTAATTAGTTCTATCTCAAGTGATTACGACTAAGAGATAAAGTGATTGTAGATGATGTGCTTCGAGCGATTATATTTGATTATTGTATCCGATGTCATTGAATTTTATCAAAATATATTTAAAGGCGCTTCCTATTTTGTGCCTAAGACGTGAAGTTAATCTCCAGAAAGAGGCAATTTGGTCACAGACTTCCTATTTATCAATCCAAATTGATTCCTCCAAATGGTAACGTGAATGGTGCAAGGAGCGATAATACTAATTGTGTCTATGAAAGGAATACGTAACGCTTCGATCTTCAACAAGTCTATTAACGTGATAAGTTTTTTTAGGGAGCTGAGATAACTTATGAATATCCTGAATTGTTATCCTCAAAAGAGATGATTTGGACTAAGGTCCAAACCATCGCCAGTTATATGAAGAAGTTGAAACTTAGGGTGTTTTTTTGAAGGGCAGTGAAATACCTGGATCTAAATAAAAAAATGAATCCACCGGAATAGAACCCAGCACTTCATCAGTCAAAATGGTCTCGAATGCTCTAAATTTGAGAATATGACTCGAGGATTAGTAAAAATTCAATATTACTTTGCAGGTCTCACCTTATCTTGTTTTCTCAAGCCCTCGGCCAATGAATGTTTCTTCCCTGTTTTCTAACACAGAGTTTTAGAATGTTTACCTTCGTTTGTGTTCTTTTTCTCTATATTAAATATTACAAGAGATAAATAAATATAAATTAAGTCAAGCTGATAAAAGTGGAGAGTCTGAAAATGGGTCTAAGTACATATAATGCAAAACAAAAGGAAATTTAGAATATTTTTTTTCTACCTTACGCACCCTAACGTGTTTCATCTTATGGCTATATACTTTGAATGTCTCTTTCATACACTTCCACCCCATCTATCTCAAACTTATTCGAACAATGTTATGGTATCATTCTCGTTCGTTATCGATTGCTTTAATAAATAAAAAATAAAAAAGACGTGTTCTTTTAGGCAAAAAACCCCTCAAAATGAGCATTAATTTCACTTATTGAAAGCCATTTTCAGAATATAATCAAAGTTGCATATAAGAAAAATATGAATGCGGACAATAAGCCATTAGCTCTTCATTATTGGAGACCACAAATTTCAAAAGAGAGAAGAAGGGAGTTGAGTTATGAATATGTTCGATTTAAATCCTTTATAGAAGCAAAGCGTCCTCAAACTAATGATTCACGAATAATAAAAACAAAAGATAATAATAATTTGTCAGATGTGTGGCTATTTTAGAATATTAATCTTGGTTGAGTGCCACTCTGTTCGATTCTGAAATTCGGGCGAGGGTTTCTAGATTTTTTTCTAGATTTATTTCATTTTCCTTCGTTATAATGGATTATTTTCCTTATAATGATTTATAGTCCTATTATTCTTTTTTTCCTGTTTCCCATGAAGCACCTTGAGGATGTAGATAGACTGAAGCTCTTGAATACGTTCTCCTATGATAGGTGTGTGAGAGGGGATATGATAACTTTTTATTTTGGGGGGAGGATAGAAAAATTGGATATTAGCAAGTTTGGGGATCTGGAGGATAATAATATGACTAGAGGTCATAACGTGTAGATCAAAAAACAATTGTGTAGGTCAGATTTGTGAAACTACTTTTTCATCAATAGAGTGGTAGACTTCTAGCATTAATTACCTCAAGAGGTTATGAGAAGTGCAAATTTAAAGGGGTTCAAAGACAGGTTATATAAGCGGATGGGAAGAGAAGATTATAGAGGGGGGCTAAGTTTTAATATTCTAATATTGATGCAGACATTGTAGATTCATGCATTAGTTTTTGACAACTCTTGATTCGTGATGCTTTAGAAGCAGTATTCTAGATTCAATCCTATGGATGCAGTATTTGGGGGGTGATGGGTGATTCTTATAGAGTTCTTTGATTGACTAGGATGACCTCTGATAGACCCTTGTGGCTTTTGTCATTCGTTAAATTTTGTTATGTTAACAAAATTGGATGCGGGGTTATGGGATCACCCGCGTATGTTTGTCTGTCTGTTTGTGTAATAGATATTTCAAGGAGTTATTGAAGAATTTTAATGAAATTTTGTGCAAGAGTAAACCTTGTGTCAAAAAATAGTTTGTTCGATTTTTTTTATTGGGGGGGGGGGGGGTCGGTATATCCATATGCTGATTCTGGATCACGGATATACAAATTATCACTTTTTACCGACATCCACAATTTGAGCTAGATCCAGTTTCAGATCTGTGCGATTAAAATATATATTTGTTCAAATTTTCTTTGAGTCACAGTACAGTTATGGAGAAGGTTAGAGACATAGAAATGGTACCAATGTGTAGCTGAGATAACGCAAAAAGGAATTTGCTTCAAACGGATTTTGTGTATCTGCTAAAGGTAAAAAGTTCTATTTAGACGTATACGAGATCCATTTCTGCCATTATGGAACATCGGGCTTTTCCTCATAAGTCACAAAATACTGAAGTGACATGGTTTTAAATGCAATTGAATAAGTTTCCAGTGTGAAAAATTGATATGGTGTTACTTAATCGGGATTCAGTCCGCCATTACGGAAAATTATAATTTTGTTGATATTTCACAAACTACTAAGGATAAAAATATCATTCCAAATGCTAGGGATATATTTTCAGGGTCGAAGAATTAGGTGGTATTTTATTTATGTCTGAGACAGATCTGGAATATGTCATTCACATATTAGATCACTGTAATATTAGAGAGTAAATGACTATGATTGCTTTCTAGTTTTCTAATGTTTTTTGGACATTCGAAATGTTGGAGTTTCCCTGGAAAGTTTGGGTCAAGCTCGAAAAATATTATTACTCCCAGAATATTTTGAATGAATAAATAAATAATTATTTTTGTATTTTATAAAATGAAAACTATGGCCATTTTATCCAGGATATAAAAAAAAATGAGAAATTGAGTATAGTTTTGTGCCTGGAACCAAAAGGTTGTACTCGCAATCTTCACGAAAGAAGCATCCGTAAAAAGGAAATGAAAATAATTACACTAAAAGGTTGGAAAGTCAAGAAATCGGATCAAAACTTGTATTCAATACATATAATTTTTCGTCAATTATTTGACGTTAAAATATGTAAAAAAAAATCGTTTATGGAAACAAATATGATTGCTCTACATTCGGTAGAAACTTTTAATTTGTCTTCTTTATAAAGTGGCAAATTATACAATTTTTTAGCAATTAAAATAAATTGTGAAAGCTATGGTATTAAATAAAATAGCTAAACTTAAATAAAGATAACAAAATCATCGTCATTTCAGGAAAGCTTGAATTCTAACAGAGATTTCTGATTGACTTCAAACTCAGGTTGATAGATGCAAAAAGAAATGCTAAGAAGTGTTATGTTTAGTTTGTTCTCTCAACACTCGTGTATTTTTATAGTTTTTGTTATGAACCAACCTCATCCAGCTTTCGAGTTTGCCACATTACTCCAGCCTGTGAACGATATTTATCCTAGTATTTTTTACGAGATCGTCTTCTGGGCCTCTTATTTGGCGTTTTTTTTTTTAAACAGAAGTTAACTGAAAGCCGCAATGAATTTAGGGGTATCTGTAACAACCCTAAAAGTCCTGATTTAAGTTCATTAAAAATCTAACATGAGATCCTTGGATATTGTTGATGACCAAAGGATTAGGAGATCAACCTCATTTAACGAAGAAAAGATTGCTGCTGATCAGCTTCTATTAGAAAAAGAATCGTAGAATTTCATCTGAAACAATTGACAATGAAGGAGGAATCTCTGGTGGTTCTGATTACTCCACTGATGGATAAACTAAGGTTTAGTACTCCAATAGATGACTTCTGAAACAATATCAAGAATATTTAGAGCAGCAAAAAAGAGGCAAAGTCCCTCCAATGAACTGCAGCGTTTTGTGAAAAGATGATAAATGGTTATTGCATTGATGGTTTCCCATGGTTGAAATCACTTACAAGTGTCTTTGAATGGCTAAATGAGTCTTATGCTACTAGATGGTGCCACCCAGCGCCAAATCTGATGGCAGATTTAAAATCTCCAGGGTGAATAACCATATGTCCCATGATCATATGGGTCATTTCATGGCTCTAAATGGGTAGAGTTGAACTTTACTCCTTTTGAAAACAGAACGACACCTAGACCTGGCGCTTCGCCGCAGGTAACAAATCTGTCAGTCTTTAGTATTAAATTAGAGCTAAAAAACGCGATTTTTTTTTTTTACTAATTCAAAAGACGAATCGTGGATCCATCATATGATTCCGTGAGCAAAATGCAATTAGAGGAACGTCTCCCTAAAAGATCAAGATGATCTCAACGGAATTCTATAACTCGGTAATGGAAGCCTGGAAAGCAGTATTTGCATGGTTATAATCAAGAAATTCAGACATAAATGGGTAGCCACGCTGCGAACGTCTTTAAAATTGTATACAACAAAATAAAAGTTATTGTGAAAAAAACCTTTCCAATTATGTTTTCCCTAATTTTAAGCGATTTTAGATTACCTTTGTGTAATCCATCCGGTCATTTGTATTTTCCCTTGGATATAAATTAAGCAGCAAACAGATTAAAAAAAGGTAAATAAAAAAAGAACATAAATAGGGAAGTTAAAAATAGCAACAAACCTCGTTTACCTTAAACTTTAGAGCCGGAAGGGCGTGTCAATATTCTTTTTGAACAAGCTCGCACAGAGAGAACAGAAACTTCAAAGTACGCTCATAAAACCGGGTTGTGGGTTGCACGAAAATTTCGAGGTATCGAGAGGGGATTTTTAATGGTTACTTAAATAGCATTTTTGTAACCATGTACCTCTTAATTGCTACGAACAACCTCTACGCTTCCAATTTTATTTCTGAAGGCCATAATGATCTTTTGAAAATAGCTTATTTCATGGTATTCCAACATTATATTTTCATGTATTTTTATTTACTTTTTGAAGATGCTTGTTCCTGGAGGATTTTGGCATTTATACACTGGATAAGATGACTGCAGTGCGCAGTCCTTTAAGTAGAATATTCTTCAAATACGATAAATAATTTTACCAAAGTATTTATTTAGTTCCGTTCTTGAAGTATTATCATAATTTCCCCCTCTTTTCTGCTTTCGTTTTATATTTACTTTAGTTACCCATTTTATACAGTGAATTGATAAAATTAAAGGGATAGTAATATGTCAAGGCGATGGTGGACAACGCCACTTTACCGTGACTTTATGGAAATTCCCAGACTTGTATCAGTTGTGATCTGACATCTCCTGTTTCAGTGTTAAAAGCGACTAGGATGCTCATGGGAATGCGACCTGGATTATTTGAATCAAAATGGCGACTGATAGTGGATATTAGGCTGATGTGAAATTCAATTTCTGAAGCTGTGCAGACATTCAAAATTCATCATCCACGATCTGCGATGTCACGTGTGCACAGAGAATAAATACCTCATGGAAAGCATTACTGTCCACCTCGCACAACGTAACCACCGACTGCGACTACTTAATGAGCGTGACCAGCAGTGTCTGACAAGAATTGGCTAAAATAATACACAAGCAACACTGGCTCAATTCCCATCCACAATCATGCAAGATATTCCAGACGTATATCTATCAGGTCAGTGCAACGTTCTTTATATTTTATGGGGTATAGAGGAGGGCTCGAGACTTCGATAATTGGACTATGCAGGACTGTCAACATGTTACGTGGTCAGATGAGTCACGGTTCCATGAATTTTGGCCTATGGTAGGGTTTGGGCGAGGTGCAGATCTCACGAGGTTTTAGACCCTTGATTTAAACAAGGCATTGTGAAGGCTGATGGAGGTTTTATATTCGTATGGGGCGTGCTCATGTGGCATGGGCTGAGTTCGCTGTTCCGCTCAAACATGTTGTTCGGTGACCACCAGGTTTAACTGCTTAGTAATAATTCGCATTCATTCATGAAATTCATGTACCCCAACAACGATGGGATATTCTTGCCGGAAAATGGAGCTGTTATCTTGCCAAAGTTTTCAGAATTCATTCGCGGAGCGTTCTAGAGAGTCCCCATGAATCGTGTGCCAATGACGTTCACCTAACATAAACCCAATCGAGCATTTCCTGGACGTGGTGGCCAGGTCTATTCGCACTCATAATCCGAAACATACAAATATCAATGAACTGTGGACAGTATCGAAACAACACGGATTAACATCTCTCAAGGAAGCTTCCCTCCACTTGTGGAATTGACACAACGTCAAGTTGATTCACTCCGTCGGGATAGAGGTGGTCCTACCGCTACTAGCTACCTATCCTATGACATTCGGTACTACAGTGTATTATGTAGATTGTGCATTGCTATAAACTCTGTTTGGAGCCTAACATTTTTCAGACAGGTTAACAATCCGAACCACATGTAGCAGTATGACGGCTGACGTAAAAAAGACCCGAAACGGGACTCCATCGACGACTTAGCACACCAGGTGTCGCCGCGTTAATTCTCTGTAATTGGAATCGGTGTTTCCATTCGATAACGTTATAGCTCTCACTCACGATAGTCGCTAAATTATTTAGCGAGAAATTATCAATTAACATTAGATATTAAACAAAATCTATTCACAACAATGAGTGATCGATGTCAGCCTTGATTTGGGATCAAGTCACAAAGGTCCGAAGTTGAACAACAGGAAAAAGAATCAGCTCACAAAACCAATCAACCACTGATTCCCTAAACAGTGATCACTAGTAAGAAATGAAAATATCTCTTATGTAATCACTCAAGAAAAAGAGGAACAAATGACCAGCTTCCAATAAAAAAAGGATACGTGGTTAAGAAACAAGTTAAAAAGATCAGGATTTAAAATACTGAATCGCTCCAACCCAGATTACCTGGGCAGAGGGGACGCATTTGAACCCATGATCGAATTCTGTCTAAGAAACACAAGGGAAGATGGCGGATACGGGAGAATTGAGTGCCTTCTTAGGCCTCGATGCGTAAGGAGGCTCCTAACTGGGATACTCATGTCACGTACCTTCAGTAAGATTTCCATTTCCCTAACGTAACCACTTTCTTAAAAACCTTTTTTAAAATTTTCGCCTTGTTTCACCCTCCCTTCACTCCAAGGGTCAAAAGATATTTATTTTTAATCTACGGTTCTTGGTTTTGTTATTACTGTTATTACTATATCTTATTTCTTTCGTTGCCTTTTAACCGGTCATTCCAAGACACCGACTGGTCTCTGATGTCTCGGATTTTCCTTCCAATGGATTTAAATCAGCGTCAAAGGAAAGGCAATTCTGCGATGGAGTCCACGTAACTATGGTAACGGGCGGAGGAAGTATTCCCCCACTGTTTTTCGTAAACAAAGGCGACGAGGGAGTAAATTCTGCATATTTACTCGTAAATTGGGATTGCCATTATTTGTAGATCAGTTTCCATTTTAGGATTGTTTCAATACCCATTTTTAAAGACCTCTTTCTCCAACAGGGAGTCATTATTATAATACTAATTACCCGTTCCCAAGACCTAATATAGAACCGAACTCAAACACAGTTCCGTTTCGCCTCGTCCCCAAAATGATATTGAAATCGTCGTTCAACCATTGTTTTCTACTTATCAATAAGCCAGATGAAGAATAGAAGTTGGTTTCGCAATTACTCCGCTCTTAATTAGCTTTTAAAATGTTCTTTTGTGTAAATTTCAACGCCTCTGGTTGGGCTTTTATCGGCTCTCATAATACGTCTCATCTGTATGATTTGAAGAGAAAGCCTTGGAGAGAAAGCCTTCGCTATGGTGTTATTTGAAAAGGAACGAGAGGGAAAAAATAATACATAAATAAATATCAATGTTATATATATATATATATATATCATGAAAAAGAAGACTAAAGATGCCAAGCATTATTTGTTAAAAAATCCAAACGATTCGAAACAATTATAGTGGATAAAAAAATAATATTTTTATAATACTCATTTTGTATATCGAATTAAAAAGTCGTCGAACTGCAAAAATTAGACGATTGAAAAACATTGAGGTCAAACGGAATGAGGATAAAAGTTAGGAGAATTAGACTAGAAAATTAGTTTCGTGAAAAGCTCGGTTACTAGGATATGAATAAGGTTTAGAAGATATAATATTACATAAACATATGAAATTAAAACCTACCTGAACCGTTAGAGTTGTCAAAGCGACTGATAAATGAAAGAAACATACAAAAGAAAGCTTGGTAGGGTGAAATGAAAGTGTGCGGTTTACGCTGTAGTTAATTTTGTAAATAGATCGTAATACTTTATGAATCGAGGCTCCTTCCTGGCACTATCTACACTCCATGTGACTTAACTTTGCGTTAATCGGAAAGTTATATATATATATATATATATATATATATATATATATATATATATATATATATATATATATATATATATCCTTTTCCTGGTAGTAGTGCAAATGACAAAGAAAATAAGACAAAAAGAAACTGAAATACGACTGCTGTTGAGAATCGGCATAAAAGCAAATTTCAAAATTTTCGTTTCGAGTCACTTGGAAGCGGCGTGCAAAAGAATGGAACTCAAAATTATGTCTAATCGATGTTTCTATGCCTTTTTCCCCGTCGAAGGTGCAAACACACAGTCACACATACACAGTTGCTGACGCATTGCTTCAAAAGAGAAAGAGAAACGGGAAAAGGGAGTCCTATAGTTTTATCCCTATAATATATATATATATATATATATATATATATATATATATATATATATATATATATATATATATATATATGTGTGTGTGTGTGTGTGTGTGTGTGTGTGTGTAGAAAACTCACAAAGTATCGCGTGAGTAAGCAATAAATGCAACAAACCCACAGAGAAAATTAATACGAGAATTCCAAGTACTTTCGCACTATATTTCTAGTTCTTTTTATAAGGAATAACAGAAGTATTTAAAATTGTAATATTTATAAGGATGATACAGAGGAGAGGGAACGCCCACAAAAAAGTAAAAACCAATCAACAAAATGAATTTATATGATCTTATTTTGTATTTATCTTCGCTCCTAAGGTTTCCATTTCATATTAATTCATTTTGTTGATTGTTTTTTTTATTTTATGTGGGTGTTCCCTCTCCTCTGTATCATCCTTATAAATATCACAATTTTCAATACTTCTGTTATTCCTTGATAAAGAACTCGAAATATAGTACGAAAGTACTTGGAATTCTCGTATTAATTTCCTCTGTGGGTTTGTTGCATATATATATATATATATATATATATATATATATATATATATATATATATATATATATATATATATATATATATATCGTCCTTAATAGCAAGAACCAACTGTAAAGTATTTGTTTTAGATCCATGTCACCGACTGTTTTGTGATTAGGGCATTTTTTGGCGATTAGAAAAGCCATCTCCGATTGTTCTTCGTTAGTCTCTCTTATTGGCATTTCTTATTCCTTTCCCTTTGATTATCGCGTTCGAGAGCGAATGATGTAGGTGTCAACTCACTATTATGCTTCTCCATCGCCGTGAAAGAACAAATGAAGGCTGCAATCATCCATTTTATGCTTCAGTCCGCCTCTTCCTTCGAGCCTTTTCACTTAGCGCCGTCGAGACCAAGATTACATCAGGCTAACTTTCCCATACATTCGAATGGTTTACACCTGCCTATAGAAACTATATTTCAAGTGCTCTGTAATTAACTAACCCACAGAAGGTTCTGTTAAAGTACTCTAAATTTTCATTCTAGTTTTATGTGAGTATAAAGAAACCTCATTGTGTTATATTACACCTTGTCATTTTTTATATTCAAAATGACGTCTCTAAGAGCTCATTACTGGGAATATATTTACTATTCAAAATTCCTTTTACGTAATCGTTTGTGTAACTAAAGACCCCAATTGTGGTTCTAAATAAGTATATTTATTTTTTACAAGTTTGTTCCTTTCTTTTAAATCTCAACTGCAACCTGTTTAACACATTTTGGTGTTGGCGCCCATCAACCACTTACTCCTTTATACCAACAATATTTAGGATTATGTTTGGTAGTGTTGATCTGCTTATTTCTACTCTTTACCACTTATTTTTTGTTTATCAATTTATCTCTTATTCAGTCCGTTATTCCTTCGCACTTTCCTAGATGACACTGATTTCATTTTCCTTAATGACTAAAAAGGAATGAATAGAAATCCTATGAACTATTTTTAGGACTTAAAGCCTGATTGAGATTGAATATTGTATTCAATCCGCTGGTGAAATTTATTCCCTTTGAAAATTAATGTTGAATCTTGACTAGAATTTTGCAAGATTTGCCAGTTCTTGTCCAAGATTTTATACTTAATTATTTAGTGTTATTTTGTTAACTTCCTATTGAATTGTATGGGAGTTATAAACCCGTAATTAAACATCCTTTGCTCAATAAAACCGAGTTAGCTTGTTAATAAATGTTTAGTTAAATTCATCGCCTGATGGTCACATATCCGGAGCAGAAAAGGTTAAATTGATTAGTTAAAATGATTGGTTAAATTGATTGGTTAAATTTATTGGTTAATTTGATTAGTTAAATTGATTGGTTAAAATGATTGGTCAATTTGATTGGTTAAATTGATTGGTTAATTTGATTGGTTAAATTGATTGGTTAATTCGATTGGTTAATTGAATTGGTTAAGTTAATTGGTTAAAATGATTGGTTAAACTGATTGGTTAAATTTATTGGTTAATTTTATTAGTTAAATTGATTGGTTAAATCGATTGGTTAAAATGATTGGTCAATTTTATTGGTATATTTGATTGGTTTAATTGATTGGTTAATTTGAGTGGTTAATTGGATTGGTTAATTGAATTGGTTAATTTAATTTGTTAAAATGATTTGTAATATTTGGGTATATAAAGTGTAGTGAGATTGCACTTTTTTTCCAGAGCCCATCTGGCGACTGCCTCCTAGGGCATAAGTCGCCGTTGAAGTCGCCCAAGTATGAAAGTAATTCCTAAGTAATTCTCACAAATACCAGCAAAATGTATAGTTTGTGAATGGTTTTTACTTAAAACTAATAAGCGAATACAAACGACGGCATCTCCACCGGTACGTTTGTAAGGAGAGACCTGTAAAAGAGTGGTGGTTAAAATGAACCTAAGTACTCAGACTGTACTTTTCCCATATTTGCACGTCTCATAATGTATAGCCCAGATCCGCCTGCTTTTGTTGGGGCGGGAAGGGAGGGCATTCCACCTATCATATTTAGTATGGTTGCCACGTTACACGTCACACCCATTTGTGGGGTGTAGTTTGTGAAATGGCAAAGATATGGGAGTATAATGAAAAAGTGGAATTGATTTTTTATAGATTTTTTTCCTTATTCTAATTGAAATGAAGCCATGGAGCAAATTGGCAGCGGAGGTGAAATGAATATAACAAACATTGAAGTTAAGGTGACCGCGATTCACCCGCAGGAATAAAAAGAAACACGCGAAGTGACATTTTCCTTCAGTAAAATTCGCTTTTTCTTATTTCCTTTTTAGTCGCGCGAAGGCGAGTTAATAAGTTCATATGTAGGTCCTTCGGTCCGTCGGTTTTGTCGGTCAGTCAGTCTAATGGTAACCATTTTACTTTTCAATGAGTCTTTTGGTAATGACATCGTAACTATTCGGCCGATTCTAACGAAATTTGAAACCCTTATGTTGTTTTACATTTTCTTTCGAATGATATAATTGCTAAGGTCCTCCCAAGGTTAGTCCTGGAAATTTTTAAAGTTTTAAAGGTCGTAAGGTCATAAGTAAGAATAATTGAGAGCACGCGACTTACATAGGTCTGTTGTCGTTCTTCTTTTTCCTGCTTCTACTGCTTCAAATATTATTGTTGTTGTCTGCTGCTGGAATATAGTTAAAAAAGATTAAAAAATAAAATTATAATTTAAACCTCTACAATCTCCTAATACAATCCCTCACGAAGGGGTTGTGGGGTTGTATAATTAGAGGGTAGGTAATTGAGGAGAGTTGCGCGCCTTACCAGTCGCCATGAATCCAAGTACTCAGACTGTACTTTCCCCATATTTGCGTGTCTCATAATTTCCTGGGCAGCTTTTTAAATAGATAAGAATAACTATTTAAATGAGGAATTATAAATAAATAAAAATAACCAAAGAAATATAAAACTTCAGTATTTACTGGAATTCAGAATAAAAAGTAAGTGAAAAAAGAGGCTGCTAATTATTATTATTATTATTATATCCTAATCGTTCTCTCTCTCTCATCTCTAATAAAATAATTGGAAAAAAATCGTTATTGTATTATTTCTCCTCTCCCAAGTAACGAATATTTCCTATTTATAATTAACAAAAGCATCCCACCTTCCCAGCCACCTCTCTACCATTCTGTTCCTTCTCCTGCTAATTAAAATAGTTTAAGTGAATGTTTATAAAAGAGGAAATTACTAGGTGCGGAAGGAGACCGCTCCTCTCTTCGAATTCATTTTCACACACTAAATCCTAAGAGTTTTTGTGGTTGTTGCGACGAGTGAAATTCAATCCCACACGTTTCTATTCGATACTCGAGTTGACGCAAACTTTCAGTCCATAGAATCTTATCCTACATAACAAGAAAGCCATAGAAATAGATAAATTTAGGTCTTAGTGGAAGAACTCAATAGCGAGTTATGGTATATGATAGTGAAACCACTGTATAGGAGCATAGAATTTATTTACGAAACTAGTTTCGGCATGAAGTTTACCATACACTCTTCAGTCTTATAATAAGTTTACCATACCCTCTTCGGTCGTATAATAGGACTGAAGAGGGTATGGTAAACTTCAAACCGAAACTAGTTTCGTAAGTAAATCCTATGCTCCTATACAGTGGTTTCACTATCATAAATTCAGGTGAAAATCAACAAATATCTTTTATAAGAGTTTTGGTAACCAGCAGAATCAGAAGCAAGATTTAGTTACTAGTGAGGGTGAGTATTTTAATCGCGTATAGCGATTAAAATACCTTAAAATTTATTAATACTTGTTTTTAAAGTTTTTCCTAAGGTAACTTTTGATTACCCGTATTTAGTTAATTTTTGACAGGTGCTTTAGACGATAATGGGAATAGAGTTAAAAGACATTTAAATTTAAAAATTGAATGAGTTCAGAAATTAATTTTCCTGGAAAGAGCCTCTGTAATTAATTTATGAATGCTAGTTGCTTTCAATTTATATATGAATATAATTTTTCCTACAATACGGGTTTCTTATGAAGATTTTAATATGGTATATTTCCTTTTCAAAAGAATCTCTGTATTCTTCTCAGATTGTCAATAATATTAAAATTCCTCTCTGCATTCTAAGAAGAAAAATGTATTAAAGATAACATTATTAATATTTTCTTTGAATTCAAACTTCTTCAGTTAATATCATATTAAAAGGATGCAAAACAAAGGTGTAACCAGCGTTTAGGAAGCTTCGGAAAGTAGACCTTATAGAATCTTATCTATAGAGATGAAATTAATACGAGAAATGTATAAATGGGTCTTGGCTGTTCCGTAGTTTTTGTTGTTAGGAGTCCGGGTAATGAATTTTCATCCGTGATTTTATTTTCTGTATATGCTCTTCGTTGTGAGCCGTCAGCTATAAAGAAGACTCCAAGCGGGACCTCTCGAACGTTATGTTAAAATGAGCTACATGGTAACTTGACTTAACATTATTATTAGTTAACGGTAAATTTTAAAGTATTCATCATCAAGTTAAGAATATAAACTCATCGGTTCTTGGATACATTCTTTTGATTCTGTAATGCTAATGGATTGTTTGGAGGGGTTGTTATGATAGTCGGCGAAAAATGTGTAGTTCTCGTCGTTTCTGCACGATACCAAGGAATTGTTTGGGTCTTTCTCGATGTAGTTTAATGGTTTACTTATTATTTCCTTTATATAAGCATTTCTATTGCATTTCTAGACATCCCTGGTAGCAATCAGTCAACACAAAACAAAAATTTGGTCTCGCGTTTTTGAGTGATTAAACGGAATCTGTAAAAAACGGGCAAATTGATTTGTTTCAACTTGGGGAGGGGGGGGGGGGCGGTGGATGGGGATTAGGATTGGCTTTTTTTTTTTTACTAGACACCATAATATGTGTGTTTCTAGGAAAAGATTAACCACATTTTTTACAAGCAAAATCAGAAATAGTTCTGAAGTGTTGTCTTTAAGTCGATTTTGTGACATCAAAACCAGGACAAAATATTCGAACTTTTATATATTTTCTTTTGGCTTTCAGGATTTGATGGATTTCTTTTCCACTGAATATACTTTATAATATTTACCACATCGTTAGTTTCTAGGCTCAAATTATGGTCGATTTGAAGTGTGACTATGCTTCGAGTATATAATATTTGTCATTCTAACTTATTTAGATTTTGAACTTAGATACAAAGTTGATTACAAATTTTAACAAGGTCTGCTGACCAAAAGGTCGCGTGCCCTCACTTATTTTGATTTATGACAACACCTAACATAATATAGCCAAGCGTATCATATTATAGCCTAGCCTAGTATATCCTAGACTAGTATAGCATACCATACCGTATACTAGAATAATTTTGCATAGCTTAGCCTATTATAGCCTTGATTAGCTAGCCTATCGTATCCTAACATATGTATTACCTAGAATAGCAGAGCATAGCCCTCCCTAGCCTATTATACTTAAGTTTACCCTACCATAGCATAGCCCTATCTAGCCTAGTATAGCTTAGCATAGCTCAGCATAGCCTAGCATAGTATAACCTAGCCTAGCATTAACTATACTACACAAGTATAGCCTATACTATACTATTATATCCTAGTCAAGCAGGGCCTAGTATTGTCTAACCTAACATACTATATGCTATCCTAGCATAGTATTTTCTAGCCTAAATTAGCGTAGTATATCTTACCCTTGTACAATATCTTGCCTTGCAGATTATATCATATTAGAGCCTAGTCTAGTCTAGCAGAGTATCGGCCGAATAGTTATGATGTTATTGCCAAAACAAAATAATTCCCGGGCTAACCTTGGGAAGACTTTGAAAATTATACCATTCGAAGAAAAAAATAAAACAACATAAGGGTTTCAAATTTCGTTAGAATCGGCCGAATAGTTATCATGTTATTGCCAAAACAATAAAAAAGCAAAACGGGGACCGACCGACCGACCGACCGACATAGTGAGATGTAGAATCGCTCGCGACCTGACTCGCACGCGACTAAAAATGCCTGAGTAGGCATTTTGAAGCTCGTCTACAGGATTGTTGATATCTTTAGTACTGATTGAGACTAAATTTTTTTTAATTAAGGCGATATCCACAAAGTATCTAGTGTTAAAATAGGTAATGAATTACCAATGTTGGATAATTATTCGACTTATTTTCGTCGATTATAAATTGGAAATATCATACGCGATAAGGATAAATGAGCCATTTTTTTTAATAACCATGGTTATTTAATGACCAACAATTGGTGCATAAGCTGATATTGGATAAAAAAAGATTGGATGAAGCATGAATTGGCTCTAAAGGCCCTGAAGAGTTATAGTACTTCACTACGAAATCTGTTGGGCTAAGTCCATTTAGAAATCTTAGTTATTATTTTTGTTTCACGCTTTGTACATTCTTAGTGTTTTTTTATTTAATTCCCATCATAACTCATGTACATTCATCTCCTTATAGTTGATGATTGCAAAACTCATTCATTCACACTTCTTTAAAAATCACTTTCTTTGTGTTATTTTGGCCACCGTTGCTATATCTTATCGATTGTGTTGCAAAATGGATAAATGAGAAATTGTGAGAGAGGTACCAGATTTTTACATTTCAGGTAAAAGGGCTAATGGCCAACAGTTGGTGGGGGGGGGGCCCTAGTTGTTAAAAGGAACTGGAAGACAATTGTCATTTATGCTGACGGTACCAAATAAATAATTTAGCAGGGATTTCATCCCCGATCGCCACTATTTTGAGGGCCTTTTATTTCTCAATGAGGAAGTTCAGCTAACCAAGGGGGATTGCCCCAGAGTATGGCAGCCACCGAGAAGTTTACCCGAATCTTGACTCCATCCAGGGACTATCCACACCAGGTGTGGCTTAACTTTACAAAAATCGGAAGCGATGTTTCCACTCTACTAGGCTGTATTCCGGTGCTGGTAGTGATTCGTAAATCACCGAGGGCATTTCGGTCATGAAGGTTTTTTTTTGTGGGGGGGATGTTGGTAAAAAAGGCGGCGTAATTACGAGAAGTGAAAATTCATACAAGGTACATACGTAGATCGAGTAGAGGAAAAAGGAAACTATTTAGAATCTTCGGTGGGAAGTGTGGCGATATTGGCCAACGAAAACGTCGAGATCCACAGAAACCAACGGTAAAACCACTTTTGTGGGTGAGAAGAGTAACTCTAACTACTAGAATGAGTGTGAAAGAGATTGATGGTAGTAATAATGAGGTCAAAGGGTCAAGAGTCCTTGTAGTCAAGAGAGTCTTCCTCCCAATTCTACCTTTTAACTCCTTTCACCCTCAAAGGTGGCTGTAGGTTCTAATTGACTCCAATTTGGGGTGATATTTTTTCAAGGTAATTTGGAAGTTCATTCACGTGAATAGAGTATTCATGTTGGGTAATCCATCACGTTACCTTTTATTCGTAAATTTTTTTAAAAATTCTGATCTTCATATTATTCATTTTCCATTCTTTCGTTTACACCTTCACGTGTTCTTTTCCGCACCAGACAGTATGTTTGAGAGTCAAGATATTTTAGCTCACTGGGTGGGAGAAGGAACGAATTTTCTTCAGCCATTTTGGTATGTATATTTGTACGCAATTTTAAGGCATTTCCATCGGTTTTAAGGTATTTCAAATTTTTACTTAAAGAGTTCGGTTGCTATTGGCAATGAATTAGCTACCACATATCGTTGCGTGCATTTGGGTTTAACTGACATTTTTACCTGTCTCTTATGGTATTTTTACACACGGATTCAGTCATTTAAAAAAGAATTATGAATAACAGGCATATGCCAGTTATACACATGGATGGCAAGCGTATCACGGCTCCATTCAAAATGCACTCACTACTCATTATTCTTTTGTAACAGTTGTTTCCGCGCTAGACGATATACATCTAAGAAAACACAGCTTCGCGGTGAATGTTCATTATTCATTAATATCTCGTGAAATGGATGACTAAATTATAAGAAACTAGACGGGAAAATTACTTTTCAACTTTTCCTTTAAAAATGTAAGTCGTAATTATGAAACCTATGTAAGAGAGACCATAAATGCATTGAATTTAGGATTATAATCTTCAAAGATCAAAGAAGTCTCTATCTAAAGGGAAAGAATGGGAGATGAAGAAGGAGAATAAGAAGGAGAAATGGGGAAGGAATAGAGAGAAGAGTTTCCTCTTTCGAGTTGAGCTTCAAACATTACATCAAGTAATTCCATTTTCTTTGATCGGATCCACGGTTCGCCTTCTTCCTTAATTATAATAATGTTTCCCCCGCCTTCCTCCGAAGGCTGAAAGAAATATCACCCAATGAAAGCGACAGAGCACTAGCTTCTCGACGCTCAGAGACCGGGGGAGCTTCCTAGCGCCGAAACAGAGTTGGGGAACTCCTGAAATGCCAGAACGGGGTCGAAGTGTGGACGTACCCCTTTTTATTTGAGGCGAAGGAACGACATGTCCGGCGCCAGCCATGACGGCCGTATGGAGAAGAAGCGCCTCTCTCCTGACACGAGACAAAGATGCTCTAGTTTGCGAGTTAACGCCCGTCACGCAGGAATCTCCAGATCTGTCTTTACCGCCCCTCCTCTTCCCTCAACCCCTCTTCCTTCCTACTGCAGACACCCCTCTCGGTTCATCATAGAGGCGGGGAGAGGTCTTTTCAGTTTTTCCATCGGTGCGTCACCACAGTTGAAATAAAATAGTGGTGTTTAGGAGCAAAGTATATTATTTTATTTTCTTTGTCAGCGGAAGATGTGAGAACTTTTCATAATCAACCGCTGACAAATCTTCACAACATTATCAAAGTAATTTGGAAAGTAGAAATAAAGGTATCAAAGAGTTTGCTTATTATTCTAGTAATACACTTTATTTTTTACACCTATTGCTGACTGGTATTTCAAAAATTAACGCAACCTCGCATAATTACGATATTCGATTTGTACTGAGATAGGGAGGTTGGAATTAGCACGACTAGGGTAAATCTGGAGATAAATGGTGTTGAAATTGTCGCATAAGAGTAGGAAGATGATTAAATATGGTAGGTAAGGAGAGAGGGGGGAAGGGAGTAGTCAACCCCTAAATTGTTCTGAATTTCTACATAGAAAAGATGTACTCTTAGGCGTTTATTTTATTTAGATTATAATATATGCATTTAAGGTAATCCCTGCAAGGCAGAATTATCAGGAAATTATTGATTTTCATTAGGTCTTATTGTTGTTCATAATAGTAGGCTCCCCCAGCACCAAAATACTTATAATCTCACAATATCAATTATTTTGTCAAGATGACAGGAGTCCAATTTAAAGAAATTAAACTCTCCCCTTGACTTACGATCTGGTCGTCTTTGACCTTTTAACAAGTCTTCACGCTATTCGATGATCCGATGAGAACAACCCCAGTTTGTTATTCTAAAGGTTCGAAAAATAATGTTTTTATAGACAGAGGATTACTCGTATGTGGACCATTTGACGCTTGTTATCTAGGACGAAGCAGGTCTATGGGTCAGGCAAATCTCGTTTTGTGTTCATCTTCTGTCCGTAACGAGTCGCTGTCTCAATGTGGCTAGATAAAGCCAATGCTACCAAAGGTAAGTAAAGTCACTGAATTCAAATCTGATATAAGTTGACCACCAGGTGGCGCCACCTAGTGGCTAAAGGTGCTAAACCGGCCACTTTCGCCGCAGGTCCACTAGATCGAGTACCTCTAGCTAGAAATTAACCGGATATCAATCCGGGGAAATAGTGAAATACGACTCATTTAAAATGGGCAACAATTCTGTCCCTTTGATCGAGCAGAATTGTTTATGACCAGTCAAGATTTACTCTGTTTTTGGAAACCCGATTCTCATTGGTTTGTACATTACCCATCCGAGAATTTCATAAACAGGCTCTCACTAACACTCCTACACGCTAACCTATCCAAGATGGTTTGGTAGGTGTTTAGAACGGTCGAAGATCGGAATTGGTTGTGTGGTAGGATCAACTCAAAAACACTACTTTTCTATCCCCAAAGAAGAAATTATGACACTCGTGTCTGATCATTAAAATGAAAAGAAAGGATATCATTTCAAGCGGCATCACCTTTATTATTCAAAACCCCATTAAAGGAATTTCAAGTTAAAAGTGACATTTTCTAATGTAAAACAAAAAAGAATCACAAAAATACACACATTTGTTATTGATTATATAAAATCACAAAATATAAAAATCGTTTTGCAATGGAGTCAGACTCTTACCTCTTTTTCTTACTATAATATGTAGATGTTTCCTTCAACTGGTTATTTTCTATATTAAGCCTTGGCAAATAAAGACACGAGCTCATGGTATTATTAAGCTTTGTTTTGTGGGTAATATTTAACTACGATTTTTACTAGTCTTTACAGGATTTATGGAGACTGATTAAAAAAAAATCTTCGAATTCTAAAACTCCAAATTAAATAGCATCGGAAGACAAAAAACTGGAAATCTCTTCATTAAAGCAAATACTCAAAGAAGAAAGGCTAATGATAAAAAATTCCAAGGAAAAATTGAATTTAAATTAGAATTACAAAATTTGTGAAATATAATTTAGTATAAGATACAATAGTTTTAATATTGTTCCGTACATATTTTTTTAGGAAAGATCTTTCTTTATAAAAACTAACCTAACCTAACCAATTACGTATAATGTATTCATTCAAATTTGTTTTTTAATTTTTCGAAATTTTTGTTTTTAGAGGTATTTTTCTTTCAAATTTAGTTTCGAAGTGTCCGTAAGCTCTCCATAGAGTTATTTATTAAGGACGAATGAGTTCCATGAACGAGTGTAAAAAAAAAGAATGAAAAAAGAATGAAATAAAAAAAAGTGGAGTAATGTCAAATGGCTACCTTGGCAAAGTCACTTCTCGGATATAAACCCATAGATCATCTATGGTCAATTCTAGACAAGATTTTAGGTAAAGGGTTGCCCCAAATAGAAAGTTGATCGTCATTGTTGAATGATCCTTTGCATCAGGTGTGGTGAGATATACTTAGCGCTTCAATTCAATAACTCGTTAATCATTTGCTCAGTTGGATAGATGCTTTTTAAAGCAGGCAAAGTCCATAAATTGTTAATTATTTAATTTCTCCAAGAATAATTTCCTTCATGAAATTTTGTGGAGAAATTGTTATAAAAAAATGTGTGTATAGGAATGTATGTATTCTATTTGCATTCATGTACGTTTTAGGATACTCCAATTTATGCAGAGCAGCATTTTTAATTTCCTTTTCTACTTTATATTCTTTCATTCATATATTCCTTCTATAATCATTTCGCTTCTACAAAACACTTCACCGCGCTTCATTCTTCATTCTTCCTTTCGACCCCTTCTTTAGCTTTTCCCTCCACCATTGGGTACCAAGTAGTGTTCCATCAGGGGCTCGGTTTTGAAATATTACCTACCTACTATCAGCAGGTCCCATAAAGTAGCTGTTTAATATTAATAGGTCCATTAAAAGAAGCTGTTATTATTAGTAGGTTGCATAAAATCAGTTCTCTACTATTAGTAGGTCCTCTAAAATTAGCCGTCTTCTCTTAGTGGGCGCTCTAATAATAGTTTTCTGCTTTCTCTTCAAACTGATATTTTTTTTTATTTTTATGTATATCGTTTTTGGCATTATGGACGCGTCTGTCGATGCAGATTCTAAGCAAGCAGATAAGGTAAGCCAGAGGAAGAAAAGGCTACGTTAGATACCGAAATCCCTCTTAGATCGATTGCAGAAAAAAAATTCTCTTCCTTTGAAGTTTATCTCAACTTTGTTCCAAGTTCGAATAAGTAATGACATTAAATTCAAAAGTTTTCTTGGAAATTTTCGCTACATTAATTTCTATTCAAGCAAAGCAAACACTTTAATGACTTTGAACTGAGTTACAGAATGAGAAAGGCTTCCCCCTTCCACACTTTCTTATTTTAACTTATTTTTACTTCTTTAGGAGTTGAGGTGAATTTGTATACTGACTCTCTATTTATCAGAATTTTGATATTTTGGCTTTGAGGATTTCTAAGTATTTTCGGTTGGCTAAATTCTTGCTAGAATTTGTTGCTATTCTAGGTTAATTTTGTCACCACTTTACCATACTGTGGGCATTTCCTTATATTACTTCTTTCTTATATTCGCTGCATGGACACCAAGGCTCTCAACCACATCCTACATAATGTATAGTTACTAAAACAGGTGCCTCGATATAGCACTGAGCCACATGGGCTCCCAGACCATGTCAAACAAGAATGCCAGACAAAAGTGGTCGATGAGGTCAGCAGAAACTCGATTAGGGCTGGTCAAACAAACTCTCCGATAACGTCAAGCCACCGAGACAGTCACACTCCTTTGCGAAGATAACTTTCCCACCGTAAGAGCAAGGCTGTTATACACTATAAAGACGTAATTCCAAAGCCCTTCAACCATGGTTGTGCAGAAGATTCGATCGACTGGAGGTCACACTGTCAAGATTTCTCCTGAAAACGCTCTGCCCGATCAGCTTAAGTTCACATTCCGAAGTAACTATCCTTCCAGAGACACCATTCGAATCGAGCAGTCACACATCAACAACGCTTACAACTCTAAAACTCAATCTCCTTCTCTCCAACGCTTTCATTCCCTTCACTACGATCTCCTTCGTCAAAAAACACTATTTACGTTTTGAAGCATCTCATGACGGGTTCTAGGACAACTGATACCCGGATAACTCATATAGAACAACTCGTACCTGGACAAATGATATCTAGGACAATTCGTATTAAGGACAACTCATACCAGGTGTAATAGGGAAAGAAAAAACGAAGGAAATTTTAATGTAAATACACTTGTATTTTTACCCCTTACAAATAAAATTGAAACTTAGCGGAGATTGTATGCGACAGCTTTTAAGAAAGACATTTTCTAGCAAGGATCATAATTTTCAATTAAAGTTATTAGTCACTTGTTGCAATCTTTGTACACCTGTTTTGAATGTATTTTCGTTCCACAGTCAAAATCAATTTTGTTCTTCTGTGCCAAAATTGCTTCCAACTTTAGTGCGTTTATCAATTTCCAAATATTTGGATGTTGGCATGAAAACCTTCAAAGCTATTATTAGTTCTAGTCAGGCCAGTTGTAGTCCTCTCTGAAATATTCCATACATTAATTGGAAATATTGGATGCAGACGACGTCTTCTAGCGCCTCTTCCTCTTTCGGGTCTTATATACGTCCCTTCAAAGTAGGACACAAATTCTTCATATGCAACAATAACATCAGTCACTGGTAAAAAATGAAGTGCCGTTAAATACTTTACCTTTAGGTGAAATACTTCATCTGTATTATATTGGACTTTATGACGTTCCTCGACCAGTTTTCGGTAGAGGTTTTGAGAAAAATGAAATAAACAACCAGTTAAATCGATGTCAGGAAATATTGAAATAAGGCTTGCTCTGCATGGGGGAGCTTTTTCGAAGTGCATAATATACGTTTCAGGCTGAATGGCAGGGCGAAGAGAAACTAGCTGAGAAAACAGCCGATCATAAGTTGCTTGCTGCTTGTTGGGTAACAATACGAAAACATGAGGGACACTGAAATTGCATATTTGAATATAGATTGATGGGTAAATTTTAAATCTACCATCACCAGCCCAATCAGGACACTTAACTAGATCATCAAGTCCCGTTGATGAAGCGAAAATCAGCATTCTTTCCTTATCTTCTACGCCTGAATCGTGCTGTAGAAACAGTTCTTCTGATTTAAATCTGCAATACTCAGCGGGATATCAAAATCATACATTTCTGAGGAAATAGGAGGAGCCTTACTTTTACTGCTGTCGCCATCGACGAATATTTTGTGATAAATCTGATGTAGCTGATAGTCCAGATAACGCATCCTCCTGCAGAAAAGAACATTCTGTGGCAATCACAGATCTTGCGGTTTCTTGTGATGGCAGGGCTTTGACTTTTTTAGCACTAAGGACAATTTTCCATTGCACATTAGCCACATCAACGCTATGAAAGTGTTCTCCAGTTGAAGATACTATTTCTAACGGGTCCTCCTCAGTCATCGTCTGAACACGCGCATTGCACTCTTTTACTTCGCATAGCCACACTTTTCTTGATTAATCTGAATTCTGTCTGTGAAAAGTATATACGTATTTATTATTATGTACAAGCTTATTAGCTCCTCGCTGAGACTTTATATTATATGGCATTGCTAGGTCGAAAGAAAATTTCAAGTGTGTTCCAAAACGTTGCCAAACATAAACACGGATGAGTGGTGACTGTTCACTGGAAGTCAGAATTACTCAGCTTAAGGTTTAAGGTGCAGCTTAGTTGATTATAAATTTCATAATACTGACCTTAATTTGGATTTAATCTACTTAAGGATTAAGGTAAACTATGACAACTTATTAGAGTAGGACCTAAAAAATTGAACCTGGTATGAGTAGTCATTGATAAGAGTTTTCCTAGATATCACTTGTCCAAGTACGAGTTGTCCGATATGAGTTATCCGTGTATCAGTTTTCCTGGCACGCCCATGACGATAGCCGAACATTTCTCACCCTCGAGGATTCGCCCACGACCCTTCATTACCCTCCCCCGTAAGGGGCATGGCGATTTGCTTTTCTGGCCGCCATGCTGACAGGATTCAGCACCCCACCCGATCCCAGCTTAGCCTCCTCTCCTTCTTTCTGACATCCTGTCTTCTTACCCTGCTTCCTTACTTTCCATACAACCTCCCCCACAACTTTCTTTGGTTGGCCTCTAATTTCACAGAGTAGACGCCGACCAGCTTCGTCTCACCCAGCCATCCCGGATCGGGACTGAGAGGGAAAGGGACAACGCCCCCTCACCCCTGAGCTCCAGTTTTTTGGGGGTCGGGGTAACAATCTGCTTCATCCCCACCCTCACCATCCTCACATCCCTTTTATTTCTCCTTTCACTGTCTATCGATTCTACACCGAACCTAAAGTGGAACCGCCATGGGCTGCCAGGCCTCTAGGCGGGAGGAATGGCTTCAAATGGCGGAAACTGGCTTTGCCGGCACTATATTCACCCCTTGCAGAGTGGGCTACTGAGTGTGGTGACTAGCGTTTGCGTCCCGTGTAAATTATAGGGTCACCATGCCCAATGATCAGAACTTCACAAAAAACTCTCCACTTCCCTTTTATCACTGACATGGACGCCTTCGGGCAGCTCTACCGAAAAAATGCGCCCCCCCTGTGCTTTCGCAGGGTACCCTCCAAAACACTTCGACCGGAGAGGAGGATTACTCTTCTCTTCTGCCTAGGGCTGCAGGCAACTCCCCTTCACCCCCTTCTCTGGAGTCGCCTTGGGCGTCTCCCACTTTACAGCGGGAGTACCCCTTTTACTTTCCCAGGGGACTGCCAGAAAAAAACACGCCAGTGGCCCATAATTGACCGCTCCTAGTGGGAGCGGCTCGATGGGGCCAACCCCCTTAAGGAGGCGAGAGATGATATGGCCCGTAGACCCGTACCCTCCAAAGTCCTGCTTGCGTGCATATTAAACTTACAGGGGGTCACTGTACGTGCCCCCCTCACTTTTCCGACGGGTGCCGGTTTGCCGGCCCAAAATAGGACAAAAGGTACCTCGAAGGTTACCCGTGATGTCTTGTGGGAGATGGCCACATAAAAGCCCTCCCCTGAGATGGAAATGGTTTCCCAGGTCACCCATACCCAGATGGCAGGATCTTTTATAGGGTCAAACACGGGCTCGGTGCCAAGCACAGAACCCGAGTCCGCCCCTGTGCAAACTTCTCCTCGAATAGCGCGGGTGCCCGAGACCTTACAAGGAGAGGAGGGATCATCTCCCTCGGTTGGTGCCCCTGCAACAGCCAAGACCTTCTCCATTTGAGAGAAGGATCTTGCTGAGGCCGTCGCATCAGGCATAAGGGCTGCTGCGGAGGGGATTAGCGGGTTTCTTCCCCACCCTCCTCTCCTAAAGTAAAAAAAAACCCCATCGCATTATCAGAAAGATTAAGGGCTCCTCTCCCTCCGCTGGAACCACGAATCCGCTGCCGTTTTGGTAAGCGACTAAGCCAAGATCGGCATGTCTGCCCACGGTGCTTCCTCGGGTGGGGAGTCCCTGACTAAGACCAAAAGCGCAAGACCGCAGAGCGGAGCCTGATTACGTTGGGGCCCCTCATTCAGAGGTTACCTGGCTTTTTCAACTCGGCTAACTTCAAACGCTTTCTAGTTATTCGCTCCACTGATGGCACCATATTGGCCAAGGGCAAGATGTTCCATCAGAGAAGATCACTAGCTAGCCTAATTGGTAGAGAACCGAAGGTGACATGTTTCTCGGACGGGCGCCTGTTGGCAAATGCGTCGAATCCCTCCGAGCCGGCTAAGATTAGTGCTCTTGGGAAACTTGATGACACCCTAGTGAGTGTGACGCTGCACCCTACATGAACCTTGTGAAAGGAGTATTTTATGCGAGGGAATTCGTGGACTACTCCATAGATGACATCACCTTAGAGCTGGCCGATCATAGAGCGGTCAAGGTCGAACGTGTGATGAGAAAACAGGGAAGGGCCTAGAAACCCACCACTACACCTCTCGTCTGGCTGTGACAAACTCCCTAAGTCGGTGCGTACAGTTTGGTATCGCTACCACACGAAGGTATTCGTGCCACTACCGCAAAGGTGCTACTAATGCTACCGCTTCGGCCATACGAATCGCTCATGTAGACTTGCAAAGTCTGGGTTACCCGAAATCTGTGTAAGTTGCTCCAAAACCGCATAAGATAAGTCAAAATCGTTTATGGCCAAGTGTGTCAATTGCGAAGACCCGCACCCAGTTTCTTCAGGCCCAGGATCGTCTCTCATTTCGCGAGGCTAAGGACTTGATCCTAGAGTGCCCCGCACTGCCCCGTCTAAAACAAGGGATCCTCCTCCCCTCCCTCAGCTGACCGTTTCCCGTAAGAGGAAACGGCCGCGCTCCTCTACCGAGTCGTTAGATTTACAGAAGGAACACCCCTGAAGTTGGTCGTGAGGCCATCTTACGGGGTTCCTAAAGCTGCCTCCGAAAGGAGGACAGCACTAAAGGATCTTCAGCTCCTCCGCCTACACCCAGTGGTAAGCCGAGTGTCTCTGAAACAGTAAATCCTACAAAAGAGGGTCCTCCGTCTTCGAAGCCGCTCCGGTTGTCTAAGGTTTCGAAACGAGGGAGGAAGAGACTCGCATGGCGAGCCTAACCTCCCCCGATAAGTCCTTGAAGGCGACAGTCCCTTCAGCGCATTGTCTGGCTAACAGCGACCGGAACTCTGCATCTGGGAAGCGTACAGCCATTCCTGTGAGGGTCTTCTCTTCGAAGAGGGCCCCCCACGTTAACTCCGAGCTAGGCCTGGAGGGCATATTCCTTCAATGGAATTGCCGCCGACTCCGGTCCAACTAGGAGGAGAAGCGGCGGATTCTCTTAGCCCGTTCACCGTTAGCTATCTTTTTGTAGGAGACCATGCTGGGCGCGTGCCCCCTGCCCACTCCCCGGGGTATAAGTGTTTTAAGACCCATCACCACGGGATAGGAGCCGGGTAGGAGGGTGTGCGATTTACACCCTGCATGATGTATCCGTTTTTATGCTTGGTTTAGATATCTTCTTTCAGGCAGTAGCTGTGCAGTTGCACCTTAATAGTAGGTATACTGTTATTTCCGCGAATTTTCCACTGTCAGCCTACTTCGACGAGGAGGACTTCCGCCACATCGCGGCACGGTTGCCGAGGTCCTTTCTAATGCCCGGAGATCTTAACGTTAGACACTCCCTCTGAGGAGACTACTCAATTAATCCCAGGCGTGGTGTCCATGCCGCCCTGATTGACGAGCTGGAGATAGGTGTTTTGAATGGGGATGAGTTTAAGAATCCCTGCCTCGATATCACAGCCTGATTTTGGGTGTGGGGTAGTCGATGACCTCCATGATAGTGATCATTTTACCATTCAAATATAATTTTCTGGGCAACTGCCGCCTGAGAGCCCGGCCGGTGGTGCTTGGCACGGGCGCGGTGGTCCGCATTTCAGGAAGTGACTGATTTATCTTTTTCAATCGAGGAGTTTAGATCGGTAGATGAGGCTGTTGAGTTTTTCTCCGACAACCTCATCGCTATAGGCCTAACTACTATTTATAGAACGTCCGGTCATTTTGCACGCCAACCGCTTCCGTAGTGGTCAGCCAAGTGTGAGGCGGACCTCAAACAGAAGCGTTTTACCCAGATACAATATAAGCGTCCACCGAACGATTTCCCTGTCGTTGAGTTTCGTCGAGCTAGAACTAGATTCTGGTATATTTCGAAGCACGTCCGCCGCTCTTCCTGGCAGGCATACGTGTCTTTACTTAACGGGAAGACCCCTCTGCTAAAGGTGTGGAAGCGAGTCAAAGGATTCGGAAAAACTTCTCGCAGGACCCCCTTCACGTTTTCCAGGAGAATGGGACCGCGAACTTGGACCCCGCGTTCCGTGCCGGAATTCTGCGGACCGCTTTCTCCGCATTCTCTAGCCGGAATGCTGCTCCTTCAGCATTTACTGCGCGTCGTGATTTCGCGGAAGGCCTCCGACTGGACTTTACCTCCGGAGGCGGAGAACCCTTCAACGACAGGTTTATTCTGAGTGAGTTTCGTTCCGCTCTTGCTTTGTGCGCGGACACCGCCCCAGGTTCCAAAGATGTCCCGACGACATATTTCGACACGTGGATGAGCGAGGTATGTCTTTTATGTTAGATTTGTTCAACAGGATCCCGCGTAGAGGGTATACTCCCAGATTCCTGGCGAATCGCTACTGTGATCGCTTTTCACAAACCGGGGAGACATCACTCTATCTCGGCTGGTCTCCGCCCTTTCTCTCTAACTTCCTGCGCGTTCAAGTTGATGGATAAATTGGTAAATGTTAGATTAGTCTACTTTCTGGACAGCGGAGGTCATCTGTATTGTGCACAGTGCGGCTTCCGCAAGTTCCACTCCACGTTGGAAGCTCTGCTCCGACTAGAAAATGCCGTCTGCGAGGCCTTCCTTCTTAGACAGTACTAAGATATGGTGTTTTCTGATCTGGAGAAGGCCTATGATACCGCATGGCGTGAGGGTATCATAGAGACTCTCCACACGATGGGGGCGAGTGGACGCCTCCCAATGTTTATATCTGAATTTTTGCGAGATCGTCGATTCCGCGTACGGATGGGAGGAGCCCTCTCCGGCCCACTGGAGCAGGAAGAGGGTGTCCCGCAGGGACACATTGAGCATCAACGGCATCACCTCGGTGCTGCCGGAAGACGTTCTTGCTACGCTCTACGTGGACAACCTTTCGATCTATTTTGGCGCGGCCCAGGTGCCAAATCTGGAGCGTAGATTCAACAGGCATTGAACCGCGTCTCTCTCTATGCCGAAGCGCACAGCCTTCCGTTTTCCTTGGCCAAGACTAAGGTGGTGCACTTCTGCTGCCATCCACGGCTCCCCCTGACCCAAAATTGTTTCTAAATGGCGAGCCAGGCAGATGTCGAGATTATCTTCTGCTGGCTTCCTGGACATTTAGGAATTGCGAGGAATTAGCACGCGGATGAGGGCGCCAAAGAGTCCGCGAGGACTCTTAAACCAAACTAGCGTTTCACTCTTCCTCACACCGATTACATGGCAGGAATACGAGCTGCCCTCCGGGCGGCTTGGCAAAGGAGATAGGAGACGGCCAAGGAGAACTTAAAGTTACTTGCTATTGCGTCGCAAATGTTCTCATGGTCCTACTTCCCAATGCCGCGACAGCTTCAGGTTGCTTTCTGTAGTCTCAGAATTGGACACACTTACACGACGCACCGCCATTTGATGGAACGCTCGCCTGCGCTTTATTGGTCGACTGCGTTGTCCTTCCAACAGATCGGAACATTCTTGTCGAGTGTCCCGGTCTGGGTGATCTTTACGCACTTACTTGTCCCAGTACTGGGACGAGCTGAGTCGCTACCGCTTGTGATTTGTACTCGGGATGAGTTCGTGCACACATATTGTGGACTTTACGACTTTTTGCCTCCACTTTATTTGACTGTTGGGCTTTTTAGGTCGCATATTCTGCACCGAGGGTTGGGAAGCGGGCCTGCTCCCAACCACGGAGTGAACTTCCTACTTGCTTTGTCTTTTTTTAGCCTGTCTTTTTTATTGTTAATTGTGGTTTGCATATTATTTGTTTTTTTTTAATGTAGCCTAATAGTAGGCTGTGTTGAGTATGGCGACATATGCCAAAGTAAGCAGTCGCCAGATTAGCCCCTAAAATAAAAAAATAACCTTCGTCACTGTGAGGGAACAAGCACGTGAGGGAAAAAAATAATGTCGCTTTTAAGCATTGCCTCCACGTGATGGGCGTCGTGTAGCTTACAAACAATTTTAAAAACTCAAAAGCGTGAGAAAGTATAGGAGCGGGTTTATGGAATGTAGCCCTTATCAAGGCGAATATTTGAACAAGACGAGAAGTCTCCCCCCCCCCTCCCTTTTAGCCACGCTGGGAGCGGTTGAGACAATCGCCATCCGGGCCGCGTTCGCTATGACTCAAACGATGCAAAATAGTCACTCCCTGTCTTCTATGGGGTAAGCTCCCTCACTTCTGGTGTCCATATCTACCCGCGAAACGTGGAATGAGCAGATTGGTGTGAGAGACGGTCAGGAGTGCAGACCTTCTTACTCCTCCTCCATTCGGGTTGGTCATACGCCGAAGGCAAGGAAACGTTGTGGGAAAAAAACAAGCATCCCTTTTTGGATAAAACAAATATCCACCCCCTAGAGTTAGTTAAGAACTCTTATCCCGGTAAGAATACCCGACCGACTCCGCTCATCGACGCCATTTCCAAACAAGAACCAAGTCTTAACCCAAAAGGCTTCAGTGATTCATCTTAGCGTAATACCCCCTTGATTACGCATCTTCAACCAAACAAACCGTTGACGTCTCGGAGAAACTCACCCTCCGTTTTCTTCAAAGGAATTTACACCGGAAAAATTCACCACCTCCCTTCTCGAAGACTTTGCTTCCCCCCCCCCCCTCCCTCATCTCCAAAAGAATATTTCACTACAAACAAGTTGACCTTGGACCCCGTTGAAGTGACCCAACTATCATCTCACCGCTTCGCCAAAAACGACCAACATCTTTCCCAACCCCTCCATTTGTGTACAAGGTATAGTAACGAATATTTTATCTTCCTCAAATTTATAATCGCCGTCTACCGTTCCCCATTATCATTTGTGTAACTATGTGTCTTAATTAACTGTGTATTATTGTATCATATTAACTTTAATTATTAATATTTATTAAAGTCTATTTTTGCGTACTCCTTTGCTTTCTGACCCTCGAGCTCATCATAGCCGTATAACAATAGACTGTAACTAAGTGAGATTTGGAACTCTCAGCCAATACTAAGTTTTAAAGTAGCATCTTTTGGACTAGCCCTCCCTTACGAGGATCTGACCTTGTAACCGGACCTCGGCCTACCCAAACTATTTAAAAAGGAAACCCCCGCGCACTCTAAATCAATATAATAGATGTATGTAGGATATATAGAGCTTTACCACGACATATAGTAATATATATATATATATATATATATATATATATATATATATTCATTATAAAATCTGGTGTCAAGTGTGTTAGGTGGATTTAAAAGGTTTTTATTTAGATCTTTTAAAGTCCCCTCTAATTAATTTTTGTGTTAAGTGGAAATGCTAAAGATGTGCTCAAAGGTTTAAGGAAAATAATTTCTCATTTAAATTTTAAAGTTCACGCATTAAAATTGTGTGTACGTGTGTACCTAGATTTCAACAGAGTCGAGCATAGAATATTCCCAGGAAGATTAGGTAAAGTGACTGGTTATCCCTTTTTTTTTCTCGTGCAGTGAGATTCTCCCAGAGATAGGATCTCGAATAGTTCGTTTAGTGTAGGTAAAAGTTTGCGCACACGCTGTAGGTACCCGTTTGGCGTGATTTTTTTTTTTTTAGCACAAACAAAGCTAAGAAAATTTTGAAAACAAAATATAGCTTCATTTGAAGTTTTTAAAGCGCAAGGCGAATCTCTTAGCCTCTCTAGAAGAGATTTGGTAGAATATATTCAAAATGAAGAAATACATGTTAGGGAAGAAAGAAGAAGCAAAGAGAAACTAGAACAAGAAAGAAAAGAAAGAAAACGTAAACAAGAAAGAGAAGAGAGAAAACGTGAACTTGAAGCTAGGCAACAAATACCCCAGCACGAAGTGGAAATGTTGCAAGAACGAGCAGAAACACAATCTGTGAGTGGCAGATCGGAAGCCCCGCAAGGTGTCCTCCTTAAACTCCCCATATTTAAGGAGGGCGAAGAATTTTCTTCATTCCTAACGCATTTTGAGAAAATTCTCGAAATCAATCACATTGATTTAGAAGAGGAAGGAGTAGCGAAATTGCTCCTATTGCTCACCTCGAAATTGAGAGATATCTTCATCTCATTGCCCCAAGAATGTACAATTAATTATTCTACCTTCAAGGCTAAATTACTCGCAGCCCATAATATGACCCCTAATTACTACCGCCATAAGTTCTGGGGCGCTAAGATCCTACCCGGTCAAACCTTCCGACAGTTTGGGTATACCCTCCAAAGAAACCTCAAGTTTTGGCTAGAGTCGTCAAAGATTTCCCCCGACTATGAGTCATTATTAGATTTTGTTTTGAGGGACCCTTTATTGGCTTCGCTGCCCCCAGAGATCCGCGCAGCCATAAAGGACCGGCGTTTTTGATACTTCAAGGAATGCGTTGAAGAAGCAGACGTCTTCGTGGCAAGTCATAACTTGTACCCAAAGGACTCCAAGAAGCCCTGCCCACCGTCCCCTAAATCGAAAACCGGAAATCCCCGATTTAATCAAAACTCACAGTCCAAGTTTGTGAAAATCCCAGGCCCCTTCAAACCAAGAAGTTTTTCCTCCACTGAACCTCGAGACGTGAAGCCCCCTTTCCAGTCTTTCCCTTCAGCATCCTTCCAAAAGAGACCCATTGTATGCTATACGTGCGGAGTAGCGAACCACATAAGTTCAAACTGTCCCCAGAACTCTAACTTTCGGAACAACCCCCCTCAACAGGTTCACCAAGTAAGAGCCGCTGCTGCCCCCCCTTTTCTTCCCGTTGATCCCCCCGTTTTTTCATCTCCCCAAGGCCTGCCAGATCACAAAGGGAATTTTATATTTAATTAAAGCTCACCAGGAGCCTTAAAATTTGAGAATGGCAGTGTAAACGGCTGTCGTACGTCCACTATCGTCCGTGATACAGGGTGTACTTGCATCATTGTGTCTGAGAAGCTTCTTCTCCCTCTGTCCCCTGACCACGATAAATTTGCAGTAGTCCACGACTACTTAGGACGTTCCAACCGCTTCCCAATTGTAAGGTGCTACATCGACTGTCAGTACTTTAAGGGCTGGGCCGAAGCAGTTTCGGCCCCAATTAAATTATGTTTGGTACTAATTGGAAAAAGTCCCCAAATCTCCCCTAACCCAGTCACCCAGCCGGTCACCACACGCGCAGGTGTGAGGAAAGAACCCCAGGATCCTGCCCCCCCTCGAAGTTCCCGCTAACTCAGAATTTAAGGGAATTCTAAACTCAGAATTCGCCAAGGCCCAGAAGGAGTGTGGAATTCTCCTTCTCTTGTGTGAAAAGTCGCAAAATAAAGAGAAAGACTCGGTTCGTGGGAACAAGACCGTGTCCTTCGAAAAGGATGGCCTCCTTTTCAGAGAGACTACAGATAGCGTTAACCCAGTAGACCACTCCCTTTGAATCCCCCAATCTTATATTCCCATGGTGCTCAAGGTCGCGCATGATAGTGTATTTTCTGGCCACTTCAGTCATAACAAGACAGGTCAGAGAATTTTCAAGCACTTCTTTTGACCTGGTGCAGCAGCTGACATCTCAAAACATTGCCAGTCTTGTGACATTTGTCAGAAGACCTCTGCTAAAGGTCGCGTAAAACCCGCCCTCCTTCAGAGAGGCCCCATCATTTCTGAATCCTTCTCCCGTGTGGCCATCGACCTTGTTCACCCCATTCACCCCCCATCTAGTGAAGGGCACAGCTATATATTCACTCTCGTGGGTTTTGCCACGCGTTTGCCCGAGGCTGTCCCACTAAAGAAGATAAATAGCATCACCTGTGCCGAAGCCCTCATATCCATTTTTTCAAGAGTAGGCGTTCCGAAGTAGATATTGTCCGACAGAAGAAGACAGTTTGCTTCAGAATTAATAGAGCATGTGGGAAAATTACTGATGGTAAAGCCCCTGTTTACCACTTCTTTTCACCCAAAGACCAATAGAATGTGTGAGAAATTAAATGGTACTCTCAAGTCCATCCTCCTTAAGATATGTGCCGAACAGCCACGTGAATGGCACCGCTATCTTCCTGTGACCCTCTTCGCCTACAGGGAAATCATGCATCGTACACTTGGTTTTGCTCCGTTCGAATTGCTGTACGGTCGTAACGTAAGAGGCCCCCTTAGTATTTTAAAGGGGTTGTTCTCACAACCTCAACTCGATCAGGAAGTTCAATCTTCCTATACGTATTGACTGGAACTCCGCGAGAGGTTAGCACAATGCGCCAGCATCGCATCCCAGAACGCCGAAGTAAATTTAGATCAATACAAAACACACTTCGACGTTAAATCTAAAGACCGCCCCCTCAAAGCAGGAGACGTAGTTCTCTTATTGCTGCCCACCGAGAGCAATAAACCCCTAAGCCAATGGAAGGGCCCCTTTCCGGTTTTGAGGGCACGCGGACCTCTGGACTATCTAATCCGAACACCCTCCGGAGAAAAATTATTCAACATCAATATGCTGAAGAGGTACCACCACCGTGCCCACGTCAATAATATTGTGGCCCTAGATGAAAGATCCGCCATGGAATCGGATTACCCCGCCGGGAAGTAGAATAGGCTCCCGACGATATACCATATATAACTATTCGTTAAGGGAATTTTCTATATTTCGAGTGCGTAGGAATCTGATTGACTGAGGTTAGTTCAAAAAGGGAAGGGGGCCTGGAGAGGCTTATTTATCTTCAATATGCTTAAGAAGTGGAACGTAGCACAAGGATAAATAATATGGCTACCATTAATAAAATAGAGTTTTATTAATTAAACTATCAACAACACAAAAAAAATGTTTACATAAACAGGGAATGAAAAGGGTCGTGGGAATATCTGACTAATCTTAGGATTAAAATTTGGAGAGATTTAAAACAGTAAACAAACAAAAAAGGGGGGGGGATGGTTCGCTAAACCATTTAAAGCACAGGGTTGCGTTGACAAAAGGTTAAATGATTAAAGGTAATGCTCAGCTTACGTAATTACAAGGTTGTTGTGCAGAGGAAGATGATGCGAAGGAATCTTCGGTCCAACTGGCGATTTCCAGCAGAAGGGTTCTTAGGGGGGTTGTCCTTAACGAGGGGGAAGGACTGTCTTCGAGGAGTGAGAGCGAAGTGGGGGCTCGGAAGAACGAGCGATCCTTGTGACAGCAAATCGTTAAAACAAAAGGGAACTACTATACTCTATTCTTATAACGAATAACACTATGCTTCACTCGACTGAGACTAGTGTTTGAAAGATATAGCGTTTAACCTTACACACTTGAGACCAAATTTAAATAGTATATATATATATATATATATATATATATATATATATATATATATATATATATATATGTCGTAGAATAGGCTCCCGACGATATACCATATATAACTATACGTTAAGGGAATTTTCTATATTTCGAGTGCATGGTAATCTGATTGACCGAGGTTAGTTCAAAAAGGTAGGGGGGGGCCTGGAGAGGCTTATTTATCTTCAATATGCTTAAGAAGTGAAACGGAGCACAAGGATAAATAATATGGCTACCATTAATAAAATACGGTTTTATTAATTAAACTATCAACAACACACAAAAAAAAATGTTTACATAAACGGGGAAGGAAAAGGGTTGCGGGAATATCTGACCTATCTTAGGATTAAGATTTGGAGAGATTTAAAACAGTAAACAAACAAAAAAAAGGGAAGGGGATGGTTTGCTAAACCATTTAAAGCACAGGGTTGCGTTGACAAAAGGTTAAATGATTAAAGGTAATGCTCAGCTTACGTAATTACAAGGTTGTTGTGCAGAGGAAGATGATGCGAAGGAATCTTCGGTCCAACTGGCGATTTCCAGCAGAAGGGTTCTTCGGGGGGTTGTCCTTAACGAGGGGGAAGGACTGTCTTCGAGGAGTGAGAGCAAAGTGGGGGCTCGGAAGAACGAGCGATCCTTGTGACAGCAAATCGGAGATGTTCTAGATGAACAATGGAGGTTATTGTTGAAACCAAGCGTTCTCTTGAAGAACTTTAAAAAGGGAAGAATTAAATTATCCGGACGTGATGTCTTGGGAATGAGAACCGTTTCTTGACGAACGGGCTTGAAGAACAACGGCTGTTCTAACGTTGTTCTCTTTCTGAACAACATGAGGGGGGGTGAGAACCGTTTCTTGTCAAACGGGCTCAAAGAAAAATGGCTGATCGAACGTTGTTCTCTTTCTAAACAACAGAGGGACCTTGTTGACTTGGCGTCTCAAAGGGCACGAATCTTGGCACTCAAGGGATATTGTCCTCTTCTGGACAATAAGGGGTTTCGCGGCAGAGTTCCTAGGTGCACAAGGGAGACCGGATCGGCTTGATGCCTCGCGAAGATAATCTGGATCTGCTTTAATTGGGAAAAGCTATGGTATAAATAGCCGGAGCCATCTCCATGGCGTAGGGGTTAATTGAGTGGGAGACTTCCGGGAATGTCCCGGTGGCGCCTGGGAAAATACCTTATCTGCCCATAAGCCTAATTTAATCTGGTGAGATCGACGTACGGAGGCGAAACGGGGAAGTGAACCTCCTTGATTAAACATTGGCTATGATGGGAGATAACGCGCTTCTGCTTCCTCTCACAGGATACACCTGGATAAGCATGGTTAACATGTGATAGAGCATGAATTAAAGCGGCCTCAGACGGTTCTATTATACCGCCGAATCCCTTGATATTGTACAAACGGTATGTGATGAGCAGGACGAAGACTATCCTTTATCGTCACTACCAGGAGAGACTGACTTATCCACTGATGGTCTGAAAATCGACGAACGGCTGACACCACATCAACGAAATCAGCTCCAGCTCTAGCTCCTCCTTAGTCGGTTTAGTGACGTTATTTCCAATTAACCTGGATGCGCCACCCAGTTCGAGCATGACATCAAGCTCACGACAGATGAACCGGTTAGATTTAAGCTTTATCCCTTACTTATTCACTTGAGAAAAGCCTTTAATTTAGAGGTGGAGAATTTGCTCCAATTAAACATAATTGAGCCCTCTACTTCTGATTATTGCTCGCCGATAGTCATGGTTAAAAAACCCGACGGCTCTTATAGGATGTGTGTTGACTTTCGGAAACTAAATTCCGTCACCGTTTTCCACGCCGAACTCATCCCTTTGATAGATCAAAACCTCCATCTCTTTGATGAAGTGAAATTCATTGCTGAACTCGACCTTTGTAAAGCCTATTACCAAGACGCGCTCAAGAACGAAGTGAGGAAATTTACGGAGTTTGCCACTCACAAAGGGCTTATGCAGTTCAAGAGGCTTCCCTTCGGGCTCATAACCGCTTGTAGCAATTATAATCAGTTAATGTGGAGAATTTTAGATGGTTTGCCAAATACCTCTTTTTTATTTTGACAATATTTATATTGCCACTCGAGACTGGGACCAACATTTAGTATCCCTGCAAGGTTTGCTGACCTGGTTGCAAGAAAACGGTCTTACTATTGGACCCGTTAAGTGCCACTTCGCCTTTGAAACCCTTAAATATTTAGGGTTTAATATTGGGAAAAACCAACTTAGTCCCCAAGAGGAGAAGATAAAGGCGATCGTCGATATGCCTCTTCCCTGCAATAAGAAGCAGCTCCGGTCTTTCATGGGATCCGCTTTATTCTACCGACGCTTTGTCCCAAATTTTGCATCTCTGGTCGCCCCCCTCTGCGACCTTTTAAAAAATAACTCCCCCGACTCAATAATCTGGAACCCGAAGGCCACCATAAATTTTAATTCCTTGAAAATGAAGTTAGTTTCTGCCCCCATTTTGAAGTTGCCTAATCCTGAAAAATTGTTCGGGCTTCGCACTGACGCCAGCAACGAAGGTCTTGGTTGTGTGTTACTTCAATATAAGGACGAAGGCGAAAGTCATCCTGTGGCCTACGCCAGTCGCAAAATATTACCCCGCGATAAGAACTATTCAGTTATTGAAAGGGAAGCATTGGGAATAATCTGGGCAATTCAGAAATTCAAAATGTACTTAGTAGGGAAAGAATTTCGTGTGGAAACTGATCACTGCCCCCTTGCGTATCTTCGGAACGTCAAACACACAAACGGCAGATTAATGCGCTGGAGTCTCCTCCTCCAGGAGTACCAGTTTAAAATCAATTACATTAAAGGGACAGATAATCAAATGGCCGATTTCCTCAGCAGAAATGCGTTACCCGCTAATCCCGATTAGTTCCGTGGGAAATGGCCCTAAACAAATGTTGATAGTTGTATATATTTATATCCGTAAGAATTTAAGGTACTGTTAAATTATTTTTGGGGGGATAATTGATGTTTTTGTGTACGCCCATTTCTTTGTAGTTTTATGTATTTACAAAGTAAGAATAACTGTCCTCGCGATCTGATTTGGGAATGTCTCCGTTATCTTCATGTCTTCTTTTGGGTTTAAACTCCCCAAGTGGAAACCATATGTCGTATGAGTTTAGATTTTTTTTATATATACCTATGTCGGTTATTAAGTATCCTTTTCCTTGGTAGTATGTACAGTATTCTGTGTAGTCACATGACAATTTTTGAAAAGCTGATCAATTTTCTGTTGTAGTGTTTAGCTTGGTAACAACTTATGTTTATTGTGTATAATTCCTTTATGTTTAGGTAGAAAATGACGTAACTGAGTCGCCCCCCCCCACTTAAAAGAGTATCGGGTTGTCCCTTTTCTTGCTTACGCTTTTTTTTTATTTTTGAATGAGAAAAGGTCAACTTTCGAAAAGGAAGGCGCGTGAGGGAGCAAGCACGTGAGGGGAAAATAACGTTGCTTTTAAGCATTGCCTCCACGTGATGGGCGTCGTGTAGCTTACAAACAATTTTAGAAGGTCAAAAGCGTGAGAAAGTATAGGAGCGGGTTCATGGAATGTAGCCCTTATCAAGGCGAGTATTTGAACAAGACGAGAAGGCTCCTCGCCCCCCCCCCTTTCAGCCACGCTGGGAGCAGTTGAGACAATCGCCATCCGGGCCGCGTTCGCTATGACTCAAACGATGTGAGATAGTCCCTCCCCCTCTTCTATGAGGTAAGCTTCCTTACTTCTGGTGTCCATATCTACCCGCGTAACGTGAAATGAGCAGATTGGTGCGAGAGACGTTCAGGAGTGCAGACCTTCTTACTCCTCCTCCATTCGGGTTTGTCATACGCCGAAAGCAAGGAAACGTTGTGGGACAAAACCAAGCATCCCTTTTTGGATAAAACAAATATCCAACCCCTAGAATTAGTTAAGAACTCTTTTCCCCGTAAGAATACCCGACCGACTCCGCTCATCGACGCCATTTCCAAAGAAGAACCAAGTATTAACCTAAAAGGCTTCAGTGAAGATTCATCTTAGCGTAATACCCCCTTGATTACGCATCTCCGACCAAACAAACCGTTGACGTCTCGGAGAAACTCTCCCTCCGTTTTCTTCAAAGAAATTTACACCAGAAAAATTCCTCACCTACTTTCTCGGAGACTCTGCGCTCCCCCCTCCCTCATCTCCAAAGAATATTTCACTACAAACAAGTTGACCTTGGACCCCGTCTAAGTGACCCAACTATCATCTCACCGCTTCGCCAAAAACGACCAACATCTTTCCCAACCCCTCCATTTGTGTACAAGGTATAGAAACGAATATTTTATCTTCCCCAAATATATAATCGCCGTCTACCGTTCCCCATTATCATTTGTGCAACTATGTGTCTTAATTAACTGTGTATTATTGTATCATATTAACTTTAATTATTAATACTTATTAAAGTCTATTTTTGCGTACTGCTTTGCTTCCTGACCCTCGAGCTCATCATAACCGTATAACAATAGCCTATAACTAAGTGAGATTTGGAACTCTCAGCCAATACTAAGTTTTAAAGTAGCATCTTTTGGACTAGCCCTCCCTTACGAGGATCTGACCTTGTAACCGGATCTTGGCCTACCCAAACTATTTAAAAAGGAAACCCCAGCGCACTCTAAATCAAATATAATAGATGTATGTAGGATATATAGAGCTATACCACACAGTCATCATCAAGAACGAGTCGTCTCTAATGGCCTAAATTCTAGCACTCTCTTTTCCTTAAAATCAAACTATAGGGAAATCGATACTTCACCCTCACAACTGAGTCTCCGTTCCTTAACCACAACGTCCTGGCATTTTTGGCGGCGTAGCCCGACCACTTAACCCCCCCCTCCCCATCCTCTCTTCCCTCGCCTTGAGGAGAACCTGAAAGGCCGCTCCGAAACCACATAATGCTCTAATCATCACCTGTCGGACCCCGGTGAGCCTAACACTGGTTTAAACAGTAAGATTTCCCCTAAAAGTTGATATTCAATTTCATCTCATATTCGAAATAAGAGGAGCGTCGGCCTAAAGCCAGAAGGTCCCCTTTAGGGCTAGCTGAAAGACGCTCTGAGAAAAACCGTTAGAGGAGGAAACTTAATACAGCCGTCCTCATCCCCTGCCCCCTCCTTCCCCTACCCCAGTGGGGTGGTGAAGTATATAATCTAATAACCTTGTAAAAACGTGGGAGATCGCGTTAGTCCTCGAGACAACTAAGTCTGGCTAGAGTCCCGGAAACCAGTGAAAGGAACTTAGAAGAAGCTCACCCTGAGCCAGTTCCTGGTGGTGACACCGAACTTTTAGTTAATTTGGATTGAGAAGCAAGTTCAATTAACTCTCGTCAGAGAAACCCCCTATCCTGGTGTACTCCAAAACCCAGAGATAGTCCTCTCCATTGAGGAATACCCCAAAGTGAACCCCCTCAAGCACTCCCCTTCGTTAAAGGATTCACTTTTTGACTCATCGCTCATCAGTGCGAATTATTCCCAGAGTAGCCTGAAGATTGGAAGAAACATACTTTCCCTGTCCCGTGGTGAAGTCATTTTATCAAGAATACGTGCTTAACTCCATTAGCCACACGCTCAGAATTCCTCTGCGGCTGTAAAGCATTCCCCCTTCAAACCCCATCAGGAACGGCCTGTCACACGCGCCGGCCCGGAAACAACATTCTTGAGGCGACATAAAAATTGAGGCCAAGGTCAGGCTCAAACGTGATTCTCGTGTGAATCTTGAAAGGTATTTAAATTCTAGTATCTGTTTCGTTGAAGGTCAATTTGCGTTCAATATTAAAGTGAGCTTTGGATCAACCATTAATGTATATTCAACTGTGTAATTTAGTAAGCTTTACTCAAATTTGTTTAATTCATTACTGTGTAGTTTGTTTGTTAAATTTCAATTTTTGTTCATGTTTTTAATTGAAGGTCTAGTTTTCTTAGAAACATTTTTAATTCAATCCTTGAAATGTTGAGCATGGCACTAGAAACCCTCAAAGATAAAACAATTACGTAATAATAATAATCATAATCAAGCAGTTTTGAAGTACGTAACCAACCTAGACGTACGAACACCATCACTCGGTCCTTGCTATACCACGACACAAACATATCTTTAATTTACTTTCAATTGCAATTGCTTGATTCACTTCGATCCTTTATTATTGATATTTTGGGTTTTTTTTTGTAAATATCTATTATAAAGGGTGTTCCAATAACTTGGAGGGATTTTAAATGTGAGTTAAGTTTAAGCGTCTAATGATTTTTTTCTTTTTCTTTCAGATTTAACAACTTCAGTCTTTGGTAATTTCAACCATGGAAAGATTAACAATCGAACAACGTGTTAAAGTTATCGAAGCTTATTACAAAAAAGGACGTTCAAACAGAAAAGCATTTCGGGCACTTCGCGATTTTTTTGGTCAACATAATCGACCAACCGAGAGTGCAATTGGGAAAATTGTTCGTAAATTCAAACAAACCGGGTCAGTGGCAGATATAAAAACGCCATTGCGTGCTCATTTACGCCGTTCAGCTGAAAACATTGCTGCAGTGCGCGAGAATGTGGCCGAAGATCCAGACACCTCTATTCGGCATCGCGCGCAGGAATTGATCCTCTCCGCAATAACATTATATCGAGTTTTGACAAAAGATTGGTCTCTACACACTTACAAAATTTAATTGACACAAGAACTGAAGACTGCTGATCATTTGAAGCGCCGTACATTCGTCAATTGGGTGCACGAGCAAAGACAAGCCGATGATGATTTTTCGAAAAAAATCATCTTTAGTAATGAAGCCCATTTTGATCTTGGTGGATTCGTTAATAAGCAGAATTGTCGCATTTGGGCTGATCAAAATCCCAGGAAGATTGTTGAAAAGCCACTGCATCCACAAAAGGTCACTGTTTGGTGTGCATTTTTTGCTAGCGGAATCATTGGGCCGTATTTCTTCGAAAAATGATGCTGGGAATTCTGTTACGGTGAAAGGCGAGCAAACCGTGCCATGATAACCAACTTTTTATGGCCTGAATTGAATTCTATGGATTTCGAAGATTTGTAGTTTCAGCAGGACGGTGCCACATGCCACACAGCCAATGCAACAATGGCTTTATTGAATGAGAAGTTCTCAGGTCGCATCATCTCTCGAAACAGCGAGGTCAATTGACCACCACAATCGTGTGACTTAACGCATTTAGATTTCTTCCTTTGGGGTCATCTCAAAAGTAAGGTCTATGCCAACAAGCCAACAACAATTCAACAGCTGAAGGATGAGATAATAAGGCATACTGGTGAGATCGAGGAGCAACTATGCAAAGACGTCATCAAAGATTTTGACCATCGAGTGGAGGTGTGCCGCCGAAGCCTTGGCGGACATTTAGGTGATATTATTTTTCACACATAATTGCCATGACTCAAATAACATGATCCAATAGTGAAATCAATAAATTTTCACCAATAACACTGTTTTATTTACTGCTAACTTCGCTCCGACTTAATGGAACACCCTTTACAAGAGTGTACGTTATTTTAAACCTTATCCATCATACATTGAAAAGAATTTCATCCAGGAGTTCCAAAAACACCCAAATGCTACCAGCAAGAAGCTGTCTGCGCATATGCGCTACCAATGGAAAGAGACAGTCGGTTTAGTGATGTTGATGGGAGGATATCAACGAGAATTGATGTGAAGTATGATTGAACTGTTAGATCAGGAAGTCCTTGATAGGCCGACCTTATCGATCATACATTAAAAAGAATTTCATCCAGGAATTCCACAAACACCCAAATGCTACCAGCAAGAAGCTGTCTGCGCATATGCGCTACCAATGGAAAGAGACAGTCGGTTTAGTTGATGTTGATAGGAGGATATCAACGAGAATTAATGTGAAGTATGATTGTACTGTTAGATCAGGAAGTCCTTGATAGGCCGTCGAGACGACCTTGTGTTCCTGTTGCTATGTTCCACTGCGACACCAAAAGCCTATAGCAACTTGTCAGAAATTATAGCTGAGGATTCTTCTCAAAATTTCAATAATCAGATGGTTGTCTGATCCACGGTCGTTCTTCATGCATGTCAAATTCAGAATACGTGTAAGCTAGCATTGTGGTTTCCAATCTTGTCGAGGTAAATGGCAGAACGGAACAGTCTCTGGTACATGTTAAGGAGCCAATTGAAAGTTGAGGGTGAAAGAGAAACGACTATTACAGCTCCTTATTCATTATTTCAATGTCTATAGGAAGCAACACCCAACTTTGATTAAAGAATAACCATGATCAACGTAATAGTGATAAATTTTTGTAGGTTTATATTTCAAAGTTTCTAATTTTGTTTATTCACCATTTTATGTATTATTCATCAAATTATTTATTCTCTTGCGATTTTATAATAAAATGTTTCTACTCTTTGCATGTTTAAGTTTTTTAGTTTACCAAAGTGTCCTGTATTTTATTATTTGGGTGGTCTAAATAATAATACCATTAGTTCGATTTTAAAGATCAAATTGAGGGAATAAACGGTTTGCTTTGGGTAGGGTGAGCTTGAATGGACCTTAGAGTCGTTGCTGGTTCTGGTTTTTTAGTTATTTTTTAACGGCCGAAATTAGTTTGGTTGATCACACAAATAACAGCCTATTTAGTGATAACCCCCCCCCCCCCGTTCCCAAAGGGGATCAGGTAACCCTCGTCCGCGCGTTGGGCACTTGGAATCAGGGAACAGCTCTCATGCTTCACATGGGAAAAACTAGCTGGTCTTCTAAGGAAATAAAGGGTCGTCGGGGCTGGTGGGTCCAGACGGGAGCACGCTGTGTACCTGGTACCTGAAAGAGCTGCACATCTCCCTGGTTTGAGCTTTAATAAGAAAGGCTTGGCTCACTGGGTTGATTGAAAGTCTTTGACAGGCCCTTGAGAAGCTAGTGTGGTTTCCCATTTTCCTCTATGCACTCGCTATTTTCTGAACGTATCTCCTCCTTATTTCTCTCCTTTTCTGCCTCTGTTTACAAACTCTCCTCCTCTTTCTTTTCAAAGTATTTGTTTCCACAGGACTAGACTGCTACGTCTCTAGTCTTCTGCTAGTCAGTAATAGCTGCAGAATATTGCCAGTTACAATCATTCAGTCTCTCCCAATTCCTCTTTTAATGGATGCCACCAGGGAATAAAACTCCATATTTAGCGTGTTGGGTCCGTGAGACCTTGGTTGAAAAAGAAGGGACTTTTAACGGGTAAAACCCCACTAGGTTGCTTGGATCCAGAATGATCCGCCTTGGTGAACCAAAAAATGACGAGGCCTTCCAATAAAGGCCCTGCATCAATGCTTACACGCCGAATGTGCAATTTAGAACCGACCTATTGCGCCATTGGGTATTCACACCCTTATTAAAAACTAATCAATCTCCCAGGACTTTCATCAGGACTCGGGGTTTCTTCTCCGATAAAACCTAGCATATACGGAGATGGGTTTTCCTGGGTCCGTTCTATCACATCGTGCAGCTTTTACATTTTTAAGACCGAAAGGTAATCTTAAAAAATCCCAGAGCCCAAATGGCGTTGAGACAGCAGTTTTTCCAATGTCTGCTTGATTCATCGGAATCTGGTGGTTTGCTCGAACTAAATCTAGGCGGGAGAAAACTGTTTTCTCCCGTCAACCATGCTTAGAATTCTTAACAGGGGATAACGGTCCAGTTTTGTTATGGCGTTCAGGGATAAAAAATCACCCACAAGTATATATTCACCTGGAGTTTTCTTTTGTACCATACGAATTGGTGCAGCCCATGGTGTGTTTGATGGACGCACCACATCTCCTTTTAACAGAACCTCAAATGTTGCTTTGGCAATTTGCAATTTCTCTATTGAAATTGGCCTTGGGCGGGCGAAAGTTGGAGGAGAACTACCAGTCTCAGTAGTATGTACAACGGAGTCAGGTGGGGGAGAACTAACATCTACAAACTCTGGGTTGTATATAGATTCATATTTCCGTAACACTTCTCTGAAATTGGTTGGGAGATTGGAGAGGTCATTAATATTTAATGATATCACGGGTGCACTGGGCTGCTTAACTTTGGATACGCGCCTAGTCTGGTTATCAATGAGGATACCACGAGCACAATCCACTAAAAGATCTCAAATGAGCAAGAAAATCGGCTTCTAATAATGGCGACGTCATATCCGCAATTAAGAATATCCACCCAAATGAACCTCGCAGACTAGGGATAACTATATCTAATTGCACTTCACCGTTTACCTTTATTTTTTCTCCATTAGCAGTAGTGATGTTTACACTCGAATTACGCATCTCACAAAATTGCACAAGATTAAATGGAATTATTGATATGCTCGCACCTGTATCTATTAAAAATTCACTTTTCTCTTTATTGAGTTTGGCAGCGACAGTGAGTAAAGTCGGCACGCCGGTTGTCGCATTTACTGCGGCCTGCCTGATGGTCTGGATGATTTTTGCATCTGTCCGTTTTCACCTCGCTTCGGCCATCTGCACCCCAGTTTACAATATTTAGCATTTGACCCATAGTACAAATGCGAATGGCTCACAACTGGCCTTTGGTTATTACAGAATGGTCGTAACCCTACGGCTCTACGGCTCTAATTTGATCGATTACCATCGGGGTACGCGCCGATGGGCACTGGACGCGCTCCATTTGTATATTGCATATTATTCATTGAATTATTACATTTATTATTTAACTGACAGCACTTATATCGGGAAAAGATGTGGCACCACTTTCACTTGTTTCTCTATTATTTACATTAAAACACTGTGCCCTGTAAAATGGCATTAGCTCGTCTGCCAGTTTCCCTATTTGGGCGAGAGTCAAGTCCTTCTGCATGGCGATGATGGGCGCGATGCTCGGAGGTAAGGACTAGATAACCTTGTGTCTCACAAGGTCCTCACGCACTCTAACTTGCAGTGCTCTCTTTTGTAGCTCTTGAAGATTAACTGATGGTCTTCCAGTAAGCGGGTAAGATGCTATAAGTATCTCGAAGAGTTCAGGCTTCGTCCTCTCAAAAAGTCCAATAAATTCTGTTCGTAGGAGAGAGTAGTTCTGCGATGGAAGGACCGCAGCAGGAAGACTACCGACTGTTTCGGGAAGTAAAGCAGCAAGGATATGGTAAAATTTTGTGTCCTTCCGTATTATCCTTAAAATGTGAAATTGTGCTCCCACTATTTTAAGCCACCGTTACAGCTGCTTCATTGAAGACAGGAAGTTTTATGGTAATCGAGTTGGCAAACTCCACTTCTTTGTGAGGAAAATGAGCAGCTTGTTGCCCCCTTTGCGAATCCATTCCTGCTTGATCACTCTTCTTGTTCGACGTAAGAGGGTCACCAGTTATGGGGGTGTGGTGGAGCGAATGTGAGTGTGTATGAAGGGCCATTCTCCCACCCCTTTTCTCAATACCTTCTTCCTCCCTCTGTAAGAATGGGTGTATGAGTGGGAATGTTTTTTTTTTTTATTAAATTTTCTTTTGTACATATGTATTTGATTTCATGTTGTATTAAAATTGTTTTTTTTTCTCAGCTACTAATTTTTTAAAATAATCTTTTATCAAACACTCAAGTAAAGAAATTATAAATACTATTACACCAGAAGCTATGCGTCCTGTTGGGACAGAAGAGCTGTTTGTAGCCCCGAAGGTACGACAGATCCATATATATATATATATATATATATATATAGCCTAAAGACGCCGGGAGCGTGAAGAAAATTGAGCTTGAAGGCGCCAGGCCCCATAAGACGCGCACACCCAATTTTTGTCACAAGAGTGACTGCCGGCAAGATTTTCTCGCGGGGGGCCGGCAAATCGTAAACCGTGGTACCACGTAAGATAACTCCCCCGTTTGTCGTCTCTTCTTTTTGTATTTGTTGTTTGTTCTTTAATAATTGTGTATATATTTTCGATTGGTATGATTTCAAGATAAGATTGTTTTATTTATATATAAATAGGCTCGTGTGCATATTTAACCCATATTTTTGTAATTATTATTGTATTTTTTTGTAGGGAAAGAGACTGATATACAATCCGTTTCATTCTCCTTCGATTTCTCACGTCCGGATTAGTGTAGGAAGCGAGTTGGATCGATTTGGGGTTAGTCTAGATTTTCGGCCCGCTATAGGGGTAGGTTGGTTGGGGTAAGATAAATGAGGTAAGCCTCATCGAGAGTGGTGCGATTACCAAGGGGTGATTTTTCACTGAATTTTGGCCCCACTCTTGGTGTTGCCAAATAGTTTGCTTGACTCAGCTGGGCGGCTGCGTGGTTGCTTCCTCAGTAAATGCCTTGTATTCACAAGGCTACGACTGCAAAACGAAAGCTCTCTTCTTGCTTAGTAAGCTGGGTAAATTAGTGATCGAAGCTTTCCCAAAAGGTAAAGGGAATTTTAGAACTGGATTCAAACGTCTTTATTCGGCTGGGGCGTGGACTATTTTCCAGGGAACGAACAGAAGATATCTCTATCTCCTTGATTGCGAATTGTAAATTGTTGTAAGTGAGTAGGTGTGTGTATAGGAAAAAAAGCGTGGGTGGATAGATAAATGAAAATAGATAAGTGGTGAAAAGAGAAAGTAGTGAGGGAGGTTGCAAAGAGATGCTAGATGCCTGGCGGTCAGGCCTATCGCTTGCATTATTTTTTTTTTTGTTAATTTTAGTTTGCGTTTTTATGGCGTTCAAGCAATTTGTCTTAATAAAATTAATGTATTTGGGTATGTGATGCGCATTTGCTGTTGTGCGTAATAAATTAATTTAAATTCGTGCTTAGTTTCATTGTTTTGTGTTTATTTTGTAGTGTGTGTACTTCGTGTCCTTTGTTTCTTCTTTCTTGAGTCTTGATCGTATATGTAAATCTTCATCGGTGAAACTATGGTGGATATTCGGTGATTTTTCATTGATCGATGTTATTATTCTCATAATTGGTTTTTGTCTATATCTTTGGTGAAATACAGTTCTTTTCATGCGCAGAAGGGCACTTCGACTCCGCCAGCCATTAGGCTAACGAAGCTTGGAAATCTGGTTGGACTTATAGCTCTTTTATTCTGGTTAATCATTTGATTGCTTTCTTCATCTAATTCTCAATTAACCAGGTCCTGCATATTCCGTCTCCGTTCTACTATGACTTTGTTAATGGGAGTTATCCCCACCTCCAGGTGCAGCTCTTCTTGGCGTCTTCTTTTTCGCCTGCGTGCACCCGTAATTAGGTACATGCATTTATTCTGCACTCTTGTAGTCTCCTCTTTTGTATCTTTAAGACACAAAAGAAGGGGACAGGCGGGGTAGAGCAATATATATCTTACAATGACATTGTAGTTCTTTTTCTTGTTACTCTCACGGAGATTTCTGAACGTGTATAGAATTCGGACTGCGTCTGAGGCTTTAGAAATTCTATCGTTGACGTGCTTCCTGTATCGAATGAAGTAATCTTCATTCCGAGTACATTGCACTACGTGGTATACGGATACTGTCATTCCCCTACCCTGACATCTGAGAGTAGTCTCTTGCCAATGGGGACTACTTTGAATTTCTCTTGATTCGTTCGAATCTTCCATTGAGCCTCGTAGTTGTTCAATCTCTCGATTTCAACCGCAGTCATGCGAGCTTGCATAGGTGCATTCCTCCAAGGACAAGTGATTATCTGGCTGAAATCATCAAGGTATTGAATGTTGAAGTAAGTGGGGTTTGCAGGGGTTGGTACGTCTGTGGTGTAAATCGAGTAGAGAGCGGGGGACAGACACCCCCCTGTGGGAGGCTCGGGTGCACCCTAAAATGATATACGTTGCTCTCTCCATGACATAATCACAGAGAGTTCATTCCAAATTTTCACTTAGGCCCAGACGTCGGATCTTAAACTGCATTCCCCGTTGCCACACTTTATCAAACGCCTTTGGCACATCCCAACAAACAATGTCCACGCAACTTATTTGCCTTTTGGCTTGGGTTAGCTTTTCCGTGATGACGTTTATCGCCATCAACCTAGTTCACTTTTTTCTAAACCCAAATTCATATGGGTTGTAAAGGAAGTTCTCATCCAGGTGAGACAACAGTCTTTGGTTGAGGATCTTTTCAAAGAGCTTCCCGCCAAATTCTAGAAGTGAAATTGGCCGGTAGCTCTCTCTCCTTCAACGTTGGTTCCTTCCCATGCTCTGGCAGGAAGATCATTTTCGCCGTTGAATAAGCATCTGGGAAGCATCCCGTGTGTAGACACGCGTTAAAAATCCTTCTCCTTCCTTCGATGACGTTGGTTGTTGCCTTTTCAAAGTTTAATTTTGTAAGCCCCGATTGTCCTGGGGCTTTTAGTTGGAATGATCAGAGCGCGCCGAGTAGTTCCTCTTCGGTGATCTCGGTCTCTCCCTATATGGTCACTACATAGTACCTAGACTAGCTCCATGTAGTAATTAAACGTCAGCTGACGATTAGCCAGACATATGTCTGGTTTTGTGACACTCCCTCCTATGACAAAGGTGGGAAAGTACGGGCCTATTCGCTGGACAATATTTCTATCCAGCAAAGTGTATATTCTATCCAGGCACCTTCCAGTTCCGTTGTAAGTCCTGTAGCCGGATTCCTGACATCTGGCGTTCAGATGCTCCATTAATGTAGTGCGGGCTCTTCTGCAAAATAGGCCAGTGAGAGAGTGTATTAGTAAATAACCTCTCCTTGGTGGCTGATACCCGGCGGCGATGACCAGCTTTTTCCAATGTCGAGTTAGACCTCAATCGCGAGATAGGATTCTTCTAGATTTCTGATCGGCTTGTATTTGATCCTTTTTTATGGCAATAGCGGCACCGTTGTACCGCTCTTGTGAGGGATTAGTGATTAACACATCGTAATTCTAGATTTTCATTTCAGAATTACGAGTGTCGATCCCATGTTCTGAAATTAAGATGACATCTGCATCAATTTCCCTGAATATGTTTTCGTTAGGAGTCTTTTTGTCGTCCAGCCGTTGGTGCTAATTTACATAATTGCTAGTGCATTCAGTTGCATGATGAGATATAATTACCTATGTTTCTTCCTATTTTTCTTGGCCTGCGTGGCATTCTTCGTGTGCCCAGGCTTTTCTCTCTTCGGGGAAGGACTTGCTCTTCGTAGCTCGTGTACGAGTGCATGGTCCCACGTCACTAACCGAAGAGGTGGTTTCATCATCTTTTTGTTCCTTGTCTTCTTTTTCTTCCTCCTCCGATTTCTCCGATGAGGGAGCTTCAATCATAGCCTCTATTATAGAATTTAAGTTCGTGTTACTCCTAATCACGGAATCCTTGAATGCCTTAGAGCATTCTGGGTCTGTGGGCATAATGACCAAAGTCAGGTTATTTGCCTTTAGTAACGCGTTTAGAACCTGGTTATAGCAGCCTGGCTTCACCGTGTAGCTACGTTTACATGCGTGCAAATTAGGATCTTGACGCTTAGGTCATTTGTGTAGTTTTATTGTGCTGGAGATGCCCCCATTTGTAGCCTCCCATCGTTTTCCTTCACGGTGCTAGCGTATGAGTTTTGTTTTGTCTTCTTTTCTTTCTCCATCTTCTTTATTATTTCCTTCCGCTTCGGGCCGTTTGTGGCCTTAATTATGTGTCCGCTCATGCAGTTTATACATTTCTTTTCAGTGTTTTTGCATGTGTCATTTCGATGTCCTTCTGTGGCGCATTCGCTGCACCACAGTTTTCATTTTTCGAGGCAGTTCTTTGTAGTATGAGTCTCCAGCTTATAACACACGAGGTGCATTTGGATGATGTGAAATTTTTCTTGTTTAATGTTGCATCCTGGCATCCTCATGTTGAAAACTATGAGTTCTTCTGTGGTGCCATTTCGGCCGATTGAAAAGTGACCTTTAACACATGCGTGTGGTTGCGTAACTTATTTATTTCCTTCACCTTCGCCCATGTGTGTTGTTTTTCATTTTAATTCTTCGGATGAGTGTTCGTTAACCCAGCTTTCAACATTACGGCAGATCACGTTGCTGTTGGCTACTACTTGAGGAGGCGCTTTTGCCTCGAGGCCGATCGATTTTAAAACTTCGACCCCCTATTCGGACAGGAGCCGGTCAACGTCCTTTGTTTCTCCACAAATTGCAATGAAGCCAGAGAAGACTTCGATAAGCTTAATGAGAGCCACTCTTATCCAGTGAATAGCGTCTCACAAAGCTTATTTTTCTCCGGGGCCTTCATTCCTTGGATGGTCCGGAGGCGGACCCTCTTAGTGAGGGTCTCCATATCTTTCGTGTCCTTCTACTAAGTCCTCTTGTTTTTATCTTCTTTTCTGAAACAAAAATGTAATTATTGTTTTGGTGTATGATGAAAAATAAAGTGGTGAGGTGGTAGAGGAGGTAGTGTTTTGGGTATGCGAGGATGTAAACGTGAGGTGAACGTTCCCGTCCATTTTCCAGTTGGTATCCCGCTCAAATGCTGACAGGATGATGAATGATGATGGATGGATGGGTGGATCTCGAGTGGACTTGATGGCAGTAGCGACCAAATCGTGGACTTGATGGCAGTAGCGGACGAATCAACAACCGCTAAAGCTTTGCCACCCTCTCTCGGCTACTTACGCCCAAACTGCTTTCAACTACATAGAGACGGGTGCTACCTTCCTCTATGATTCTGGCCTGGTCCCAATTTCGAGAAAATTTCTGACTTATGCTTCCGCTGTGGGCTAATCCTCAAACCAGTTTTCACATAAGCCCTTAATTATGTCAATCCAAGTAGCCAGCATAGTCAAGACGAAATTAATGAATGGCAGACTTCCTCCGCAGGTTCTTCCGCAGGACGATGGACAGGACCAGTAAGGTTTTAAAGCCCTCATTTATTTACAATCTCTGCGTTGAAAAAGTATTATATTTCTCTTTCGTAAAAGTGAATTAAAAATTCACCCAAAGACTTTCCGTATAGGTTGTTTTCCTTCCAGAGGTGCTCAGCGTCTTTTACTAAACAAAATCAAAAAGCTTGTTTCCGAATAGTACAGCATATGCTTATTTTTCGAATGTTCGGCCTTCATCTCCTTGATTTAGTAACAAAATGCTACAAAGTATATAGTTTTTCTACTTAAACATAAGCGATACAAAATTGTCCAATCATCTTTAAGGAAATTGTTAAGATTCTTAAGGTGTATGAAGGTACAATTTAGCGGTAGATATGACAGTATAGTGTTAAAATTAGAAGTAGGTTTAGGGATGTTTTAGTGAGGAGGTGTGTGTGTGTAGTTTCCAGGTGACTGGATGGTCCTTTCTTTCATTTCTTTTCACTTTATATCACCTTCCGACTCTTTTTCTTTAGACTAAATAATCGATATTAAATTGTTTTTCATCTTTTCTGTATAATTTCCATTTTCTGTATTAACCAATTTTCTCTCTCTGATTAGTCTCAGGCTTTCGCAAACCTCGGGACTGGATTCGTTCTTATCTTTTTCCTGCTATGGGGAATTGAAGTTTTATTTCGATTCCCTTTCTTAATCTCAGTCTGTCCTCCCAACCATTTCTTAGCTCTTCCTCATACTTTCTCCAGATTTCTACTGCTCTCTCATGTAAGACTATATTGACCGGTTTCACTTTTATTTCCCTATGTAAATCTTCCTGCCTTCTCATGCCCATCCACCTGGTGTCTGAAATCCATCGGGTACTCTGGTTTGTACCCTCTGAATTTTATTCATGAGACTCTTCCGAGTACTATGCAGCGGAACAGCTTGGTACAATAGGGTGGCTCTGACTATTGCTGTGTAGTTTCCTCTTGTGACTGGGCGACAGCCGTGAAAACCTCCCTAGTTGCGCCAACTTCACCTTAGCTATTCTTATCATATCCGCTACATGTGTTATGTACCCGGCTTCACTTATTATTAGACCAATACTTTATCTTCGGCCTTATATTCATATATTTTGCCCTCAACTCTAATGCTCTCTACCTTTCTTCCTTTGATGGGTATCACTGCAAATTTATTACTATTGGTCTTTATCTTCCATTTGTTCTTGTATCTATTTAAGTTCAACATCTCTTTTGCTGTATTCTTGGCCGCCTTCCTTGCTGTTCTAGTTGAGGTTGCAATAACCTGTGACGTCATTCGCGAACTGTACATATGCTGTTTCTCGGCTAAGGGGAAATGGTAGATCATTTGTATTAATGGCGTAGAGGACTGTGGAGAGGCAGCCCCCCCCCCCTGTGGGAGCCCCTCCTTCATAGCATCCGGACACCATATATAACCTTCTGTCGCTAATGAAACTGCATGACAGCCTGGTCATTTTTTCTCCAAGCTCCATCTTTACCAGTTTATATTTGAGGCCATCCCCCACACCTTGTCAAACGCCTGCTGCATGTTGCGCGCCACTAGGTCAACCATTTTGCCTTGACTCTTTGCTTTGGCCAGCTTCTCTGTAATCAGCACTAGGGCCATCTCCGTACCTTTCTTTCTCCTGAATCCGTACTGTTTGGGGTTAAACTTAGGTTTGGTCTCTAGGTGAGTAATCAATCTGATGCATGCAATTTATTCCAATACTTTGGCTATAAAATTGAGCAGTAAGATGGCTCTGTACCCGTTGACTGCAGTTGTTGATTTACCCGATTTTGACACAAAAAACATTTTGGCCACTTTCACTCTGTCCGGGAAGTAACCGATGTTCCAGCATGCATTGGAAATTTCCAACATCTTCATCCAGTACGTTCTCCGGAAGCTGACTTATGCTCGCTTTCGTTAGCCCTGATGCTTTATGTTTGAAGGCCTGGACTACCGACCTTATTTCCTTCATCTGTACCTTTCTATCCTCTCAAAATGCCATCTTCCTCCCGTTATTATGAGGGATCCTGTCGAGTGGGTAGATCTTGTACAGATGGAGGTTCAGCTCTTCCATAATCTTTGTTCCTTATTCTGCGTCAAAATTCTCATTATCTTCACCCGTCATTTTGAATACCTGACTCCAGTGGTCCCTGAACAGCTCCTCTATTTGCTCTACTTTTCTTATGTACCCATTGCCTCTTTTAATCCTTATCTTTCTCGGTGTCGGAGTACCCGGTAATCTTTTGACAGATTGCCAGAATTCTCTCGACTTCCGTCCATTCTCTAGTCTATCAATCAAACCCTCCCATACGCTCTCTTTCTCTATCCTCATCAGATTGCTTACTTCTCTTTGGAGCTCACCTTTCCTCCTGTATAGCATCTTTGTTCTCATTTCAGGTGACCACCTTGAAGCCGGTAGTGTTCTCATCGCCATCTTTGGTATGCTAACTTCCTCTGCTGATTTTATTCTAGACTCTAACTTTTATATTTCCCAGTCAATATCTTCAACACCTTTGCTTTCCATCACCGGCGGCCGGTAATCTCCCAGCACCTCTCGGAATTTGTCCCACTCCGCCTTTGTTTGCATATTGTTTTCTGACCAGGCAGGGCACTTGGATTGGACCTAGTGCCAACAATACCGTGATTAAGTTGTGATCCGTTGGGAACATAAGAACCGGCTTAACAAACATTTTCCATTCAAAGTTTCTATTGGTTAATACTATATCCTTCTTTATAGCTGCTCTTTCCGTGTCGTAGGTGGAAAACTCCGGCCCAGCTTGTACCACTATACCCTATTCATTAATAAATCTAGGTTCTTGTCCATCCTGTTCTCTGAGGTATATTCTGAGTGCCTGGATCGAGGATTCAGGTGGCCGAGAAAATTACCAGAGTGTTTCTTCCGAATAGCCCAAAGAAATTATGAAGGGGCAAATAGTTTCTTCTTTGGGGTTGGTAGCCCCTCATTATAACCACTGATCCCGTCTGGATGTCGAGTTCTATTGCCATATACGAGGAGCGGTCAATAAGTTTTGCAATTCGGATATGAGGAAACGAGCTATGATGAAAAGTTTTTTATTATTTTTCAATATAACTACCCTCAACTTCAATGCACTTGCGCCACTTGTCCCTGAGGCTTCGAATTCCCGACAACCAGAAATCTCCCGACTCCTGTTCAATTTACTCCTGGACGGCGAGCTGGACATCTTAATCGTCCCCAAACCAGCGTCCACGCAGTGCAGCCTTGAGCTGGCGGAATAAAAAGTAGTCACTAGGGGCCAGATATGGACTGTAGGGGGGATGGTTGAGCTCCTCAAATCCGCACTTGTGCAGGGCAGCTTGTGAAACTCTGGCCTTGTGGACTTTGACGACGTTGAGGTCGATCATGGGGCAAAAAGTTTCTAGGGACCCTACGGGCAGATTCCTTGATCATGGCCCAATTGGCGTGTATGATGTTGATAACACTTCCATGTGATATTCCATGTTCTCGCTCGATTTCTTTGACCTTTACCCGTCGATTTTCGAGAATCATCCTCTCCACACTGGCCACATTGTCCTCGTTGGTCACGTCTGATGGGCGTCCTGGACGGAGATCATCTTTAAGGGACTCACGACCATGGAGGAACTCCCTATTCCAGCAAGCAATGGTTGCATAGGAAGGGGCAGTGTCGGTGTACACTGCAACCATGCGTTCATGGGTCACTTTTGCATTCTTGCCTTCTTGGTCAAAAATTTGATCACTGCACGGTGCTCAACCTTCTCCATTGTTGAAATATTTGTGACTGACGATCTGCGATCAGCTACTGCTTCTTAAATAGACAAGGCAGGAGCGTGCGGCTGCAGGTCCTGACTTGTCATAACTTGTCCTAACACCCCCACAAACAGCCATCCCCCTTCCTCTGTTTTGCCCTACCGATTCGCAAAACTTATTGATCGCTCCTCGTAGCTCTCGTCCAACTCTTCCAATTCCCTATGCTCTATACCTTTCTTTACAGCAACTATTATACCATTGAACCTTCCATTCAAGTGAGTTTTCGTGTAGGTATATTAATGCTACAGATTCAGCTAATGCTTCCCTATACTAAAACCGTGCTTACATATCAATACTATATCAGGGTCTTCCTTAGCCAAAACATTCCAGAAATGGTTTTTCTTATCCTTTAATCCATTGATGTTCTTCACTTCGACTATCTTCAGTTTATTAACTCTTTTATCCATAATTCTTTACTTATTCACACCTTAAACTTCTTCCTTTGTCCGTTCCTTATCTTTCTGAAATTCTCTGTCCTCAAAAAGTGACATTTATCCTCTGTTACTTGTAGGTTCCCAATCAGGATAGATCTTTGGACTACATCCGACGGAAAGTCTGATTGGTGAGTCTATTTAAATCTACCATCTACTAAGACGGCTATGATATATACCCTTTTTAGATTTTGGGGGAATTCATTTCCCATAGTGGTGTAAATGTGTACGTCTGCCTCTTCATACGATAATAATTCCGTGCTCGCCCTCTCGCTCTCGGTTTCCACTTTCTTTTCTACTATTTCCTTCTTAGAATCTCTTAAGTCCTCTTTCTTACTATTCTTTACTTCACTTGCCCCTGCTTCATAACATAACATAACATAATTTTACGGATGACAAAAGCCACAATGGCCTATCAAAGGTCATCCGCATCTGTCAAAACTCACCCACAAAATGCATCCATAAGATTGTGTCAGATCATACATCTACAATATACAATTTGAACCATACACAGCAATGTGTCAAAAATAAAAGGCATCATCATCAAGACTTGTTAAAATCCAAATCAATCGTAATATACAATAATAAAAAAAATGCATCCACAGGAATGTTTCCAGAATACCGCTCAAAGTTAGCCCTCACTCCCCATATAATCATCTAATCTGTGTTTGAATACATTCAGATTTGGACTGTCTACCGTCTCAGATGGCAAACTATTCCAGTAATCTACCACTCTATTGGTGAAAAAATATTTTCTAACATCCAACCTGCACCTCTGTTTTTTAATTTTTAAGTGGTCTAGTCCTATTACTACCTTCCAACTCAAATAACTTGCTAAAATCCAACTTATCCATCCCAGAACAGATTTCTCCCCTCACACATCTTCTTTCAGTCTATCTTCATATTCAAGGTGCTTCCGGGAACGTATTATTTTTGTTGCCCTCGTTTGTACTGACTCTAGCAGGTTGATGTCATGTCTAAAATGTGGTGACCATGCTTGTATACAGTACTCTAAATGTTGCCTAACATACGAGTTGTAGAATTTAAGGATAACCTCTTTACTCTTGTAGCTAATATTCCTGTTAAATTATCCTAGCACCCTATTTGCTCTATTTTTTGCCTCAATGCAATGCTTTGAAAACTTCAGTGACCTATCTACTAATACGCCTAAGTTCTTCTCATCCTCAATTGAATTCAGCTAGTGCCCATCTATTTCCTAGCTAAATTCCCTATTATCCCTTCCCATGTTAAGAAATTTGCATTTGTTAAGGTTAAAAGTCATCTTCCACTTCTGAACCCAAGCTAATAACTTATTTAAGTCACTCTACACTTTAAAGCTACCCTCAACTTCTTTGACTACAGCTGCCAATTTAGTGTCATCAGCAAAAATTGACGCTTTACTATTTACAGCCTCCCCAAGATCATTTATATAAACTATGAATAACGAAGGGCCTAGAACGGATCCCTGAGGTACGCCACTGATAACTTCCCTATGGGACATATTGCCTAAGGGAGGCCCAATACCCGAGGGCAAGGGCAGTGAAATAAAGAAAATAAGCTACTTAAGTTATTTAAAAAAATAAAATTATTTAGTTAGGTCTGGTAAGAGTGGATAAAAAAAAATCCCTAATTGAGAGCGGAGCAATACAACCTTCGATCACGAAGTCAAATCACCGAATCCCTCTTCCCCTTATTCACTTTCTGACTCTAAGGTGGAGGTTTCTGAGTTTGAGTTCTTCCTCTTTTTCTGCTTTTTCTTCTTATTCTTCTTTCATCTTCTCCTCTTTCTTATTCTCCCCAACCGCTATACTTTCCTCTTCATTCTCAGGCTCCCCCTCGACCTCTTCCTTCCCAACTATTTTTATTTTAAGTATATCCTTTGATGGAGGGTTCTCTGGGAACCACAACTTCCTCTTCATACCGTTTTTTTCTAGTAAGGTGTTGTGTTCCCTCGAGAAACACCCCATATTCGATATATTAGCCATATGAGCATACATTATCATGGCCATAATCTCCATAGATTGGTTCTCAATCATGAGGTATGGCACATGACTCACCGACGGCGCTGGGGCTGCTGGTGGGCCTGGAGTTACCTGTGGTTCCTCTTTCGTCGCTCCTGCGTACGAGAAATTCTCTCTCCTTTACGTCTCTGTCCTTACCATTTCTTTCTTCTTTAATATAATTTGTCTCTTTGCTGGGCAACTCTTGGTCATTGCTCCGTGAGGACCTTGACAGTTTGGCAATTTATTTATCTCACTCCTGCATTCTTTATACCCATGACCCGCTTGATTGCCTACTTTAATCCCACACACTAAAGAACCAACACTACACAAAATGGCAAAGAGACTTACGATACTACACATGAACGTCAATGGGGGAGATGGAAAATGCTCCACTGATAGAACCTTTTCCGTTCCACCTATGGCAATATAATACAACAGAGTGACCCTGACCTAATACTCATTTCAGAACACGGACTGATTCTACAAAAGAAATAAAAAAAATTCAATACGAATTCATTAACAAAGAGCAGTGTCAGGAACGGTATGATGGATGTGCAATAGCCGCCAAAAAAGGATTAAAATACAAACCCTTAGGAGACTTAGATGAATCTTACCTCGCAATTGATAGTATAGATTCAAGAAAAGCAACAGGGTCTCACCTAACGCCCTCTTTCTCGATATGGTATGGTCGAAAGTTAGTGGAACACTATGATCCAATATACTCTATATCCATATTGCATTATTTTCACAGTGTTTTGGGTAGATTTTTTTATGTATTTACAAAAGCATTTTAATAACTTCTGAGTATGTAGTATTAAAATACTTTTGTAAAATGTATTTAGAATTAATATGTAAATAAATTTTAATAATATATTTATTATTTAAATACATCTAAAGTTTTATATATATAGACCTAGTTACATTAAGAAAATATAGAATTATAGAATGCTTAATGTTTGAAATTAGTTAGCGTCAATACAATACAAAAGATAAGTTTTCTATGAAAGTAAAATTCACACAATAGAAAACGATATTGTAAAGACTGACTAATCTATCTAAAAAGGAACGGTATCGAAATTCAATATGATCGTGTTATTTAAAGAACGGAAACTCAGGAATATTAGATAACCTGAAATAAAGATGAATTTTTTTTTAAAAAGATAAATTTTCAGATCGTGTCCTATCACTAATTTAATAGTACAAATTAAAGGGTTAATATTTAGAAGACCCTAATCGCTTAAAACAAATTTAATTACTCTTATTCTGTCAAGCCGATGTTTTCGAATCTATCTATATATAATATATTGAGCGGTCGATGCTATTATAAATATAATAACAATTTTGATTTCAATATTTGTTTTCTTCCTTAATTGTGATGACGCCACAGTGGAAAAGTATTTTGCAAGAATATTGGTACAGTGACGTCATATTGTCTACATAATTTCGACCGAACTTACTTCGTCACTTCTTTTTCCGATTTGTCCCTGTTTGGATTGGAAAACTTTGCGTTTTGACTTGTAGTGTATGTTTGTGTATTGTTAAATTTTCTTGAGGTTATTTATCCAAATCTACTATTCAATTTTGCTGGTAGTAAGGTAAAATGCGGCAAAATCGGGCCTTTTTTATGCTTTGAGTTGTTTCTACTTCGAGCTAATTAAAACAATTGGGGGTGCATGGGGGGCTTCGCTACCCCTATTATTAGTGTAAGGATAGTCTACCACGTGGCTTACGACCCATTTTGTAACCCACGTCGTAACTCCTGGGAAGCGCGGTTCAATCACTTACTACCTAGTTTACGCCGTAGCGACTGGAGCGCGGGTCGACCAACTGAAACCCGGTTGAATTTCGTCACGTAGCCGTTCATGGTGTCGGGTATAAATAGGTACCCCTAACTCTGCTAGAGATGAGAAGGATAGAAAAACTACATAGAGAAGCTAATGTCGAGCCCTTAAACAGGATAATCATGAAGAGAGCAAAAGGAGTCATTGAAAGAGGACACATGACGAAATTGGAGACGAACTTTCAACGCAAATAGAACTAGGAATAGACTGGAGGCCTCACCGACTCTTTCCAAGGAGGGGCAGGATCGGAAATAAGGACGAAGAAGATGAATACATCTACACGTAGCAGGAATGATACATCACCGGATGTGACAACAAATAAAGAGATACGGCAAAGCGACGAAGAAAAGGGTAACAAAAACCCTTGAGGAACAGAAAATGTGAAAGCGAAAAAGATAAAAGGGAAAACATAATGCAAGAATATACAGTTAGAATACAACATAACATGCGAGAAAAACAAACACACACTAATAACGGTTTGAACGCCAACTATAAGTACAAGGTAACAAAAGCGGAAAGCACAGACACCTGGATCTCCGGTACTTCCTCGTTAACTATAATCCCAACTTCTAACTAATTAAAGCGGCAGAGATTAGTTTGACCTCCAAGCATTTTGCGACTCACCGCACGCCTCTAACTTCTTTCAATTCCTCACTAACTCTCGGTTACTGTCTTTCTTAACGGGTTCTACAAATATACGTGGGTGGGTGATACACATCGTGGTATTAGCACCACGTATTAGATGTAGGGTAAAGACCACCTAGGTCATCCTTTTGATCTTCTACTAGTTTCTTGCTATACTATCGCTCCCTTTCCTCTTTCTTTCTTTGTCCTCCTCCTCTTTCCCCTGTTACCCTCTCACTGATGCCGCAAGGCGCAAAGAGTGGGAAAAGGGGGAATAGGGGTCCGGGCTCTCTCTCCCCTTCTCCTCACTTCTGGTCCTGACAGTGGGCTAGAAGAGAGGAGATGGGGCGGGATAGCTCTGGACGCGCTAGCCTTTTACACTCTCTTACACCTTTTTTTCTGTTTCTGTTTCTGCTCTTCCGACGATCTCTCTTCGATTCCCTGATATCTCCCAAATACAGGAATGAAGGCCAAGAGAAAGTTTCTTTGACGCCTCTCACTGATTACAGTGATTTTCTACAGGCTATACCAAGGACGGTATAATCTCGTGAGCCAACTACGAGATTCAGTAAGCCCCCCCCCCTCTGAATAAAAATTCCTTTATTTCCCTGAGGTGCTAAATTCTTCCCATCCTTGCCCCGCCGTGACTTGGCTCTGTGAATGTGACTCTACACATAGGGCTCCATTGCAACAATGCCGTTCTACTTAGAAAGGGCATAATTGCAAACTTTGGGGAAAGGAGGTCTGAGGCTTAGCCCGCTGTGGAACCCAAAGGAAGGAGCAAACCTGGATTGGGACTCAGTTCCCAACGCGGGGAGGATTAATACCATACCCTGAGGCACCGTCCAAGACCACAGAGGGAGACACTACCGTCTCTGTGAGATGCCTGACGTAACTGAGAAATACCCAAAACCCAATAGAGGGGGCGGCATCCTAACTGGAGTCAATTGATTCGGGCTTCAGTCATCCTTAAGTCCGACATGTTTTACACCCTCTGAGGAGCCCAACTAGGTACATACTCACTCATTAATCATCACCACATTCGAGGAATTTTCATGGGGTCGTTATCGGCGAGGCGGAGGACCCCATATAAAGAAAAAGGAAAAGTAAGTTAAAACCGAAATCAATGGTATACAACTCATCCTCACGCACACTCACACAAATAACATATAAAAGACCCACTACCGACAAACCCACCACCAACAATGAACACACACTACTCAACTTAGCCGCTACACACGACATCCTCATCACGAACATAATTAAGACACACACAGGCCACAAACTCATCTTCCGCTCATAGGAGGACGCAATCAAATTTCACGAACTTGCATCGGGCACACTCGCCGCACAAGACCTCCAGACAAAATTAGCCGACGGTCTACGAAAAAAAACACCAAATACCTATTACTAAGACCAATCCCCTATGGTTGGCTTTCTCCACTGATGACCTCCGCACACACCTCAGACAGAAGTATGGGAAGAAAGTTATCACAGATCTCTATTACAACCGCACGAAACAATGGGCAGTAATCACACTGTCCTACGAACATAACAAGACAGTGATGCTAGACCAAGGTATCAAGGTCTGCGGCACTCTAATGCACCCATACTAAATCGAGCCACAGCTAAACATAAGACTTACACAGTGCCACCGGTGTTACAAAACAAGACATTCTACACGTGATTGGCAAGCAGACCTCGTCTGCTCCACGTGCAGTTTAGGGGGCTACCACAACACTTGCACTGCCACCACATCTCTCTGCACAAACTGTGGCGGCGACCATGTCGCCGTCAACCCCAAAAGCCCTTACCTAAGTAAGGCCCGCTTTGACGCCGTAGCGCCTATACGGTGTCCTCAACCCACCAACACAACCACACACTCCACCCCCGCCCCTCCTCTCCTCACAAGAACATTCGCTGTTGCTGCCAGCGCAATGGTGTCCACACCTCTCCCTGTCCTACCCCAGACACACCCTACCCCAACAGCAACCCAGACTCACTCACATATTCCCACACCCGCCCACACCCAAGCACCTTACACCCAGAGACCCCCACACCACACACCTACCCCTACTCCACATCACACACCCAAGGCTACACCTGGCCACCTTGCTCTCAACGGTGGCAAAAGACATGTCGAGTGGTGACCTCCGATTATACTCAAAGATACTAAACACACGATTCGCTTCGCTCGGTCTAGAGCAGATCACCTTCCCCGAGAAAGGTGTTCGCTCTAATCGACGAGCACACACACAGGAGACCCACACTTTTCCCCACCCCGATGGGTACGAACACCTTCCGCCCTGGATCCACCGCCCCCTCACACCCCGCTCCCCACCCTCGTTACGCTCCAGCCTCCTCCCGCCATTATGTCCCTGCCTCTCTCACCACTGTACCCTCCTTACCTGTCCCTCTTCCCACTGCTCCCAACTCTCTTCCAAACGCCTCCTCTCCTCCTTCCACTGCTACCACTTCTTCTTCCTCTATACCTAAACTCCCTCCTACCACCAGCACTTCTTCGGCATCAACTCCCCCTATTGTCCTTATTGCCACCAAACCCCCTCCTACCGCCCCCTACCCCTTTCAGAGCCTCCAACTCCTCTCCCACTGATACTTCCTTCACTCCCAAGACCCCCCCCCGCATAAACCCCCAAACTCCCCCACGAACACCCCCCCTCACACACAACCACGCGTAAAGCCAACCAATCCACTCCCTGCTGTTCCTTCCTCTCCTCCTTGCACTCCTACTTCTCCGCCGTCCCACTGATACCACAACCGCTACCCCTCTAAGACCACCACACCCACTGCAACACGCAGCATAAACCCCCAAACTCCCCCACGAACTCCCCCCTCACCCATAACCACGCGTAAAGCCGACCAACCCCCTCCATGCTGTTCCTTCCTCTTCTCCTTGCACTCCTCCTTCCTCTCCCGACAGCCTCCTCTCATAATCTGCACTTCCCCTACCATATCTAGCTCCCCCATCTACTAGCTCTACTCCGTCCTCCTCTGCTCCTAACTCCTCCCTCCCAGACTTTACTCTCTCCAACCCTCCTTCCACTACCAACACCCACTCTCCCACTTTCTCTAACCCTCCCTCCGCAGAGCACACTCCCCCCTCTACCACGGCCTGCCCACCCAAGAACACCACTGACAACCTCTCAAAACCACAGCCGACACGCGTAAAGGTACTGGCTCCCCACGCCTCCTGGGCAATAATCAAGGAGAGGGAAACGGTCCCGGCTAAATCAGACTCACGCGCACTCCACTGACGTCATTAGGTCGCCTCAACATGACACAACTAAACGTACGCAGTTGGCACGGTATTCGTCATACTGTTACCAACTGGGTCCTAAACGCACAAAGACCTGACATAATACTCTTGAATTCGACCAGCTTACACCTTCCCAACAACAGACTCCGCATTGCAGGCTACCACACATATCTGACTCCACAAGCGCCGCCCCTAGGATCAGCGATTCTAATAAAGTGCTCTATACACCACTCCCTCATCCAAACACACGATGACACTTTTCTAGCCTGCAAGATACAGACAAGCTCCGGCCCCATCCTAGTGGTCACGTACTAAAATTAAACATAGAAGTCCCACTCATGGCTCTATCAAACCGCAACCTTCCTATCTTTTTTGCGGGGGACATCAACGCTTTCCACCCGACACTCCTTTCGAACAACACGAATAATGCGGGAAGGTACCTGGCCGGTGCTTTGCGGCGCTATCGCTGTGAGCACATCGGCCCTGCCTTTCCCACATTCTTCGGTCCTCATATAGGTACCACGTCCCCGGACGTTGTCTTCCGCAACGACCACGCCACACGCTTCCACACACACATATCACCCGGTCCCCACGTACTATCTGACTACATACCGATATGCCTTATCATTACCACATCTCCCATACTCATACCTACACCACCTCTCTACGATTACAAAAACACAAACTGGGAAGAGTTAAAGAGACACATAACAGATAACTCGCCACAAAACTTCGACCTGGACCACACCAATCCAGACATGTTAGACGACCACTGGTGCTCAATTTTAAACACTATAACCACAGCACGCGACCTACACACACCACACAAAACCTATACATGCATGAAACATTTCACATATTCCATACACACGCAGAGACTCATCACACAGTACAACACTCACTACACTAGAGGCCCACGACAACACAACATCAAACACCTACGTGCCCGCATCCTACAGTGCGTGAAGCTAGATAGGAACGGCAGTGACTAGAGGTCGTCCGCATCGCGGACGACACTCGTTGCACTAACCCCTCCATCTTCTGGTGGCACATAGAAAAGATGCTAGGCACTTATCCACACAAACCCATCACCCTCCAAGCAAACAACCAAACACTCACAGACACTAATGTCATCCTCGACGCATTTAGGTCCCACTGGGACACAGTGAAAACACACCTCCCACCCAAAGCACACGCGCAAGAGCACTTCCAGGAAGTCCAGGAGTGGTGTTGGGCCCACGTTCACGAGCTAAGTCTTGCCCTCTTGGTACGAATCGAGCTACTCGACTACATATCTACACTAACCACTCCCATCCCCGTCGAAGAAACAAAACACTACATTAAAACAACACCAAAACGTGCACTCGGCCCCTCCGGGCTACCAGACACACTAATACACAACCTCCTCGCAAACATATATCCTACACTTACACACCTATTCAACGCCTCACTAGCCTCAGGCCACTTCCCCAAAATATTCAAAGTCTCTCACAACATACTTCTACACAAAACGAACAAAGACCCCAAGCACCCCAAAAATTACAGGCCTATTGCTCTATTAGAGCACCTAGGCAAAATACTCGAACGTATGATCAACTGCCGCCTACGGGACTACCTGGAAGAAAAGGACTGGTTCTCCCCTCACCAATATGGGTTCAGGAGGGGCTGTAACCATCGTTCACGACAGAATACAGAAAAAAACCGCCAGGTACATCAAAAGACACTTCATCAGCAAGGACATGGAAAAGGCCTTTGATAAGGTGTGGCACGAGGGACTCCGTCGGAAACTCGCCAACAATACGGAGTTACCTCTCTGCACCAGAAGGCTCCTCTCGCACTACCTCACTGAACGGAGATGCCACATGAAATACAACAATACCCTCTCCCAACCTTTAGACCACACTCAGGCGTTCCCCAATGAAGCGTACTGGCGCCCACACTTTACATCATGTGCACAAACGACACCCCACGCCCACCCGAAAACTGCTGTCACACATATACAGTGTCCTACGCCGATGACGAGACCATTCTTGTCAGCGGCCGTGGACCAGACGAGATCGCGCTCCACGCACAAATAATACTAGACGCTAAGACAGAATACGAGGATAAATGGCTGATTGCCATGAATCCTCAGAAGACACAGATGACACTCTTCGGCGCAAGAGATCACTTCATGCATAACCTACAAATCTTCTCACACACACCGGGCATGAACCATCTAAACCTAACAAGGCTCAACTACACACAACATACAAAAATCCTTGGGGTAACTTTTGACAAGACCCTTAGGTTCAATATACACCAGAACATAAGCCAAGCAAGAGCCGCACGTACAAACACAATGCTGCACAGGTTCTACCCTGCGGACAAAAAACTTCAGTTACACCTATATAAAACACTCGTGCGACCTCTTCTCGCGTACGCCCCACTGTCACACTAGAAAGCTGTGAGTGTCACGTGGCAGCAGAAGGCTCAGCGCATTCAGAACTTTGCTCTGAAGCTCGCTTGCCGCTCTCCCTTGTACACGAGAATGTCCACACTACATGACAACAAAATATTAGCACCCCTCAACACATATGCTCACACCAGACTCATAGACCAACTCTGGAAACTCGCCAGAGACCCCTTATACACCGCACTACACGCAAGACGGTATGCGATGGCACTGCGATATCTTGCAGCCCATGACCACCCGCAACCCATACCGTTCTTCGCATAAGTTAAAAGCATCATGAATAACGCGTTTTTGACTAAGCAGACACACTCTCCTTCCTGACCACCCTCCAACCGTCGTCCAGTCGCAAACAAACCGAGACCCACCCAACCACACCACGCATCGGTGTCTAGTCACCGACCTATTAACTCTTCCTATCCACTCTCAAGTTATTTCCGCACCCTTTTCCTCTACGACTGACTGTTCTTCTGTGTTACACAGTGACCCCTCTCCTGTCTTTTCTATACACATCATTCATTCTTTTAAGAAGTAGAGCCGATCAGGAGTTCATACAGCGAGGACCTACTGATATCTACAAAACCCTGCCAGCATCTGCCGCTATTTCCTCTGCCGCTGCACCGATTGCAAGCTCCGATTTACTCGTCTCTCTCGCTCTCATCAGGAAGTTGGAATACGCTTAGGCTCGTACCATTCTCTCCGTTGCCAGGACAAACGCCATCCGTGTATTGCTTCGCTACTTCCGTGACAGATATTTGGGAAGGGGGGTATATTTGTGTACCGATTGTCCGGAGTAGCAGTGCTTATTTTGTAATGACGTGTTGTCTTTGGTGGTTTAATCCTGTGACATATTTAATGCACCTGTTTGTGCACTGTTTTCATTTGATACGGTTTCATTTGATGTGACGCGTTTGCCCACTGTATTTTTATAACGCTGTATTTATTTATAAAATACATTTGAATCATTCATTGTATTATTATACCTCGCGGATATCTAAACACCTTCCTGTGGACCCATTTATTTCTTCTTTTGGGGCTGAGAGAACTTAGTTCCTCGTTTTGCCTTTACAGTAAGGTAGGTACAAAAGGTTTGCAAAGTTTCACAAACTGGTAATTTGAAAATTGAAGGTTAGGTTAGGTTGGCTCAAGTTTTTTTTCTTCAACTATTTTTAAGCTTTGCTGAAAACTATTCATCATTTTTGGCCGTCGTAAGGCGAAATGCGGCAAGATATGGGCTTGTATTGTGCTTTCGAGTTCTTTATACTACGAGTTAATTAAAAAATCAGAGGTGTTGTGGTGGAACCGTGTTCCCATAAAGGGAATATGAGGGAGAAGGGGCTGCTTCTCCTATTGTTAGGTAAGTACAAAAGCTTTGCATGGTTTCTCAAACTGTTAATTTGAAAGTTATGTTATGTTTGCTCAGGTTATTTTCCTTGAACTATTTTTTGTGCTCTGTTGAAATCTGTTCTTCATTTTTGGCGGACGTAAAATAAAATGCGACAAAATTAAGGTATAGGAGGGTCGCCAGTTATGGGGTCGCCGGTGATGGGGTGTTAGGTAAATGGTATTGCAGACAACAAGGTTGCCAGTTAAGTAGGTCCTGACCACGGTGAATCAATGGTATATGAATTAAAGATGTTTCCGTCAACCACCACCTTATGAGGGAGCGATTAGTTCCAGTTTATAGGTAAAGGATGGCGTTACGGCGAATTATTTATCTGACTCCAAAGATAAATGATTTTACGGTGGTCTTCTACTTGGCTGGGCTTATCGAAGGTTCAAAGAAAAGATGGACATACGAAAGTAAACTATTTATTCTAATAACGGAATATTATGATGCAAGCGTCGTAACACAGAGCGTACTAGACGGGAGACTAGTAGTCTATATATTATCAACGATAGTACGAGTTAAGGGCGAGACAAGACTTAGTGGATTTAGGCGGGAGCATGAACACGAATGAATTCGTTACTATACTTCTGTTCTTCTTTCTTTTCTTATTTATGTATATGTGCGATCCTAATACAGAGGAGATGACCGTGGGACGACCTACCTCCGTTATGGTAATTTCTCCACCCTCTGAGCGGGGCTAGGAAGCCTGAGCACGGTGTGAATATTTACATGATAAACTCCCTATAATTTAATATGATTGTCGCTGCTCAATCTCTTACGGTCAACAGCTGTGTTTACTCGGGCTCCTCCTTAAATATCCATCTTTGATAATTCTATCTCGAGACACAATTTGGGAAGCTTTATTAAACGCAGGTGTTCAACCATTTTCCTTTGTTCCTCTCTTGCTTGCTTACATATATGTACATTTACAAATCCCATCTTATTTCTCATACAATAATGAATCTTTACATTATATATATATATATATATATATATATATATATATATATATATATATATATATATATATATATATATATATTATATATATATATTATATATATATAAATATATATATATATATATATATATATATATATATATATATATATATATATATATATATATATATATATATATTTAATAAGGCATGCTTGAATTTAATAGGACCAATTCGCGTCCATTTTGTGGAGGTATCTTTTGGGCCTATTGAATCCAGCAATTTTGGTGCTAGAGGTCTACCTGTTGCGTAATTCGATCACTACAGAAGTTTACTCCGATTTCGACCGAATTGGTAATAAAATGTACAAAAAAGTGATTACGGTGAAGTAAATAATAGCCAAATTAAGTTTTGTCAGTTATCGATGCAATCAAACCAGATACTACAACGGGGGTCGTAAAGAGTATGATAACTAATTTTAAAGTTTAGATGAACAGCGGTGGATCTACTATGAACCATAAGAATGTCTGGTCCACTAAAAAATTGCTGCGGCGCATCTTAGTGAACCACTTGCCCGAGATAATCCCAACTCATACAACTATCCAAAAGATGCTGTCGATTATATCACTAAAACATCAAACAATGAACCAGCGGATGTTGTCATTCCATAAATGTAACTAAAAAAAGTCCATGCAAAATAAAGTAGATCAAAACAGACGATGTTAGATCATATCTAAAAGAGCTCTCATTCCCCGAGTGGATACGGCGCTGGTCTTCTAGCTCGAGCCGGGAGTTTGATTCCAACGCGGGCGGGCACAGAACTTCCAGCGGTGACATGAACTAAACGCCGAATGGGCAGGTACTCGTACGCTGATACCCACACTGGGGTAAGTATGCCGCACGCAACACCACGTACATAGCCAATCGCAAGACTGCTATCATTTTTCTTTCTGCCATTATATCACAATTTACACACTCTCACTCTTCTGCCCCCGAACCCTGACAATGGAGGACGTGGCCCATATTCTGGGGCACTCATATCCACATGCCCATGAAGCGAAACGGTTGCTCCTTTCACTCTCTGAGGTCAAGAACGGTCCCGTCATATCTAGTTGATGTAAAAATAAACAACTCTACGAACCAGACACTTTCCCACCAGCGATAAATGCTGCCTATGGGCTCACTAGTGATTGTCAATCTGATCTTTATGTACATTTCCTTATCTTGTCCGGGAATCTCTTCCGCAATGCTAGATATGAATGGCGTTCCACAACTACCTCGTCTTTAAACTATCAATAGAGCGGTCTCACTTTAAATTGAACTCACTAAGTGCCACTGGTAACCATTTCCCTGGGAAAACTATTCCAAAGCTGCCCCACCCTTTCACTAAGAATGAGTTTTCGAAAAAAACACCCTAAAATGTTTCATTCTCAGTTTCCTATCCTGAGCCCTTCTCCTCCTCTCACCAGATAACTAAAAAAATAGAGCTTGGTGTCATCATTTGAACGTGTAAAAACATAAATATCCCCTAGGAGAAGACAGTTTCATTCCTTCAACCTATCCTCATATGTCTATCTACTTGCACCAAGTAGAGAGCCAAGCCTGAACACCAGGTAGGGGGCCAAACATGAGCCTTAGGTAGGGAGTCAAGCATGAACACCAGGTAGGGTCCCAGCATGAACACCATTAGGGAGCCAAACATGAACACCAGGTATGGAGCCGACATGAACACCAGGGGTGGGGGCAATCATAAACACTAGTTAGGGGCCATTCCTGAATACCAGGAGGAGCCAAGCCTAAACACTAGGTAGGTAGCCAAGCACGAACACCAGGTAAGGTGCCCAACATGAGCACCAGGGACGGCGCCAAGCACGAACACCAGATAGGGAGCCAAGCATGAACACCAGGTAGGGCGCCAAACACGAACATCAAGTAGGGCGCCAAGCACAAACACTAGGTAGGGAGCCAAGCGTGAACACCAGGTAGGGAACCAAGCATGAACGCCAGATAGGGAACCAATAATGAACACCAGGTAGGGAGACAAGCATGAACATCGAGTAAAGAGCCAAGCATGAACACCAGATAGGGAACCAATCATGAACACCAGGTAGGGAACCAAGCATGAACATCAGGTAAGGAGCCAAGCATGAACACCAGATAGGAAACATATAATGAACACCAGGTAGGGAGACAAGCATGAACACAATATTTCACATGAAGTCTTAGATAAGAATTATATAGCTTACAAATTACCCTAACATTTCGATAGTTTTGTCCTCGGATTAAAAACACTGTTCATGTACCTTGTCTTGATAACCCCTAAACCATTTTTTTTTAAAATTAACCTCCTTCGACCAGCTAACATTCATATCATAAAAAACATATTTCCTTACTTCACATTCATTACCTTACATTTGCCTGCATTGAAATTCATCCGCCACCTATCTGCGCATTCTAAGAGATTTTCTGTTTTACAGCATTTTCAAAAAGTCGCTTTTATATATGACACTGGGTAATCAAACTTCCACACTCTGTACTGCAATCCTTTTTCATGAAAATTACGCTAAAATAGGATATAGACAACATTTCACCCAGAGCAGATCCCTGAGTCACACCATTAAGTACCAGATTCAACCTTGTGGTAGGACCGCTTAAAATCACTCGATTTCTATTTCATAGACAAAAATCAACAATTCAGAGACAAAGACTAGCGAAACTACACTTTCCTTTAGTGTGTTAATCAATTTTCTATGGGTTACTCTATTTGATGCCTTGCTAAAATTCCGGTAAACCACAGTAACATCCTGCCAGCCTTCTTAAAACATGGACCACAGGCAATTTCCAGCCCCCTGGTACTTTGCTATACTCGTATGAAAGTGACCAATTAAAAATTAGACTCAATGGCAAAGTTAAATGACCTAAACCTTCATGACAAATTCTAGCATATACATATGTATATTATCAGGCCATGTTGGTTTGTTAAGGTTTATATCCTTGATAACCTTTATAATTTCTTCTAAATCAAAAGTGATCTTTTCCTCCATTGATTCAGCTCTAATCTCGAGCTAGACTGATCACGAACAAAGTTATATCGGAATTGATCATTTAGAATATGCATCATTTCCTCTTCTTTATCAATTAGTCTATCACCAACGTCAAAGGGGCCTATTCCTTCACTCTTTCTATATTTATAAGAATCAAAACACTTTTCAGATCATTATTGCAATTTCTGGCTAAGTTAAATTCTACTCTTTTTTTATCTAATTAATCTATCCTGATCATCTCTAATTATTTTTTTTTGTTTCTAAGATATGATTCATGCTTAACGCCCTAAAAGAAATCCTTTATCCGCAATTTGATGCTTGAATTTCCTATTCCTCCATGTGGGGTTTCTTTGCTTTAAATTCCTAATTCCTTTCAGGGTTATATATTCTCCTTGAAGTTTCTAAAATAACTTCAAACTCCTCCTACATATATAACAATTGCTCTACTATCATGAAAAATCTCCTTCGACTTCACCCTCTGCCACTTCCCTGAATGTCGTAAAACTTGCCTCTTTAAAATTAAATATATTCACAGTTATATTTAGCTGAACACAAAAAAATCGAGGCAAAACCTCAGTATGTTATGATCGTTTCAACCCAGAGTTTCTTCAATATTAATTGTGATAGAACGGGTAAAGGCCGCGTTAATTTAAACCACTATCACATGTTATTTAAAACCACGATGCTCCCCACGTGCATCTTCGCTTTGAAGCTGGGCGCCTTATCGCAGCCACCTGAGTCAATGTTTAAACAAAGAGGTTTATCTTCTCCCCGTTCGCCCCATGCCCCGTCCTCGCCAGATTGAGTTAGGCTTATAGGCAGATAAGGCATTGTTCCCAGGCTCAGCTGTGCATTCCCTCGAAGCTCCCACTCCATTGTCCCCCACGCCAAGGAGATGTCCCGGCTATTTATTTGGAAACTTTTCCACTAAGATCAGATTGGAGATCCAGATTTTCGTCGCGAAACATCACTACGACCCACTCTCACCTTGTCCGCAAAGGGACCTCGACCTCGAGATTCACCATCACTTGTCCAGAAGGAGGACAATATCCCTGGAGTGCCAAGGTTCGAGCCTTTCGTGACGCCAAGTCCACAAGGCTTTCCCTGTTGTTCAGAAACAGAACAACGTTAGAACAGCCATTGTTCGTTCGAGCCTGTTGACAAGAAACGGTTCTCAACCCCCCCCCCATGTTGTTCAGAAGAGAACAACGTAGAACAGCCATTGTTCGTTTGAGCCCGATCGCCAAGAAACGGTTCTCACCCTTCCTCTGTTGTTTAAAACGAGAACAACGTTAGAAAAATCATTGTTCGTTTTAGCCCGTTGACAAGAAACGGTTCTCAATCCGTCCCCCCCTGTTGTTCAGAAGAGAACAACGTAGGTCAACCATTGTTCGTTTGAGCCCGTTCGCCAAGAAACGGTTCTCACCTTTCCCCTGTTGTTCAGAAAGAGAACAACGTTAGAACAGCCATTGTTCGTTCGAGCCCGTTGACAAGAAACGGTACTCAACCCCCTCCCCCCGTTGTTGTTCAGAAGAGAATGACGTAGAACAGCCATTGTTCTTTTGAGCCCGTTCTGCAAGAAACGGTTTTCACCTTTACCCCCTGTTGTTCAAAAGAGAACAACATTAGAACAGCCATTGTTCTCGAGCCCGTAGACAAGAGACGGTTCTCACTCCCCCTGTTGTTCAGAAGAGAATAACGTAGAACAGCCATTGTTCTTCAAGCTGTTCGTCAAGAAAAGGTTCTCATTCCCAAGACGCCTCGTCAGGATAATTTAATCCCCCCTTCGGCTGGAACTCGCCAGCGGACAGAAAATTCCTTCACGTCGCCTTCCTCGGCACAACAAGTATAATTACGTAAGCCAAACGTTACCTTTGAGTATTTAACCCATTTGTCAACTCTATCCTGTGCTTTAAATGGTTTAGCGAACCATCCCCTCCCTTTAACTTTATATTTGTTTTACCTTTTCAAATCTTTTAATCCTCGGGTTAGCTCGATTCCCCACGACCCTTTCCATTCTCTGTTTATGTCAATATTTTCCGTTTTGTGTGTTGTTGATAGTTATTATTAATAAAACTCTATTTTATTAATGATAGCAATATTATTATCCTTGAGCTCACTTCCACTTCTTAGGCATATCGAAGATACATAATATCGGCCAGCCTAGACAATCCACACACTCTAAAGATAATTAAAGAAGTTCCCTCAACGAATAGTTATATATGGTATATCGTCAAGAGTCCATTCTACGACATATATATATACTATTTAAATTTGGTATCAAGTGTGTAAGGTTTAACGCTATATCTTTGCAAACACTGGTCTCAGTTGAGTAACGCATAGTGTTATTCGTTATAATAATCGAGTATAGTAGTTCCCTTTTGTTTTAACGATTGCTATCCCCCTTTTTTTTAAACTTAGGAAGCTGGAGTAGCTCAAGGAACTGTTATAATAATTTGTTTGTGTTTTTTTTGTGATTTTAGTCAGTGGTTATTTAGATCGAGAAACCAAGTACGAATAGGTCAGTGCCCATATTTAGGTAGGCTAATTTCTCTAGAAGGCATAATTCTTGTTGCAAGGAATTTTAGTTGGTTGACTATTGCGCCCCAAGTGCAAAGATGACTCAGTTCGAAATCTTTGAAAGCGCAAGGAGAGTCTTTGGGACTTTCCGGAAAAGAACTAATTGAGTACGTTCAAGAGGAGCAAAGAAAAGAACGAGAAGAAAGAGAAAGAGATATCCAACGAGAAGAAAAAGAAAGAAAAAGAGAAATCCAACGAGAAGAAAGAGAAAGAGAAATCCAACGAGAAAAAAAGAAAGAGAAAGAGAAATCTAACGAGAAGAAAGAGAGGAACGGAAAAGACAAGCTGAGCTTCACCATCAGATTGAATTAGCTCGTGTTGAAGCAGAAATACAGTCATCCAGTTCCCGTTCGGAAGCCCTCCCCAATCTCTTACTAAAGCTCCCCAATTTCAAGGATGGAGAGGATTTCGGAGCATTTTTAGCCCACTTCGAAAAGATCCTCGAAATCAATAACATGGATCTGGAGGCTGAAGGTGTAGTCAGATTACTTCCCTTGTTAAATTGTAAATTGCGCGAAATTTTTATATCTTTACCCCCTGAGTGTACAATTAACTACAACACCTTAAAAGCTGAGTTATTGGCCGCTCATAATATGACTCCCGATTTCTACCACCAAGAATTTCGAGGAGGTCGTACTAAAACCGGACAGGCGTTCCGTCAATTCGGATACATTCTTGAGAGGAATTTTAAATTTTGGTTAGAATCCTCAAAGGTTGATCCGAACTAAGAGTCCTTAACAGACTTCGTGTTGCGGGATCAATTTTTGGCCTCTCTCCCGACGGAGATCTACGCGTTCGTCAAGGATCGTCGGTGCCAGACCTTTAAAGAATGTACCGAAGGAGCGGATGTCTATGGCGCGAACCATAATTTATACCCAAAGGAGAATCGAACTTCTCACCAATCCCCCTACAAGGAAAGAAGGAAGGATTCGCGCCCCTGCACAGGAAAGTCGACGAAGTTTCCGAGCCCCGTAAAACCTCGAAACTTCTTTCCCCCAAATCAACAACGGGACTCCAAACCTCCCGTTAAGATTTCTCCTCCATCTCTCTTCCCGAAGCGACCAATCATATGCTTCACCTGTGGTGTAGAACACCACATGACCTGGAATTGCCCCCCAAATTCTCGGCTTAAAAGTGGACCAACCACTACTAAGTTCACCAGATTAATGCCACCACGGCTTTCCCGGTGGTGCAGACCCAAGCAGAAACTTCTCCCCCTCCGTCAGACCACCAGGTAAATTTTATTTTTGATAAAAGTTCAGCGGGAACTTTGAAATTTAAGGAGGGCAGCGTGAACGGCTGCCGAGTATCGACTCTCGTCAGGGACACAGGATGTACGTGTTTCATCGTGTCCGACGAACTCCTCCCCCCAGTGGACCCTAACCACGAAAAATTTGCGGTGGTACATGACTACCTTGGGCGGGCGAACCAATTCCCCGTCGTTAGATGTTACCTGCAGTGTCAATATTATGATGGCTGGACTAAAGTCATTTCAGCACCCATACAATTCTGTTCCGTACTTATAGGACAGAGCCCCCAAGTAAGTTCCGACCCTGTGTCTCAGGCCGCCCTTCCTCAAGGCCGAGCTAAGAAAGAAGCCCAGGAGCCCGTCCCCATCAGAACCCCGATACCGTCCGATTTCTCGGAGACCCTTAACCAGGACTTTAGGACGGCACAAAAGGAGTGTGAATTACTAACACCCTTAGGTGATAAGGCCCAAGACAAGGACACGGAGACTGTCTGTGGACCCAAAGAAAAAAAGTACCCCCAACGCGCCCATGGAGATACGTTCGTAGCACTGGACGAAACATCGGCGCTTGAAGAAGATTACCCCGCGGAGTCCCTTAATGTAATACAGACAGTGTGCATCCAACCTGATGCCGATTACCCTCCTCCTTCCCTACCAGGCGAGTCTTTTGAACCCCCTGACTTGGATATTGACGCGCAGCTGACACCACATCAAAAGAGTCAGCTACAAGAACTAATTGAATGGAGTAACCATTTAACCACCCTATTAGCTCTTTTCGAGTGACTGCGCGAAAATGGCCTCACCATTGGCCCCAGCAAATGCCATTTTGCCCACGAAACCATAAAATACTTGGGTTTCAAAATAGGACAAAGCAAGTTAGGTCCCCAAGAGAACAAGATTAAGGCAATCGCCGACATACCCCTCCCGAATACTAAGAAGCAATTAAGATCGTTCCTAGGATCAACTTCTTACTATCGGCGACTTGTTCCGAAATTCGCTGCAATTCCGGCGCCCCTCAGCTCGCTTCTAAAAAAGAATTTCCCCGATCGTCTACATTGGAATGATGTCGCTTTTTCCCATTTTAATCAGCTCAAGAGTAAGCTCATTTCTTCCCCCATTTTAAAGTTGCCCAACCCGGAAAAATCCTTTGGGATTAAGACCGACGCAAGCAACGAGGGCATTGGAGGTGTACTCCTTTAATACGAGGATGACGGAACGAGTCATCCAGTTGCATATGCTAGTCGCCAATTATTACCACGCGAAAAGAGATATGCCACTATAGAGAAGGAAGCGCTATCAATTATTTGGGTTATAGACAAATTCAAAATGTAATTGATAGGAAAAGAATTTCAGATAGGAACCGACCACCGTCCGTTAGCCTATATTAGGAATGTGCGACACTCCAACGGCCGAATCATTCGCTGGAGTTTACTCTTGCAAGAGTATCAATTTAAAATAAATTATATAAAAGGTTCCGATAACCAGGTCGCTGACGCACTCAGTAGGAATGCGTTACCGAATAGCGTAGAGTAATTGTATTCATAGGATTAGTATCTCCATGTAGGTATATACCGTCTTGTACGACTTAAATTAGATTCTCTTGTAATATAATTAGTTAATGTATATGTCTGAATTTTGTAACGCTCAATGTCGATTTTTTTGTATGTATATATAATTGTACCCATTAAATTACGTATAAATTATTTTGTCCCATATGTACTAATTCTATATCATTTCATTGTTCCATGCCCTTTTTTTTTTTGATTAAGTTTGTATTAAAGGTTATTTTCCCCTGTAATCTAAAGATCAAAATAATCATATGTATTGAGGTAATACTAGTTAGGTGCAGGAAGGTACGGTTGGTACAAGAAAACGAGTTCCCCACAACGGAGCTCTATCGTTGTCCCTTTTCTCTTTTTTTTCGAAGTGACAACTTCCCCCGGAATGGAGGGGTGCGATAGAACGGGTTGAGGCCGCGTTAATTTCAATCACTATCACATGTTATTTAAAACCACGATGCTCCCCACGTGCATCTTCGCTTTGAAGCTGGGCGCCTTATCTCAGCCACCTGAGTCAATGTTTAAACAAGCAGGTTTATCTTCCCTCCGTTTGCCCCATGCACCGACCTTGCCAGATTGAGTTAGGCTTATGGGCAGATAAGGCATTGTTCCCAGGCTCGGCTGTGCATTCCCTCGAAGCTCCCACTCCATTGTCCCCCACGCCAAGGAGATGTCCCGGCTATTTATTTGGAAACTTTTCCACTAAGATCAGATTGGAGATCCAGATTTTCGTCGCGAAACATCACTACGACCCACTCTCACCTTGTCCGCCAAGGAACCTCGACCTCGAGATTCACCATCACTTGTCCAGAAGGAGGACAATACCCCTTGAGTGCCAAGGTTCGAGCCTTTCGTGACGCCAAGTCCACAAGGCTTCCCCTGTTTTTCAGAAACAGAACAACGTTAGAACAGCCATTGTTCGTTCGAGCCTGTTGACAAGAAACGGTTCTCAACCCCCCCCTCTGTTGTTCAGAAGAGAACAACGTAGAACAGCCATTGTTCGTTTGAGCCCGATCGCCAAGAAACGGTTCTCACCCTTCCCCTGTTGTTCAGGAAGAGAACAACGTTAGAACAGCCATTGTTCGTTCGAGCCCGTTGACAAGAAACGGATCTTCCCCCTATCTTCCCTGTTGTTCATAAGAGAACAACGTAGAACAGCCATTGTTCGTTTGAGCCCGTTCGCCAAGAAACGGTTCTCACCCTTCCCCTGTTGTTCAGAAAGAGAACAACGTTAGAACAGCCATTGTTCGTTTGAGCCTGTTGACAAGAAACTGTTCTCCCCCCCCCTTTGTTGTTCGGAAGAGAATAACGTAGAACAGCCATTGTTCTTTTGAGCCCGTTCGGCAAGAAACGGTTCTCACCCTTCCCTCTTGTTGTTCAGAAGAGAACAACATTTGAACAGCCATCGTTCTCGAGCATGTAGACAAGAGACGGTTCTCCCCCCCCCCTGTTGTTCAGAAGAGAATAACGTAGAACAGCCATTGTTCTTCAAGCTGTTCGTCAAGAAACGGTTCTCATTCCCAAAACGCCTCGTCAGTATCATTTAACCCCTCCCCTTCGGCTGGAACTCGCCAGCGGACCGAAAATTCTTTCACGTCGCCTTCCTCTGCACAACAAGTATAATTACGTAAGCCAAACGTTACCTTTGAGTATTTAACCCTTTTGTCAACTCTATCCTGTGCTTTAAATGGTTTAGCGAACCATCCATTCCCTTTAACTTTATATTTGTTTTACCATTTTATATCTTTTAATCCTCGGATTAGCTCGATTTCCCACGATCCTTTGTATTCTCTGTTTATGTCAATATTTTCCGTTTTGTGTGTTGTTGATAGTTATTATTAATAAAACTCTATTTTATTAATGATAGCAATATTATTATCCTTGAGCTCAGTTCCACTTCTTAGGCATATCGAAGATACATAATATCGGCCAGCCTAGACAATCCACGCACTCTAAAGATAATTAAAGAAGTTCCCTCAACGAATAGTTATATATGGTATATCGTCGAGAGTCCATTCTATGACATTAATTTATATTTTATCACCACAGAAACCAAGATCCCAAATCACGTCACCACGAGTTTGATCCTACACAGACATAGAGGAGATTGCACCTCCTCCACTAAATAGATAAAAAGTCTTAAACTTCCATATCTTCTATATCTCAAGGGTCTTTCAATAAGGTCGCTCAATTTTTAAATGTAAATAAAATAAGTTTTGTGTGATATATGCACTCAATTTATTTTTTCAATTTGAAAGTACATTTTATGGAATTAAGTGTGGAACATGACGTCGTTCAAATGTCTGCCGCGGCTTCGCTTGGTGGAACGTATTCGGGAGGCCTAATTTTCGATGACTTTGTCACATAAATCTGGCTGAATTTGCTGTTTGGTGTTCGTTATGTTCACTTTGAGGACATCAACTGTTTGCGGATTATTCGCATAGACCTGCGATTTAAGGTAGCCCCACAGAAAGTAGTCTAATGGCGTTAAATCGCATGATCTCGGTGGCCAGTTGATGTCGCCGCCGCACGAGATTACCCTGCCCTGAAATCGCTGGTGCAAAATGTCTATCGTGGCGTGTGCAGTGTGGCAAGTAGCGCCATCCTGTTGGAACCACATGTCGTCAGTATCCATATCAAACATATAATCCAGTTGAGGCCACAGGAAGTTGCTTATCATCGATCTGTAGGTCTCGCCATTGGTGGTTATGGCAATCCCATCTTCGTTCTCAAAAAAGGACGGGCCGATGATTCCGTTAGACGAAAATCCGCATCAAACAGTGACTTTGTTGGGATGCAATTGGTGCTGGTGTACCCCATGTGGATGGTTTTCGTCCCAAATCCGACAATTTTGCTTGTTCACTAATCCATTCATTTTGATAATAAAATTTGATGATTTGCACACGCTGTTCAACGTATGACCTTCCATCGTAACTTGTCAAGTACTACTGAACAGTTCACAGTGAGGTTGCCAGATGTCGATTTAACAACAAGGCCACTATCGCCTGACAAACCTCGAGAGGACTTGTTGAAAAACCCTTTATTTCTTTCCAATTTACATGAGACAAGTTAAAGTTTCCTATGATAATTATTTGTACTATAACCATTATCAATATCCTGATATAATGAAACGTCCAATTAATATCCTTGGTTAGATTAGCTTTAATTAATTAGCTCCAATCTCAATAACCTTCTTTTATCATCCCTGTATATCCATTCAAACCGACTCAATCCTGTTGTCCTCTTTTGTATCAATCTAATGAAATCAGTAAGTATTCCTTGCATAAATTAATACCCCTTCAATTTGTTGAAATACATTTAAGATTGCTAATCAAATAGCCTGCATTGGTCAATAGAAATCAACCAATACTGCTTAGAGAAATAAGATATGAAATTTGACATAAAATCTTCCATAATAATGTAGCGTGCTTAGAAGTGCAAGCTGACGGTTTAAAAGCTTCGCTTGAATCAATTATTTTTTGAGACTCAGGATAGCGCAGTTCATAAACGGCTCAACAACGGTGATTCGGCGACGCAAAGATATTGATGCAAATGCATCATATTCAGTACTTATAATTTTTACACCTTCGTCGACTTACTATTTAAAACCCCCGAATTTCATGGGAAACAATCTAAAAATTCAATACAAAATATTATTTTGTAAAAGTGCAGTGGTAAGGTAAGTCGGCTTCTTTACTGTGGCTAAGTAATTGTTTTCGCCTTTTTAGCACAAGATCCAAGAGAAACAACGATGAGTTCACGAAAGTACACAAGTAAATAGCAAAGACAAACTCAAGGAAAACAGATTCTACGAAGTTTCTAAATGTAAGTGTTTTGTCAAAACTTACAGTTGAAATGAGTCCAAGCAAACACCAGTGAATCTTGTGTATAGACCGTCGGAGCCCTTTCTAGAAATATTCAACCGACTGTTGACGCTTCTGATACAGATGGCGATCATAATGACCAACATGAGATTACTGCGGGAGAAGCAGCAGAGATTTAATATAAAATGAAGCAAGACGGCTAATTCATTGATTTCATAGAATACAGTGACTTCGCAACTTGGCCTATTAGGGCTCATGATGGATGGGGTGGGGGGCATTTGATTGGCGCGGATGCGAAGTGTCCCCAAGAATGCCCGATGTAATGTGGAAGTGGCTAACAATTGCTATATTAACCACACACCTCGACTGGCGACATTGCAGTTTTGCTGACAATTGGTCCATAACAGTTGATGATGATCCTACACAAAAATGTCCAATGCATGACATCGTTTTGTTGTTGTATTTTAAAAATAAAAAGATTCCAAATTAGCCATTAGCCAGAAGAGATCTGGGTACACATATGTATATGTGTACTGTTTTGTTTGCAAACCATCTTATAAAAGCCCATTCAGTTATAATACAGGTTCTTTCTGACTGGGTAAATGTACTCCAAACTCTAGAAAATCATGAATACAACAGTGCAAATAAGAGTGCGATGTTGTGTTAGATGACAAGAAGTCAAATAAAAGTACTGCACACCCTTGGCCAAAAGTATAAAGCACCCTATAGAATAACTCATGTATTCAGGTGATGCAAATAAACATTTGTTTTAAATGAATTCAATATATATATTATATATTTTTAATTATTTTAATACTAAGTTGGATACCCTTTTTGCTTTAATCACAGTCATAATTCTTCGTTTCATGGATTTCGCCAATTTTTCACAAATTTCTGACATTATCTTTTCCCGTTCATCTTGTATTTTTCATGCAATTCTTTTTTTGTACTTCTTATTGTTTTTTCAAGCATTCACTGCAAGTGTTCTATTTGATTTAAATCTGTGCTTTGCGAGTGTCACTCCATAGCATGGGACATTGTCCTGCCTAAATATAAATTCATTTCTTAGTGTTGTGGGATGGAATTTCTGGGGTGGCTCTGAGATTTGTGACAAAATGGTTGTATAAGTTGTGTAGTTCACTCTTCCCTGGCACAATAAAACACGCACATCTCCTGACCCTGATAAAGACATGCATCTCCATCCCATGATAGAACCACCTCCATGTTTACAGTTGGTACAAAAAAGTTACAATATCATTTAAATATTTTTTTGAGATATATTTAAAAGGAATTACATAAACTATATGTAAAACAACAATAAGATAGTCTTTCTTACATACGTGCTAATTACTTTTATCAGACCAAATAACTTTAGATCATTGTTCATCTGTCTAATTTTGGTGATCTTTGGCTCAATAAATACCTCAGATATCTATAACTTCCTTCGCGCCTTGCATTATTATAACCCTTGAAATTTAAGTATTATTGTAACTATTATATGTGACATTTTTAAATATGAAGCTTCACTGAACTCCCCAGCAAGTTTAGAAGATATTTTTATGCGATTCTGCAGTGGAGACCGAATGGTAGATCTGTCTTATCTACAGGGTGGCCCATAAGTCGCAAGAAACTCCACGTACACTTTGCCCTACGTACAGGTTGCTTCTTGATGGTGCTTCTTTTCCGAACCTTCCGGTAAAAATTTCTCGAATGCTTGCCATAGTAGGGTGGTCCAAAAATATATGCAAAAAATTGAAATTAGTTGGAAATGTTCTCCAAATGGCTAAAATTATGCTATAAGATGTTAAAAGAGCTGATGCAAAATATTGACTAAATTGGTGAATATTTAGAGATCTCTATGTGTCTCCATATTTTTAAATTTCAGTCAAAATATTAGAACTTTTGAATAGTAGGCATTTATTGGTTGTTACTTATATACTATCATATATTTGTCAGTGATAACTCATTCCTTATGAATTACAATAATTCGCAAAAAAATCAAGATATTGCATTATCTGAAAAGTGGAATGACATTCACATATTCGGCGTACGACGCAATAAGAATTGTTGTTTCAGCTTGTTGATTTCTGAGCCCATTTGTAAAGTGATGACGCAATAACGCCCCCTCGTTTCAAATGGTGATGCAATCGCACCATTTCCTATATAAGTCAGCGAGGATTGATTAATTGTTCATTTGTAGTTTGAAGTTTAACAGTTGGCGTAATAAAAGTGAATAAAATTGCTGGTTTATGCAAGTATATATATAATTATTAGGTAAGTAATATACTTTGTTTATTCCGCGCATAGATAATTTGCAGTTTTTTATCAATATCAGACTTACTCAAAGAATATTAGAATTATATGTTAACACATTTTATGTTCATATTTTAATTCACAATATATATATATATATATATATATATATATATATATATATATATATATATATATATATATATATATATATATATTATATATATATATATATATATATATATATATATATATATATAAATATATATATATATATATATATATATATATATATATTTTATTTAAGCATGACTGCCGTAATTTTTAACAAACACAGAAGCCTATCTATTTATGTCAAATGAAAGCTTATTCTTTCATGAATATTGAATATTTAGATATTTTAGAGTATAAAAAAATATCTTCTTAGTATAACTAAATGGAGGGGAACCGTGAGCTCGCTCAGTTACAATAAATTTTTGTTTCTGTTGTTTCAGATTATGGCTGGAAGTACTAGTTCATCTGCGGCAGTCTGACTTTTAGGATATCCTACTAGTGAGCTTTCATATGCAAGACTACCAGCATGTGGTGATGTGCTTCGTGTTGTTCAGTGCCATCATCAAGTGGAGTCAATGACTTTGACACAAAGTTACAACCTCGCTTGCAAAAAAGTCATAAAAGTATGGGAAAGAGCCCGAATTGCCACACAGCGAATAGACTCTTGCGTTAGGAAACTTTCAAGGTTGTATGAAGAATACCTTTCTTTGAGGAAGAACCGCAAAACCGAACTGTACTCATGTAGAATGAATGAGCGTAGTTTCGAATCTACTTTTTATAAAATTTTTGACATAGCCTCAAAAAATGCTTTAAATGTGGTAAAAAATGTAGAAAACCGCCAATTTCTGTTGATGCAGAGAGAGAAATTTTCTCCTGCAGTATGTCGTGGCGTGATAAGATTACTTCAGCCAAGGAATCCTGCAATAGATATCGACATGAGAAGGCTTTACAATACAAAGAAAATGTACATACTTCTAAAAATCAAGCAAGCTGCTTCTCATGCAGATTTCGAGTCATCATCATCTAAAGGAGAAAGTTTAATTGCGGCAGACGAAGAGTTTTGTCCACCTTTTTCAACTAGCAAAAAGAATGCACAATGTAGTCCTTCAAATTAAAAAAATATCCTTACAACTTCAGGTGTGGCTGTTGTTCTTGATCGTGCAAATATTACGGATAGAAAAGCAACAATGGTTGCTGGATCAATAGCACAAGCCTTGGGTCAGGATATTGCATCTATGACACTTTCCAGGAGTTCTATACGACGTTCCAGAAAGCAAATAAGAGAGGCAACATACAATGAAGACAAAGCTTCGTTGTCTGTTGAAGGACCGATCCTTCTTCACTGGGATGGGAAACTACTACCTGCTATTGATGGGGCAAAGGAAACAGTAGAACGAATTGCAATAATAGTTTCTGTAAAGGGAATGGAAAAACTTTTTGGTGTGCCAAAAATATCACGAGCAACAGGAGAAGAACAGGCTATGGCATGCATTTCAACAATTAATGACTGGAATATTCGTGACGAAGTTCAAGGCTTTGTATTTGACACAACTGCATCAAATACAGGCCTACAAAAAGGAGCATGTACTATAATTGAGAAAGTATTAGAAAGGGAGCTTGCTTGGATTGCGTGCAGTCATCATATTTTCGAAATTATGTCATGTGCTTGCAATATTTTACTTGGGCCTACAAGTGGTCCAAAGAGGATTCTCTTTGAACGTTTTACAGAACAATGGTCGTTACTTAACAAGGATTCATTTAGAGACGGATAGCAGTTTATTTGTCAATCCAGTAATGCCTAATCTTCGAGGAGAAATGGTCCCATCTTTTCAGGAAGCTTTGAAATTTCGTCAGTTGCGTGACGATTATGAAGAATTGCTGCGACTCAGTCTCATCTTTCTTGGGTGCATTGATAAGACAGAAGTTACATAAAGAGCCCCAGGAGCGACTCATCATGCACGCTGGATGGCGAGGGCTATATATGTCTTAAAGATATACTTGTTTAAGCTTCAAATGAAACTAACGGAACGTGAAAAGGCCAATATTACAGAGTGCTCTCTTTTTATTGCTTTGGTCTACTCGCGTTTTTGGAATGAAGCCCATTTGTGAATTAATGCTCCTTTAAATGACATTCTGCTTCTTAAAACTTTGCAAAAGTGCCCAAATCAGACAATATCTAAAGAAGCAACCACAGCCCTTCACAGACACCTTTGGTATTTTGGAGAACATCTTGTTGGTTTTGCATTTTTCAATCATAGAATTAATGCTGAGACCAAACAGAAGATGGTCTCCAATCTCCAACGTAATGAAAACATCAAAGTTGTTCGCCGATTGAATCTTACAAAAAACATCAAGGATTTGAACTTGCATGAACTGGTTGGTAGCTCAAAATCTAAGCTAATCTTCAGTCTCCTAATGAAAGATGGATACAAGTTTGTAGAGGATACATTCCTGAAGAGTAACCCAAGTTCTTGGGAAGAGAATATGTGCTTTCTAGAATTTCAACGTCGAGCGATTAACTTACTGGCTGTTAACGATCCAACAGAAAGAGGTATTGCACTTATCAAATCATATAATGCATCTCTAATAAAAGATGAAGAACAGAAACAGTTGCCTCTCAGACTTGTAGCAAAACATCACAAAACATCAAAAAGAAATCATTCGCCATTTAACTATTTTCTTTTCACTTTAATATAAATATTTTTTTAAAACTTGTCTTTAAACACCAAGATCTGTTTCAAATAAACTAGTATTTGCAAAGAATGTTCATTTCTATCACCAAAATTAATTTACCAGCAGATTAATAAGTTAAGATCCATATAGCGACCAGTAAATATTGTTCGATTTTGATCAAATTGAGTATGTGACCTACTGTTCAAAGTGGTAATACAATCAGGCATGTGGAGATAAAAAACTAAAAATAGATATTTTTTGGACCACCCTATAATGCAATAGTCATGTTATTACAGGATCTGTCACGAACCCATACTGCATCCGCCAGCCGTTCTTCAACCCTATAATTACTTGTATCCTTCATTATCTGCAAATAATACGTACAAATATAAATAACTAAAGACACGATTAATCACCTCAGGACTAAATAAAATAATTTCTTGCCCTACGTTGCCTAGGGCACTATGCAACTATAGTGTCCTGGGACATATGGGCTACTCTGTAGGTGTTCTAAAACGTTTTCTGCCATTTCTTTTCCGTGGTGCAAAGATATTGGTCTCTTGATGTCGTTTTATAGTGGTTTGGACACCATATCTTTTATTTTTGAGGTAATTTCTACTTGGAATAACCCTTTGCTTTGGAGAAGTTGGATTTTTTTTCTGTTATTCCTGTAAGTTCTCTAGTTTTAGTCATATTACAACTGCACTCCAAAGTTTTCGGACACCTCAAAAGTTTTAGGAAATTAGATAAATCCAGGATCTGAAAGTTTTTATTTGGATATCAATATGAATAATACAGTGAAATAAGCAGGAATAAATAGTAAGAAATTATATGTATATGCCCCCCAAAAATCAACAAGAATGAACAAAATACCAAATTTGCCAACACATGTAACATCAGCAACATATAACAGATAACAGATGAAGCTCTCTGAAAATAAAAGCAACACCAAACTGATAGAGGAAGCTCAGTAATTTGTCGAGAGTCCCTTGACAGTGATGCTATTATTTACAGGGGGCGGTGAATAATTTGTCGCCTAACTTCAATGTAAAAGAAAATAGTACAGTGTTTAATAATGCAGATATGTTTACAAAGTTAATTGTTAAAGACTTGAAGGATTTTACTATTTATTTTATTTAATGAAATTGCCGATGGCCTCAACCACATCCACCAGGCGGCGTTGGAATCTGCTGCAAGCCTCTTTGGAGGTCGCCCTATTTAAATGAGTGAAAACTGTGGTGATCCTGGACTTACGTTCCACCTTGTTGGTGCACGGGGATTTGTCGCCCCACATATAATAGTTCCGAAGTTTGCAGTCTGGGGATTTAGGAAGTTTGATCTTCGGAGTCATGAGGTCAAAGAAATTGCCTGACAACCCAGACTGGATCTGCGTGCTTGTATGGCACGGTACAGAGTCCTGCTGCCACACTCACAGCCTTTCAACGGCCACTTCCAAGCCCTTGATGTAACTCTCTGGGAAGATAAACGTGGGTATAAGTGACCATCGGTACTGAACACCAACAAGCAACATGATGTAGAACGAAAACTTGGTCATCATAACTCTCGGTACATCTCTGTGGGACACAGCAAGCCAGCGATTGTTTTGTAAGTTCACCACTTGGTTCATGTAAAACTTCTTAGCGTTTGAGAAGAACCAAAGCATGAGAAGCTCGAGTCAGTTTATTCACAAGCTAGGCAACACGGACCTTCCGCCGTTCCTTCATTTTCTGCCTCAGAATCTGGCCTTCTCTCATCTTGCATGCGTAATCGTGGCTGTCCTCATCCACTAACACTCTGATGAGAGACTGACATTTGCTTGTCACTGGATATGGACCTCATTGACTTACTGGGATCGTTGTCAATAATAGTCTGGATTTTTGAGACAAATTCAGGCGTTTTTATTTCGAATAGAATGTTTTGAGAAAGGTTTTTGAGCTGCCGAAAGCACTTAATCCTGACTCATCTCACTCTTTCCTGATCATCTGCACTGTGCTCAGATTGACAAGCAAAAGTACTTGGAAACTTTCGCATTGAAGCTCCTAGCGTGAATCCCAAGCAACACGGCTTTCCTTTTCCAATGTTTTGGAAAATTGAAGTCAGCTATGGTAATACTTCCCTAACGGATGATGCAAAACTAGGTCTACTATGATGGTAAGAATAAAGAACCGTCGCCAGATAACACGCATATGCAGAATTCAGAGTTACCAACGGAAACAAATTACTCACCGCTCCCTGTATTCTTACAGGCATTCTCTCCACGAAGGTTTGACACCTACTTGGTATGGTGCTGATCCACTAAACGGCGATTGCATTTAGTAGCTTAATGGAGGCTTTATGGCGACGTTTTATGAACTATTTTAGGTCCTGCCAGAAGTTTCCCAGTGGATTAATATCCCGAGACTTAGGTAACCAGTCCATCACCCTAATATTGTTGTCCCGGAACCAATTGACTTCTGGAGAGGTCTTGGGTTCAGGGCAGCATATAATCTCTCAAGACAGCTTGACATTCCTCTGAAATCGTGAGGCCATCACAAACGCTGAGAGGACCGATCCCTGAACTTGACCACAGCCCCTTACTATTACAGAGCGTCCGCCAGGTTTTCTTGTTAGCACTTTAGATTCCAACGTTCTCCTGTCCTCCTAAGGACTCTAACGTTACCTGGGGTCGAGAACAACTGGAACGTGGACTCGTCGTGCTATAAGGCACGTTCCCAATTACGCACGGTGAGCCCTGGCTGGGTTTACACGACTTTAGGCCTTCTGCGAGCAATCTGCGATGGATTGTTTTGACGGATACATTAACCAGATCCTCTCTACCCATACAAGTTGCCACTGGACTACGGTTTTCTTAAGATCCCGAAGGCTCATGCGACGCAGATTCCTGTTGTCACGTTGCGTACTGACGCTGGATCTTCAGAACAAGGGCGGCCTTGGATGTTTTCACTTTCTCGAATCTTCTTTAACACTTTGGCAACACAAGAATGTGATCCATCGACCCACCATGCGATTTGTTGAGAGCTGAGACCCTCCTCGTGGAGCGTGCGTATTAGCTTTCTTTCCTCCACGGTATAGTTACGTGTTTTCGTCATTATCATATCATTTTCAGATCCTGTCGATATGAAATATTATATTAATCAACAAAAATATGTTATATAAAGAAATATTGATACCAGGATTTAAAACATTTTAATAGAATCGTCATTTGAGATATTTAAAAAACAAGGTCTGCTGACCAAAGTCGGGTGCTCTCACTTATTCTGATTTATCACCTTACGACCTTCAAAACTTTCAATAATTCCCGGACTAACCTTGGGAGAACCTTGATAATTATATCATTCAAAAGAGAATATTTAACAACGTGAGGGTTTCAAATTTCGCTAGAATCGGCGGAATTGTTACAATGTTAGTGCCCCCCAAAAAAGCAAAACGGGGACCGACGTACCCACCGACCGACCGAGATAGTGAGATATAGAGTCGCACGCGACTAAAAGGTTATACGGATTCTAGATTTGTTATTTCGATTTACAGATCTATTGGACACATGCATGTAAACCTACACCAACATATACATAGATAAACCCAAGGAAAGAGAAAAATTCTAGGTGTCCGAAAACTTTTAGCTGCATTTGCACTTATTTGGAAAAAACATTGAATATACAATAGTTATAATTTTAAGCTGAAACATTAGAAATCTAAGTTAAATTCTGATTTTAGAAAATAACACTTTATTAATTACATATAATTTAGTAAAATACAAATTCAAACATATTAATGATTATTCAAGCATATTAACAAAATACACTATTATCCTACATATTTATGAATAATATGATAAAATCTACAAAGTTTCATTAAATATGCTAAATAAATCTATGAGAGGTACCTCATACTTTTGCCTAAATAAAAACATATACCACTATTTCGAAGTACTGAAAAGAGTGGTGTTTTTTTTTTAATAAATTTTACATGAAAAAAGGCTTGTCATTTAAAGGGCTAAACTCAAAATACTACGCTTGACCTGAAACATTTTGACCAGTTGATAATTTCGGCTCGATGGTGCTATAATGAAAAATCATCTGACAAAACCCTCTATATAAAACCTAATTAAAAAAATTAACAAGTTCTGGGTGAACATAAGCTTTCACTTAAATATATAAGTCGTTAGTCGTACGATATTGCATCTCATATTAAGAACTCGCATGACATCACTCTTTAAAAGAGAATAATAGGTAAGCAGTCTCTGTAGGCATCATATACACTATGTGCACTTAGTCTTTTTGGTAAAAAAAGCAGTGTATATACTGCATGAAGATGGGGATTTTAAACACCCTGGGAAATCTATACTTTTCTTTAAATAACTTCAATTTAACTAAATAGTCTGTACACTATGAAAGATTCCAGTCAATTAAATGGAAGAAAAAAAGATTTGGTTCCTAGAGACCCCCCCCTCCTTAGAAATATTAAACTACAGTTGTGCCTAAGCCCACAGGAGGGGTGAAACCTAAATCAGGAAATGAAGATGAAGAAAAAGAAGCCGAATCTGTAGGCCAGATTACAAGGACATAAGAAGAAAAAAGGATTCAGAAGTGGAAGGCAGCCCTAAGATGATTGAGGCAGCAGACCTTAGATACAAAGTGTATGTCAGCGTCGAAAAAAAGCCTCAAACATATTGTTGAGGCCTCAGATGAAAAGCCTGAATGTCGATGAGACACAAATAATCTAAAACACAAGTTAGTAAAGCTGGAATATGCTACTTTAACACTCTTTAGGGAAAAGGTGCTGGGTGTTTCAACAAAACAAGGAAGAAACTCAAAATCCTTGTTTGTTATGTATTTGAAGGTTTTTCTCTGCTATCATCTTTTCTTTCATTCGTAAAACAAATAGGAAAAAATCAGTCAATAGGAATGAACTCTATGAGTTAAAAGAAAAAAAAGGTTTCACTGAATATATTCTAATTTTTCAAATGCGTTGCTACAAGGACATTTTCAGAGGGAACAAGTAGTATTAGTTCTTTGACAGGAGCTGACAAACTTAGAGTAGAGGTTCTAACTCAATTCTAGATTACAAAAAGGTTCAAGTTCCTAACAAAATTTGTGAAAAATCCTGAAATTGTTGAGGACATTATTAAACTTATACTATCGTATTACAGAGATGATATTAACCACGAGCAAATAAACGAGCATTCTCACTTCTAAGAATATTTGCACCGTAATAAATCTTTGGACACAGTAGAAAAGACACCATCTAAAATGAAATGCGCAGATGCTTCGCACCTTATTTGGAAGCAATACTTAAGTGAAGTGTTCCCCCAATATTAACAAGGCGCTTCATCTGTATTCACAATTTCTATGAAGAACTATGCAGCAGAAAAGAATTTTTCAATGCTATCCAATACATATAACAAATCTCAGTCTAGTATGACTGAACAGCACCTAAATTATTTATGTATATTTTTCTAAAAGTGACATTGGTAGGAAACTATAATATGCGATAACTAAACTTACATATGATTGTAGAAAACACAGAGTAAAAAAGTTTATAAAATTTACTTCTTGTAGAATAAAGGACGCCAGCTATTTGAGAACAAAATTAGGAGAAACAAATATATTCAATAGAAAGACGAATATATTCCTATAGAATTTGGTACATATGTTTTACATAGGTAGAGTAAAAGGCCATTCAACCAAACCACCTTCAGTCTCGATGACGGCTTCGAAAGCAACATCATGCTCAGTTCAGGTGGTTCTCATTCATGTTGGCTATAATGTTCAACATGTCAGCTTTCAAATAGTCTCTATTATCGTCAGGTTGCTGGTCTTTCTTTCTCTAAACGATGCTCAAGACTGAGTAGAGTAAGGGATTAAAATCTGGAGAACTAAGAGGTCATAGATCGACAGAATCACACTTTTCCTGAGGCTCGTTAAACAGAAAATCACCTTTCTTAATCACGTCGGGCTTGTATATGATATGTTCGGGCATCACATGTCTGATAGTGGACTCTGCAACCTGGGGTTAATTGGCAATAACCGTCATCCACCTCCTCCGGGAGTCGGTTATGATGCTTTAGACCTGCTGAAAATATTTTTTTTACTTTGGACACATACATCAAATTAACACCAGAAACTAGTAACTCATTTCTGATCTGGAACACGGAAAACGTGGCCACGTTTAAAAAGGTAGTAATCTCAGAGGTCGCCGTGGTTGGTTGCTGAGGCGACGCAGAAGGAGTAGCTTGCATTTTTATTTTCTGCATCAGATTGGGAACTGCAATTTGAGGCTGAAATAAGGAAATGATAAAGTTTGGGGTATTTATGGCTGGTTATAAAGTTGTGTTTTAAAATACGTGACTGAAAAGGAGAGATGCTAAGGTTTGGATCTTTTATAACTGGATAAAGTTGTATTCACAAATACTTATAACTATAAAATGTACCCATATAATTATTGTGGTCTTTTCTCTTTTATTTCATCAATCTATGATACAACATGACAATGAACACTATAAAATATATACAAGCGATAATGAATTATAATTAAATAAAATGAGAATGAATTACTACACATCAAAATTTTGAGTTTGAAACGTAATGGAATAATACCATACGATTCAATAAAAAATGACTAAAAAAAATGGGAAAAAATTCATGAATGGAAAATAAATTGGAAATCAGTTAAAATAGAAAAAAATCAAAACTGTTTTTCTATAGCTCAAACCTGATAACTAAAATGGTTTCAAGAATAAATCGGAGGAATCTAGCAAAAAAAAGAGAAGAAATAATACTATAATATTTACTTACCACCTCCAAGAACATAATCACGTCACAAGTTAAACATGGAGCACTGCATCTCTGGCTTACCTAAAGCAAGCTCTTGGTTTAAGGTGTTAAAGCAGGCAGTATTTAGCCCAAATGGTATGCTACATATCACATAACCCTAAAATATTCCACCCTAAAATCAAAGAAACCCCAAAATATGCGCTTCCATAGCTAATAATATTTTGTCTCAGAATCCCCCGGACTGCTTGAACAACAAAGCAAACGTAGTCTTTAGACGAAGAGCAAACAGCGCCACACGGATTTTTTTAAAAATTTTAGGAGCCCATCTAGCGACTGCCTAGTTGGGCATAAGTCGCCGTACTCACGACAGCCTAGTACAAGGCTACATTAAAATAACAATATGCAAAAAAAAACACAAAAAACAACAATAACAATAAAAAAGAAAAGGGCAACAAGCAGGAAGAACGTTCCGGCGTCGAGGGAAGGCCCACCTCCCCTCGGCGCAGGAACGTGAAACCTACAAAACAACAACAAAAAACAATTAAATAAATTGGAAGAGGCCAGCCTCCTCCAAAAAGTCATAAAGTCCACAATTTAGTGTGCACGAACTCGTCCCAAATACAAAGGACAAGCGGTAGCGACCTCGCTCATCCCAGTACCGGGACAGGTAGCGTGCGCGAAGCTCACCCAGACTGGGACATTCAACAAGAATGTGCCGAATAATCTGGGGTACAACGAAGTCCTCACAATATGGTGCAGGCGAGCGATCTATCAAATGGCGGTGCGTCCCGCGAGTGTGTCCAATTCGGAGACGGGAGAAAGCAACCTGAAACCGTAGCGGCATTGGGGGAAGGGGAGGTTCATGGGAACATTCGTGGCGCAATGGCACACAACTTTAGGTTCCCCTTGACCATCCCCAATCTTCTTTGCCAAGCAGCCCGGGGAGCTTCCTGCATTCCTGCCATGTAATCGGTGTGAGGAAGAGCGAAACACTGGTCTGTACCCTGTGATAGAACGAGTTGAAGCTGCGTTAATTTCAACTCCTATCCCATATTATTTAAAACCACGATGCTGCCCACGTGCATCTTCGATTCGAGGCTTGGAGTCTTATCACAGCTACCCGATGTCAATGTTTAAACAAGGAGGTTATCGTCCCCCCGTTCGCCCCCATACGCCGACCTCGCCAGATTGAGTTAGGCTTATGAGCAGATAAGGCATTGTTCTCCGGCCCGGCTGTGCGTTCCCTCCAAGCTTTCACTATATTTTCCCCCACGCCAAGGAGATGTCCTGGCTATTTATATGGAAACTTTACCACTAAGATCAGATTGGAGATCCAGGTTTTCGTCGCGAAACATCACCACGACCCTCTCTCCCTTTGTGCGCCAAGGGACCTCGACCTCGAGATTCACCATCACTTGTCCAGAAGGAGGACAATATTCCTTGAGTGCCAAAGGTTCGAGCCTTTCCGACGCCAAGTCCCCAAGGCTTCCCCCCCTGTTGTTCAAAGGAGAACAGCATTAGAACAGCCATTGTTCGTTTTGAGCCCTTCGCCAAGAAACGGTTCTTATCCCCCCCCCCTGTTGTTCAAAGGAGAACAGCATTAGAACAGCCATTGTTCGTTTTGAGCCCTTCGCCAAGAAACGGTTCTCACCCCCCCCCTGTTGTTCAGAGGAGAACAACATTAGAACAGCCATTGTTCTTGAGCCCGTAGACAAGAGACGGTTCTCCTCCCCCCCTTTGTTCAGAAGAGAACAACCTAGAACAGCCATTGTTCGTTTTGAGCCCTTCGCCAAGAAACGGTTCTCACCCCCCCTGTTGTTCAAAGGAGAACAGCATTAGAACAGCCATTGTTCGTTTTGAGCCCTTCGCCAAGAAACGGTTCTCACCCCCCCCCCTGTTGTTCAGAGGAGAACAACATTAGAACAGCCATTGTTCTTGAGCCCGTAGACAAGAGACGGTTCTCATCCCCCCTTTGTTCAGAAGAGAACAACCTAGAACAGCCATTGTTCTTCAAGCCGTTCGTCGAGAAACGGTTCTCCTTCCCAAGACGCCACGTCAGGATCCTTTTATCCCCCCCCTTCGGCTGGAACTCGCCAGCGGACCGAAACTCCTTCGCGCCACCTTCCACTGCACCACTAGTGCAAAAGTTACGTAAGCCAAACGTCACCTTTGAGTACTTAACCCTTTTGTCAATTCTATCCTGTTCTTTAAATGGTTTATCGAACCATCCCATCTCTTTAACTCTATATTTGTTTTACCTTTTTTTTAATCCTTTAAATCCTCGGATTAGCCGAGCCCCCACGACCCTTTTCATTCCCTGTTTATGTCAATATTTTCCGTCTTGTGTTTATTGATAGTTATTATTAATAAAACTCTATTTTATTAATGATAGCAATATTATTATCCTTGAGCTCAGTTCCACTTCTTAAGCATATCGAAGATACATAATATCGGCCGCCAGACAGTAACGCACTCTAAAGATAATTAAGGAAGTTCCCTCAACGAATAGTGATATATGGTATCGTCGGGAGTCATTCTACGACATACCCAGTACTCGCGGACTCTTTGGCGGCATCATCGGCGTGCTCATTCTCCGCAATCCCTATATGTCCAGGAACCCAGCAGAAGATAATCTCGACGTCCGTCCGGATTGCCAAAACCGCGACGTCACGGATATCGCGAACCAGGGGATGCAGAAATTCCAATGCCCCGAGAGCACTCAGGTCCCTTTGTGAGTCGCTATAAATCACAATCCGGTCTCCAAACCGGGCAAGTAGCGTAATCTCTAGTATCAAGCGATATATTAAAACCAGCTCGGCCGTGAAGACAGACGCAGCGCCTGGCAGAGCTTCTTTGACTTCAAACAGAGTGGATACTGCGTGGAAACGGACCCCCTGCGCCAGACAGAGCTGCGACACTAACTTCAGAAGGCCATGACACAGGAACGGAAGCGCAATCTCGGAGATGATTATGCCATGGGATTCAAACCCACTGTAGCGCAGCTATTTTTGATATGCTGGCTAAATTTAAAGATTGTTAACTGTGATGCAGGGAATTCCTCAAGCCAAGGTACTATCTCTGGGGATGAAGCATGTGAAGTTTGCAAAGAGAAAAAGCATTAGTACATAATCATCAATAAGAGTAGAGGTTTCACAGGGTAACGAGGTAAAAATGTTAGGAATAAAAAATCTACAAAAAGAATAATGCCAATAGGAGGGAATATAGATTACACAAGCAGGTTTAGGAGCTCGTTACAGAGAAGGTACCTTGTTTAGTTCCATGGTTGTAATGACCAGTAAGCTCAGATGCAACAAACAAAAACAACGACAACTTGTTTAATAACCGATCTCGAAAGATCTTCTTTCAACTAAGAACAAATTCCGCCCACTTATTAGACACGTCGTTAGAGTAGAAAAAAGCTTTGGATTGATGTGAAACAGTTCGGTGTAACCGCTGCTTTGAGCGTTATAGCTAGTGGTACGAAGTTAAAAAAAAGAATAATTAAGATAGGCGATTGCCATTGATGGGATTCAAATTGGCTTCCACGATCGCCCATGATTGTGAATGAGAGACCAGATCACAAAACCCAATCTAAAACACATGCTCGAATAATAGTTAATGCTCGCATGTCAGATATTAGCAGAGCTCAGGGGCCAATGAATAAGAGTGTCGGTAAAGTTCAAAATACAGTTGAAATCCCCAGAGTGGGGGTGAAGACCAACGATATTTATGTAAATCGCTTCAAAATGTGACAAAGGCAGAAGAAAATGGGACATAGAAGCTTTAGTATGCCGATAAACTTGGTCACATTGGCAAGGAATGCAGGCGCAAGTCGATTTTGCGACCTTAAAGTTCATACCTGGCCAGACGAAACGACGTATTATGAACTCACCAGTAGCTCAAAAACCAAGGCAAAAAAGGCCATTAATTTGGTCGAAAACATGCTGACAGTAAGCGAGAGGAGTGAGCCAACGATGACAATTAGCGATACGCCTGGTAGGGTTGTTGAGCAGTCTGATTTTTCAAAAACCGAGTTGAAAGGAAGAACGTATCGTTTGTGTTACCATGCTGTGGACCTCTGCATGTTCTTTAGTCACATGGTCAACGGGCAGGGGTTCAAGAAAGTTACATGTTTGAATTTGACGCTGAAATATAAGAAAGCGCATCCGGTAGGAGGTAGAAGAATCAGAAACATGGCAAATGTCGCTCTTAAGTTGTAAGATGGAAGCCAAATGACGAACAAATACAGATTGGGGTGGGGGGTGAGGGACGTAGTACGAGTGAAAAGACCAATAATCGAAAGTTTATGATCTGTGACTATCGTAAATTTACGCCTTAGCAGATAGGGCCGAATGTGGCAGACGACAAAGTACATTTCTAGCACTTCGCGATAGAATGTGCTGCACCTCGTTAGGGAAGTAGAAAAGGAAGAAGAAAAGAAAGCATGTGGTTTGCAATATCAAGGAACATTCTGCTGTAGCATCGCACCTACATGAATGGAGGACGCTTCCGAGGCGACGCTGATGTTTTAAGGCATGGATGTGACAAAAGGTGGCGGAGACAGGTTAGGGAAATAAGGTTGATGAAAGTATCGAAGTGCATCAACTTTCTCACCAAGAAGATGAATTCTTACAGAATAAACAAGATGACAAGAAAGGAAAGTTTCCCGATACTTGAAGGACATTTCCAACTGATAAGTACTATATCGTAATCTTCAACGAGACAACAGACCTGGCGGTGACACGATAGGTGTTACTATAAAGATTAACATGCTATATGGAGGTAGTTCTCTGTAGCAAAAGACAACGAGCAGACCTTTTGAACTTGATCCACAAGGGCAAATGAAGCATTTCAATTTTGTTGAAGTTGAAAGCGATAACTAACGAGGCAATATCCTACAGAAAGTTTAGGGAGGAGAGATCAGCAAAGAGAGTAACGATGATAGATGAAGGTAAAATGTGGCGGAGGTATATAGCCGCATATGTTTTTTAGGGCATTGGGGCCTGGAAGGTAAATATCCTCCATATCTTAGCTGTGACATTTTTGTTATGCAAATTATCAAACGCCTTGTGCATTAATGAAAGGTTATCCGACGCTAACAGCCTAAGTATCGAAGGAGGCAGATAACTCATCCAGAAGTCATTGAAAGTAAGGTTCTACCGAAGGGAGGCGAACAGGCGGCAGAGAACTTTACGAATAAAAAAGATGAGCCGATGACTGAGGGAGAGAGAGGTGGTCTGATTGACAAATAAGTTTTCTGAGTTTGCTAAGACAAAAAGTTTCCTCAGCAGCAGAACCAAGAACAATCCTGCATCCTGTACCGTTATCTCACAGAAAGGTGAAGCTAGAAAGTGGGAGTAAGAAGTAGAAATGGAAGAGGTGGTTGTCCAAGAAATCGCTTGCCTTTCAAGTTTAAAGTACGAGTCGAAGACGAAGGTGAAGGTGAAGGGGTACAGGAAACCCACCCCACAGTTTACCTTCCGAGTCTTTTTCTTAAAAAAAATGTAATCATCAGATGAGAGCCTCTAAAAGAGAAAATCTCGAAAAACTTCATGATATCATCGCACACTTCGCTTCTGCGGTGACAAAGGACATTCAGAGCAGGAAAAAAGTTCGCTTAATTTACCTCAGTTTCTAGAACGATAATTTTACTCTTCTGTTATTATGGTAATTTGTGTCGCACCTGGGCCCCTATAGGCACCTTTTTGCATGGTCCTCATATCGATTCTTGATGCCCTCCAGCGCACCAATGTGGTAAAACTATGAGTTGATGGATGGTCTGACAATGTGGTCATGGAGCCTGCGCACCTGACCTACCAAATAGAAGTGGTATGAACAGCAATTGAACAATTAAATTACTCGCACCACCTCTCTTTTACATCTGAGAGTTCCTCCAAGGAAAATATGATGCTCTGACTGAGCCAATGGCAGCGGGTGAAGGGGCAATTTGGAGCGCCATTGATCTCCATTCAATTAGGTTTAGAGAAGGGGCCTGATGAGGGTGGCGTGGGTTTGCCCAGATTACTCACCAACCTTACACCTAACTTCATCACTAGAGGTTTATGGGTTTGTAAAAATGTGCATTAATGAACGCAAAATACGTATTAGCAGAAACTTCGCAATAACCATAGGTCGGAGAGCGATCATAGTGGTCGAAATGCGGCTCCGCATAAATACTCGTAGCTAAGTCGAGCCAGAGTGGAAGACACAACCAATCCTTTTTATTTCCATGATTCTACCACACGAAAAAAAAAAGCAGTATTACTAAAAATCAAGGGGGAAAAAGAAAGGGAAACAGCCACCATAAACAGGCGGTTATGTATTTAGAAATATAAATTACTAGAATATTTCTGGTATTGGTAAAGTTAAAGCAAAATCCGCCGAAATTTGTTTACGTGACTGATAAAAATAGCGGTCACGAAAACGCTTGGGAAATTTAAGAAAATAGGCCTATAATGAAATAGGTCGAAATAGGCCCGAAATAGGCCTGAAATAGGTCGAAAATAGGTATGGGCATCACTAAAGGGACACAAGTGTGATATAAAGCCGATAAGACTACACGTACCTATAACTCATTTTCTGATTATCACGAGATATTTCGTTATTAGATTTAAATATCTGTCAACTTCACGAGATATCTCGGGCATACATATGACGGGTTTTCTCATTGCGAGTCAAGTCAGAGATTCCTCGAGACTTTATTACTCCTAGTAGCAAGCAAATAGCTTTCATTCGAGTGATCCCACAACTGTAAAATAGAAATGCGATCTATTAAGGCACTTTTCTGTGAGTATTGAAGGTAGTAAATTGTCATAAAATAGCAGAGAAATGTTAGGCTAGAGAATAAAGAGTTTTCGAACAGAAATTAAAATTTTATTCACCTGAAACTATAACAACGAAACAATGAGCACCAAAGAATGTCTATAAGTAATAATGAATTATAAAAAAAAATTAAACAAAACTGCATTGCTACCGAAGCTAACGGTTTTGAATCGTAATAAAATAACACGCGACTCAATAAGGAATATAACAAATAAAGAGGAAAATAATAATATATGAGAAATCATTTAGAAATAGGCTAAAGTACCCCAAAATATAATTTAGTTTTTTTCATCGATGCAACCGGCAAACAAAAGTGTTTTCTGAATACTGTAGAGGAAATAAAGTTTAAATAAACAAGCAATAATGACAGAATGATTTCCTACCTCCCGAAAATTGGGCTACCCCCCTCCTCCGGTCTCTGAAGCAAGCAGTTGTTTATTTAGCACAATGACTCTCCTACATCCATACCGAGACCGCTATCGAGAGTCTGGAAATAAAATTAAAATAGTGACATCGTCTCAGACGCGACGAGATCCTTGGTGTGTTAATCCTGCTCCTTACAGGAGCAGGATTAACGTCCCCATGTAAAATGTGAATTTTGAAATAGAGTTCAGATGAGAAATTTATTGGCCCTCTCGGACAATTCCCTCAAACGTGGTGTTTTTTAGAAGCTCGCCGGTAAAAAGAATTCGTATTTGGAAGTTAAATAAAGGGGTTAGAAAATAGAAATGGGCGTTTGAAGATAAACCTTAAAATTGGAGAAGGAGCTTAACGTTGACAAAAACAGATCTACATCACCGATGAGAATTCATATAACACTTACTTAAAAAAACACCATACAAATTAAACTTACGGCCGTATGCTAAGAAAAATGTGAAATGTACTTTTATCAGATTTAGTGTAGCTTCACAATTATTTTTAAATTTATTATATGCAAAAGGCTAAAATGTAAAATACATAAAAAAAATAAGTTTTTTGCTCAAATGTGCATTTCACATTTGTTTTAGCATACGGCCTTAGAAGCGGAAGTGTGAATGATGGAGGAGTAGCAAATTGGAAGAGTTGGTTTAGAATGGGAACTTAAATCAGCTTCTCTCCCTCATTGCTACAATCCTAGTAAATGGAAAAGGTTTGGGCGCGTCCCTTATAATTTGGCGGCCACACAAACCAATTGGGCATCGAAATTGCTACTCTCACCAATAAAAACTTTCATTTAATAAGTCGAAGATAATAAACTCCGATAAATATTTATTGGGTCGTCTTATAATCTTCTGGGGCGAATTCGTCTGGCCACCATAACTCACTTGTCTATTACAATAAAATAAGTCTTTTCTCCATCTCTATATCTATGGTAAACCCCACTATGGTAAACCAGGCCTCTACCACTTCTCCAACATTCACCATAAACGCATATAACGACACTGCCATAAATATTAAACAGGTCATGTATAAAATACACATTCGTTATCCTAACATTTGACGACGAGAACGCACCTTGAACCACGCTAATAGCTTGGTAGGGAAAGTTAGGATTTCTCGGTACTCTTCATCAATTTTGATGAAACCTTTCCCAGGTGGTCAACACAATATGGCAACATTAATGTGATGTTTTCATTATGCCGTATTACGTCCTTCAATATTTATTTCAAATTTTTCTTTTGTTTGGAGGGGAGGAACCACACTAATAGCATCTCTCCTCTTTAAGAACAATGAGACGTTGCAGAGGTCTCAACGATGAAGAAAAGTCTTTCATCATCAAGGAAAGTGCTGAAGGCACCTCTGTTCATGTTATTGAGGAGAGGTTAGTTCGCGACGTGGACACGGTTAGAAGATTTATGAAGGACCTTTTGCTAAGGAAGAAGCGCTCCAATTTCAGGGTCTCTAAGACTGTGACAAGTAGGGATTTGAGGAATATTGGCCGCCAGTTACGCGAGAAACCTGGAAAAAAAGCAAAGCCAATTTCAACGCCGCTGGTCATCCCCATGTAGCGAAGACCACCAGGAACCGTATCATAGGGACCGTGGCTTTCGTACGAGCTTCTCTGAAACTGCCTCATTCAAGACTTTGAGGCTTCAATAGGCCCTGAAGTACAAGACGTTGGACATGAATTGCGTTCTCTTGACTGACGAGACCAGGGCGACCCTTGACGAACCTGACGGCTGGGCAAATGGTTAGATCTATTTCGGGGATTAGCGTCACCAACGTTCGCGAAGTCAACATCAGGGAGGGGTCATAATGTTGTAGGCAGGGATAATTGTACACAGGCTTGTTGGCCCAGTCAAGCCGCCTGATGGGGTCAAAGTGACAGCAGAAGCCTACTGTAATCTCTTAAAGGAGATATTTGATCCCTGGCTAAATGACTTACCATTGTCACTTCTAAGGACTCTAGTTTCCAGGCATGACAACGCTCCATTTTACTCTGACATGGCCACCCAAGCGTTCCTAGACTCTTACGGCATACATGGTGACAAGTTGATGGTGTAGCAACCAGCCTCTCCGGATCTTAATCCAATCGAAAATTTATGGTCCAGCATCAAACAAGATGTTTATGCCGATGGGTGTCAATTTTCGTCTAAAGAATTTATGGTCGACCATGAAAGCTGCAGCAGAGGCAATCCAACCTGTTACTATTAAGAAATTGACAGATTCCATGCATGATAGTGTTTTTGAAGCTATTCGTCGAAATGGCGTTTATGTGAACAAATAATTCATTATGTCCAATAATTTACACTGGTCTGCGTCAAAAATGTACCTTAGGTTTTCTGTAGTGTTTCTTAATAAAATTGACCTCCCAAGTCCGAATCTGGCATCCGTTTTTCTCTATCAGCTCCAGTTTTTGCGATACAGGGGGTGATAATAATTTTATAGTTTATACATGTCCTGTATTACATCAAAATTTCAATAGTTTTTGCACTACTGTATTTGCAGTAAATTTTGTGTAAATTTTAAATAATTATGTTAATAAGTTTATATTTTTGCAGGTTAGGAATTGCTTAGCATTATAATAATAATAAGAATAATAATAATAAGAGTGGTTGAGTTAAAAATGAACAGAAAATGTAAGAATAGCTCCGACAGATTTTGCTGTTTGCGGCAATAACTTTTTCCGAGCAGTAATGTACAATCTCTCCTGTAATTAAATCTTTGTATCATGCATATTTTGGAGTAAGGATAGAAGATCAAGATAAAGGTTTTGCCTCAAAAATCTGCTGCAAGGGATGCTATATAAGTTTAAGACGCTGGAGTCAGGGCGAACAGAAGTCTCTCTCTTTTGGTGTTCCCATGGTGTGGAGAGAGGCCAAGGACCACACTACGGACTGCTATTTTTGAGTGACAAATCTAAAAGGTGAGCATTGTATCAAGTATTTAAGCTTTCTGTATTATACTGGCTCCTGAAAATGTCATTATTATGTATAGACTTAGCATAAAATTAAAAACTAACATAGTTCAATTCAGCATGAACATATTTTTTACTAAACATTTATGTACTATCTGCAACTCCAAATCAATTCCTTTATGTAATATACAATTATATTTTTACCAGTTATAAATAAGAAGAATAAACATAGTGTGGCATATACGCATGTTCCTTCTGCCATCAAACCCCTGCCCCATGGTCAAGGAATTCCTATACCTTCTCCCCCTGAACATATAGAGGTCCATGAAGAGATTAATATGGAAGTTGATCAAGATTATGACACACCTGAGTCTTATCAGGTTTCCACACATGATATGGTCGCAAGACCATTCACTCAAGTTCAGTTAAATGACCTGACCAGGGATCTGGGGCTTTCAAAGGAGAATGCACAACTTCTTGGCTCTCGACTTCGTGAAAGTAATCTTCTCGCTAGAGAAACAACATTTCTTTGGTACAAAAATAGAGAACAAGAGTTTTGGAGCTATTTTTTGCAGCATTCTTCCAGTTCTTTAGTATACTACGCCAATATTAAAAGACTTGTTGAGGCCTTTGGAATTCCCTACAACCCATTAGAATGGAGACTTTTCATAGCTTTCTTCAGTAGAAGTTTAAAAGCTGTGCTACTGAATATTGGTAACAAGATAGCTTCCGTTCCTATAGGCCATTCAATCCAACTTACTGAAAGTTATGAAAATATGAAAAAACTTCTGGATGCAATAAATTACTGTACCCCCACAATTGGAGGATATGTGGTGACTCAAAGGTAAGATCATTTTGCACTTGGCGTTTCTAAGTTCTTTGATATTGACATTTTCATTTTTATTTGTTAATACTTGTATACACCTTTTGGTCAACTTAAATTTTACAAGAATGCAAATCTGGAAATCATAAGTCATTTTTGAGTTATATTCTTTTGTTGAAGTGTGTCCCTATAGGTTAATGCATCATTTTGGGTTAATGGGGAACTTATCTTAATTGAGAAAGTATACAACATAACTCAATAAACTCAAAATAAGATGTACATATATACAATTAGTTTCAATACAATGATTTAATGCATCGACATACATGATTTTTCAGTACATATTCATATTCTTATTGTTTTAAGAAATATTACTTTGAATTTATTTTTAGAAATATTACACTTTGAATTTACATACCCTGCTAAATTTCTTTTTAGGTAGTGTCTCTTATACTTGGGATGCAAACAGGCTACACGAAGAATCCCTGTTTCCTATGTTTATGGGACAGTGGTGCAGATAGTATGCACTATGAGAAGAAGGTTTGGCCTTCACGAGAAGCATTTAGAATTGGATCAAACAATGTGATAGCTGAACCTTTAGTGCCTCCTCAAAAAGTATTGCTTCCTCCGCTGCATATAAAGCTTGGCATATTGAAACATTATGTCAAAACTCTTAATAAAGAAGGCCAAGCTTTTAAATTTCTTCTTCAAATATTTCCACAAATCAGTTAAGCTAAGCTCCATGAGGGAATTTTTTGATGGACCTCAGATCAGGAACATGGTGAGAGATCAGCAGTTTGAGGCATCAATGACGGACATAGAAAAAGATGCCTGGAAAGCTTTCAAAGCTCTAGTTAACAATTTTCTAGGCAATAAAAGAAGTTCAGAATATGTTACCCTGTTCAATCAGCTCCTAACAAGTCTCAAACATTTGGGAGCTCGAATGTCTAGAAATATTTTCACGACAACTGCGGGGATTACAGTGAGGAACAGGGGAAAAGATTCCACCAGGACATAAAAACAATGGAATCCAGGTACCAGGGTAAATGAGACGTAAGCATGCTTGCTGACTACTGTTGTTTTTTGAAGCGTGATGCACCAGATGAGAAACACAAGCGAAAATCGTCAAGGGCGTCTTTTCTTGGAAATTAGAATTATTTTCATTATTATGTTGTATTCTTTATTTTTTTTGTTTTATTAAAAGGATCATAGTTTACATACGTTTATTCCTGTTTCTATGATATAACAATAATAATGCATTATTAGATAGAGAAAGGTTTTTGAAATTTTTTTTCAGGAAAAATGAGGTAATCTCAATGAAAATGGTGTATGTTGTACTGAGAAAATCTGACCTGATTGAACAAAAATACATTCATTTTTTGAGCTCAGGAAGTTTGATTCATTAAGAAACCACAAAGAAATCCTGAGGAACATAATTTTATTTTCAAACTTAGGCCTGTTATGTATTATAATTATAGTTTTCTATTAAATATATACCATAGGTATACTTAATGTGTATAATTATCCTTCATTTTCTCCAAAATATGTCTAGATGGCCTACTTTCAATCAAAAGCGTTCTTCACCCCTAAAAACGTCGAATCTCAAATAAAAATTGAACGACGTAACCCAACATAATGAAAACATAACTTTAGTGTTGCCATATTATGCAAACCATAAAGCAAAGGTTTCATCAAAATTGATTTACAGAGAACCGATAAATCCTAACTTTTCCTACCAAGCTATTAGCGTGGTTCAGGGTGTACTTCCTTTTAAATAAAAACTTGTATTTTTTTCCTATTCTTCTCCATATTCACCAAGTTATCAACAATTAGTTATTTCCTGCCCTCATTAATTCGCTCGCGCGTTAAGGATGTTAACTCTTAAATCCTTCTCTCTAAGTAAAAAGACAATAGAAGGAAAAGGAAACAAATTCATAATAATTTTATGGAATTAAAAGAAATGAATTGGGTATTTTATTTACGACGCCCTTCGTTGACCAGTGACAACAAATTAATGGTCTTTGGAAGTTAATTCTCAGCGGACGTCTGGATTCTACTTATTAGGGGCATCGATACAGCCTCTCTGTTTCTTTTCTTGTCGAGCGAAAACCAACGAGAGCATCTCCACCAGGAAGGTTTTTAAAAGGTTGAAGTTAGCAGAAGTGAATTATTTTCCATGAAAATTTAAAGCGAAAACTAATGAGAATGTTTCCCTCAGAAAGTTTATAAGATCTTGTAAAGCAAGTCGGGGGAGGGTGGTGAGATAGAGAAAGTGAGTATCGTAAAAGCATTGGAGCAAGGAGGGAACCTATTTACGGGCGTTGATGCTCCGGGAGGGAACCTATTTACGGGCGTTGATGCTCCGAGAGGGCACGCAATCCTCTAGAAGACGGCTACAGCATTGTACCATGCTACTATTGATACCAGTTTGCATGCAGAGAGGAGAGGGAGTTGGCAACCCCGCCCCTTTCTCGGAGCCGACTGAGAATGAGTGGACGAAAGCTGGTCGGCGACTGGCCTGCATAATTAGCCGCCGGCAAAGAAAAAAATAGTAAGAGGTGGCTTGAAAAAAGGTAAGATGGAGATGTCTAAAAAAAAAGATAAAAAGCCCAGGAAGTTTCAATTTAGGTTAAAACTAGCGGGGATACTGGGACCTGGGGTGATAGGTGAAGTGAAAATGTATAGAAGGTATAAATACTGAAGAAAGGAGACTACTTAGGGAAGCTGAGGAGTGGAAAAGTGCGCAACTCTTCTGCCCTCACCCACACAAACATGTTCCCCATCAAAGATATTCCCGTTGGTCGGTACTTGGGTCGGTCTCGTTGTCACGTGGTACCCATGGGTTCAGGATGGCGGGTGAAAAACCACTCCCGATTACAGCGAATGATGCCATATCGGGTACGGTTAGTCGCCAGATGGAGTCCCAATTCGGTTCGCCTTCACGGCGTTGCCATACTCTCGAGATTCCCGGGTTCGGACCTCATCTTAAACTAGGCATCCACTAAGAAAGGTAACAATAAATACAATGGCAAAAATCCTACCCACAACTCTCCTACCCAAACTCGTACCCACATTGATCGACATTTCAATTATTTATATACGATTCCTCTCTTTTTAGTCGCGGGCACTCGATCTATAAGTTACTATGTCGGTTCGTAGTTAATCGGTCAGGTGGTCACCGTTATACTTTCCAATGAGTTTTTTTGGCACTAACATCGTAACTATTGAGCCGATTTCAACGAAATTTGAAACCCTTATGTTGTTTTAAATTCTCTTTCGAATGATAGAATTGCCAAGGTCCTCTCAAGGTTAATCCGTGAATTATTTGGCAATAACATTGCAACTATTGAGCTGATTTTAAGGAAATTTGAAGCCCTTATGTTGTTTTAAATTCTCTTTCGAATGATATAATTGTCAAGGTCTTCCCAAGGTTACTCCGGGAATTATTGAAAGTTTCGAAGGTCGTCAGGTCATAAGTCAGAATAATTGATAGCACGCGACTTAATTCTGATGACCTTGTTCGTTAAAGAGTAACGTACTTGAGAACGAACGAGCAAAATAGGAAGAAAAATGCAAAATTATATGATAATAACAAATATCTGGACGTGTGGGAATTTCACGGTGAATGTTAAATAAAACCTTAAATTAATTAATTATTAAATTTAGAAAATAATCAGTTTTATCTTATTATATATTGTTAAATATGTAATTTTGACCGTTTCACGCTTGCCGACGGATAACGCTTTTCCGAATTAATTGTGAAAACATTTTGGATACACAGACGAATCTAATGATTCAGTTTGGGTCATAATTTATCTTATTCTTCCTCCGACATCCTTGTCACAGGTGTGACGGACGCGATAAGAAACAACTTCCTCAAGTGACAAGATACAAATACTATCGCAAAAATATCTTGAATATTATTTGTATCATGCACAATTCGCGGGAACGACCGATATTCTGCAACCATCGGTCGAAGGCGAAGGATTGGGCCTAGTATACTCACTAGGCCTCTTCCTGGTGTCAGGAGTTGACAAGTGGTTACGACCAATTGTAGCGACTGGGGGGGGAGGGTTATTCTTTAATTAGGGATTTTTTTTCTTCGAAATACTAGTAATTGTCGAGGTTCAGATCTCACCTCCGATAGGACGAAATGGATTATTCCGTATCTCCAAAGATCAAATGTTTAGCGAGTGATGGAATTTATAATCAGGATCATTAAGAATAATTTTCATTTAAATACTCAATTAAAATGATAAATTGAATTGAATTATTTTATTTTTATTCTCAGTTTTTAAGAAAATGTTGTACTGGTAACGGAGGTGATTTTCGAGAAGTTTCAAAAACTAACTTTTATTCGCTCGTTTTTTGTCCATATTTGTGTTGATTCGTTTGATAACTTGGAATAGAGAAATGGAAAAATTATTAGCATTTAAAAAAAAATGGAAATGATTTTATCAAGGAAATGAATTATCATTGAGTCTTGGTTAACTAGGAACAAACTTAAATTTGGAAGGGAAATTTAGGTAATACTCGACAGAAGATATAGGTCCCCATTTTAAGGTGATTTAAAATCATTATTTTGTCATATCAATTGGAATTGTAAGGCAATCTTTATTTTGGGCATAGCAGAAATGCTTTTAATTTAATGTTCTTAACCATTCCTATACCACACAAGAGTACCTGCCTTCACTGAGGAATATGGCAGGTTGGGACAGCTTGCACTTCACACCATAACTTAACACTTCAGGTTATCGAGTTATAAACTTTCCTTACATTTTCATTTACCATAACTTCATCACTTTGTTTAAAAAGTTCTATTTTACATTTTTATAAAGAAATGTCTTTGATGGTTTTGCTTCATTAAAAAGTAAATCAAATGTAAAAAAATAACCCGTGAGACTTTTCAAATTTCGCACTTTCTTCAATCGTTTTGCGACGGGTATAAAAACCACTTCATCTCTTCTCTTCTTTGACGTCTCTCCGAAAGCCTATGCCCTTCCAAGGGGGGTGCGGTCAAGTGTACCCTGGGCATCAATGCTGAAGCTAAAATATGGAAACTTGCATACTTGCCATGCCCTATTGCCAGCATGTGTATCTGCAGCACATTTGCCACGCTTTTTTTTTACACATTTTCCCATCTCCTCTCTCCACCGCTCCTCACATTGCTCCTTACAAACTTACTACGGATGATACCCTCGTTGGTTCTTATTTTTTTAAATAAATAGCAAAAACAGAACCTGAGGTCCGGATGCCGCAGGGCGGATTTCACAACAGATGTCACCTCTGGGGGTGAAAAGCAGGTGAATTTATAGCTAAAGTAGATGGCAATCCATCAGTCAAAAGCGATAATTTCCTTTGTAATTTACACGACGCAGGAGTGAATGTAAAAAAAGGTGGGAGCGAAATACTTTCCCTACAAAGAGTGAAAGGGTGTTCGAAATCTTTATTTTGAACTCCTATACTCTTTATAGGAGCTAGGGGAATTCATTTCCATCCAAAGGGTGTTCAGGGTCCTAACTTCGAGTGTACGTGTACTAGATCTGATCTAGAATTAGAACTAGTTCTGGAGGTTTGTTATATGCACGCTTGGGCTTGAGTATGTACGATTGGTGCGGTAATGTCTTCTTAACCTTTTTATTTTCCATGTTCTTTGTAGTTATCCTTTTCTGTATATCTATTCTTCCTTCTTATTCTTTCTCCAATGAGTGAAAAATCCCTCATTGGACATATTGATTAGAAGAAAGCGTAATTGACCAATAGAGGAATTTTCCATCAATGGAATAATTAGTATTAATTAATGATAAAAGGAAACTGGTTACTAATAAGGGAATTTGCAACCCCTATAAAAAAAAATGAATGCAAGATGTGGTGAGTGGAAGTGTGAGGTAAACTTAGGAGTTGGAGGCTGGCAAATGTCTTTAGATCACAGCGGGATTGAAAAATGCGATCTCATTGTTGATGCTGTTACTTAAAGGTAAAAAAAAGGGAAAATAACGAGGGCATCTCTACCAGATATTTTGTAAAAAGAGATCTGTAGAGAGTGTGGTGAAGCTAAATGAAGTGAAAATGTGTTGACGATAATATATAGCTGAATAAGACCTGAATTTGGAATCCATACGGTACCTAATGACACTGAATGTGGCTTAACTTCACTTAAATTGGAAATGGTGCTTCCACTCGACAAGGGCGTCGGCCATTGGCACATAATATATGTAGTATCTTAGCCAAAGGTCCGTCATAAAATGAACTTTTCAGAGATTAAAACCCGTTTAATCAGAACTTTATCGTGGTCTCGGAAATTAAGTTTTTCCCGTCTCCTTTTCTCTGTTTTATTTTCGAGTTTATTTTAACTTAGATTGCTGATAAGGGGTTTGAGGGGTACGAAATCGAGTAATCAAATATCTTGCTTTGCTTATGCATATATGTAGAGATCCAGGTACACAAAAGTTGCACACACTCATGTACTCGTTTTCCGTAGAAACATAGGACATTACGAGTTGTGAGCCCGGAATATATGGATTTGGAATTTTCCAATATCTTTGAAATTGGCCATAAACTTTGTTACCCTTACCCGTTTCTTCAAAACTGTCTTTCTTCTGCTAAAAAGACATTTTATCAAACTGTCCCTACTCTCCCTTTTAATAGTAATAACAATTTAGTTCTACCTTTTTCTTTTTGTTTTAGTGATCTTCCACGTCTTTTGAATAACTTTAACATTTCTGTTGCTTTTAAATATGAGACGACCATGAGGAATTTATTAGTACGTAATAATTGTAATAGTTTTTTTGGGGGGGGAGTTTATTCAGTTGAGTGTTCTGGTTGTCTAAGTAAATATTATGGATAAACAGGTAAACAACTTTCTGTTCGCATAAATCAACATAAATATAATGTCCGAAGAGGGGAAGATAACAGTGCTTTCTTTGTCCATATGTCAGATAAGGAACATCTAATTAACTGGAACTCGGAAAAATTTATTTATCGTTCCAATGACCCTATAAAAAAGGAATATCATTAAATGTGCTTTTATAAGCTAATGTGATAATTTTAACCTTTTCCCTGGCTTATATTAAATATATGCTATAATTAAAAGATTAATACTTAAAGAAATTAGTTCTAACTTTTTTCTTAGTTTTTTATATACAATCTTTAGTTATGTGGCCCCAATTTTATTTTTATTTTTTATTATTTTTAATTGTCACTGCTTTATTATGTACATTGTATTTTCCCCACTTTTTTCTCATCGTGTCTTATAATCTCCCTCGTTAGGCTATCTCCATTTCTTTAAATCTGTTACCCTTTCCGTCTTCTCAGTTTGCCTTTACTACCTGCTTCTTGTAATCCTTAATGTGTTTCTTTACCTTCCTCCTTCTGTCTTCCTCATTGGTGATTTCTTGTTTTTGAGGCGGTCGGTCTTTCATACTTTTATTTCGTATAAATACCTCTAGTATAATATTATTTCTTGTAGTAATCCTTGATAAGGAACTTAATAAAGTTCGAAAGTACTTGGAAACACCTTTTCATTTTTCCCTGCGGGACATTGCATTCATTTGCTACCCTCACGTGATACTTTGTGAGTTTTTCATTTCATATATATATATATAGGGTGCGTAAGATATTTAAGAACATATGTTGTTATTTTTACTATAGCAGCATATTATTTTACTTTATATTTTCTATATTTCGGAGTTATCAATGGCAGACCCTATGCTTACACAAGAAATGAAGAGTCATGCAGTTATCGTGGCTATAAAGGCTGAACATAGCAATTTAGAAATAGCACGATTTTTAAAAGTTGCTAGATCCTTCGTCTACAAAGTTTGCAAGGAGTTAGAGGCCAAAGATGGTTAAACCTTATGTGTTTCAACAAGACTCGGCACCATCACACAAGGCTCAAGCAACGCTGAAATGGATGGCGTAAAATTTTCATGATCACCTAACCTCTAACATTTAGCCTCCTAGCTCCCCAGATTCTCAACCTATTGGACTACTATGTAGGTAGCCCAGTTGAGAAATAGGTTAATGAGCACCCACATAACACTAAAGAATCCCTAAAAGCCTCCATGGTTAGAGTAATGTCCAATACGAACATGAAGCACTTGATCCTAGCATGTAGGCGATTCAGACATCGCATATCAGCCGTTATCGAAGCTGAAGGAGACTTTATTGAATAAAATCACAAAACAAAACAATATGTTTATTCTTATCCTCGCAACTTTTTCTAAAAGCAATTTTCGTGTAAGAATAAATCTGTTCTTAAATATATATATATATATATATATATATATATATATATATATATATATATATATATATATATATATATAGAGAGAGAGAGAGAGAGAGAGAGAGAGAGAGAGATAGAGAGAGTTATTTATGATAGTGAGACGGAAAGAATCATTAAGAAGTCATTCGTTATAGATTAAGGCTAACAGGGAGCTTGATGTGACGATTATTTGAGCCTTGTTATCGAATGGCTTCCTTGTAATTGAAACTTTGAATTTAGTAATAAATTAGAATGTGTAATCAATTAAGCAAAAACAGTTGCGCTTTGTAATTTTTGACCCTCAAGTGATATAATGGAAATTGTTGTGATCATTTGTCTTAAGCTTTGTATTAGGTAATCTAAATTTATGATTAATGGAGGTCGGTGATAATACTTGATGGTGGAAAAGTAACTGAGGTGGTCTGAGATGAGGAAGAATAATGAAAAGGTGTGTGGTAAATCGCTTTGATTGCTTTTCCTGCCGTATCTTTTTTCTTATAAGTGCTATTAATGGATTGGTGTAGTTTGGTCTGAATTTCCCTTTGCTGAAAAGGTGTTTTTGAACAATGGAAGCATGAAGTAATTTATGTTAAAAATAACCATGATCAAAGTTCTGTCGGGATCTTGTCCTAGTGTCTCATGTAATGAATTTTGATCATGGCTTTCGCGCTATTCGAATCCCTGGTTACATTTCCACCCGAAATCCGAATATTATTTATGATTACCGCTCCTCTTTTTGTTATTTTCTCCCCATACCTTTATTTTTTCTTCCCTTTCATTGATTCGTTCTGGCTAATTTTGGATGGCAGCCTAATAAGCACTTACGGCCATTATCGTGTACGCGAGGACTATGTACTTTTCCGTGTGCGTCATTTCTCCTACACGACTCCTCCCACAGATCAAGTGGACTATAAAAGGTAATCTAATGCTGAGAGATACACTTTGCTTTAATGACATACAAGAATTTAATCCTCGTTATAATTTTTCTCCTGAGATACATTAAACTCCGTTAAGAAATTTAACTGCTGACAATGGCTGCTTCTACTGTAATTTAGCAGTAATGGTCAAAGACGAGGGCAAATTTTTTCGGGTTTTTTTATCACAAGGGAAGGGCCTATAGAATCCCATCTTTATTCTTCTGGGAAGAGTGTAAGAAATGAAAATGGTCATTGAGGAAAAAACTCATTCATCGAAATCCAGCAAAAGTAATTTAAATCGTAGCGCAAAACCAGTCATAGAGTAATTTGGTATGCGTATCCTAATAGGGGGGAGAGATGCATTCAATTATAATGAATGAGAAGAATTATTACTCTTTATGGCTTAATTCAGAGCCGTCCTTAACACAGAAGTTAATCTTAATGAATACACGGACCACACAGAGATCTACAAACATGCATAGAAAAGTACATGAACCTAAAATGAATGAAAAGAATACATAATATTCCTCCCCCCGCCCCCAAACAAGTATCGAGCTTTTTGCTACGTGAGCTTAAACAAAAGAAATGTGAAACCAATGAGGCATTTTCCATTGGTAAAGAACGAAGCAGAGGTGACGAGATAAAGAAAAAAACATGAATAAATAGGAGTTGAAGATGATAAGGCCTAATAGTATTTTTCATCAACTCTAAATAACGAGTAGAGGAAAGGTCGTCCTCAGGGTTTTAAAAGAGCTGATAACTGATATCCCCTCATTTTTACTGTTAAAGACGAAGCAAGCAATCTCATGTTTCGTTCCATCATCTACCGATCACCTATCTTGTCTATCTTCTCCAATCTTTGCATTAAAGTTCCCCATAATATATTGATCACATGGATTCCTTGCGCATGCTCATTAGTGAGGGTCTTCACATGAGTCCTCTAATTCTTTATCTGAAGGAGTTGTAGGTGCGTAGGATCGAATTACTTGTAAAGAATATCTATTTAATCTTTTAGCTACAAGTGTGATTGATCATTCAGATATCCGTCTAATTTCAGGTAGGAATGAAGCTGTCTCATCGTATAAGCAATCCTATACTAATTGTTGTCATTTTTAACGTAATTGAGAGTATGCGATTGTTGAGAGAATGCGACAGCATTTTAATTGAGAGTATGCGATTGTTGAGAGTATGCGACAGCATTTCAATTTAGAGTATGCGATTGTTAAGAGTATGCGACAGCATTTCAATTTAGAGTATGCGACAGCATTTCAATTTAGAGTATGCAACAGCATTTCAATTAGGAGTATGCGATTGTTGAGAGTATGCGATTGTTGAGAGTATGCGATGGTTGAGAGAATGCGACAGCATTTCAACCCTTTTGATGCAGAGCAACCAAAGGAGCTGCAATAATTTAAATACAAGTATTAGAATAACTATTCTTATCACGTAAATTTTAAGAAACGAATGAATACTTATGAGAACTTGTGATCCATGTTTTTTGTCCGATGAAATTACATTCATTACCTGTATATTTATAGACTTGAAATATCCCCTCCACATCATTAACGAAAGCTTATTCAAAGCCTCAAAAGTAGGAATACTGATAGTAAGAGAAATTGTTTATCCTTTCCAATTTCCCCATTACTGAAAAGCTTAAATAGTATCCTTTCCCTTAACAGCATCACTTTCAAATACCCTTCAACCATTCAAAAATCCTCCCCTATAACTAAACCTAAGGTATGAAACTAATGAAGCAGGTGTCTATTTAATCCCTTGTAAATAAATTAATTGCCCCTTATTTTACATAGGCGAGACAGGAAGAAATCTGGAAAAGAGGATCTATGAGCACAGAGGGGATGTCAGGCGGGCAAGGGCATCTTCTAATATTTTCACACACTCCAATAATTGTAACCACCCAATAGATTTCCCCCATGGCAAACTAATTTACGCGTGTAAAGATTTTAGTCCCTACATCAAAAATTTAATCTCGAAAGATATCCTTAATGACCTCAAATTCACACCCACTGATTAGGAATTTTAATCTGATCTCTTGTTCCTATATATATTTCATGTATGGTGTGAATGTATCTATTCTTAGTATACGAATGAAGATGGCATGACAAACTCCATGCTGAAACTGGTTTCGTGAATAAAATACTACGCTCCTAAACAGTGGTTTTATTAATATATATGTGACCCGATATTGGACTCAATGATTTATCTTATATATATATATATATATATATATATATATATATATATATATATATATATATATATATATATATATATAGACTATTACATGCATGTACACCCTTCGCCAAAAGTATAAAGTATTCCTCATATATATATATATATATATATATATATATATATATATATATATATTGTATTTTTATATGTTTGGATATTTTGTTAATATGTTACTAAATGGTGTGTAATTAATAAAATGCTATTTCTAAAATCATAATTTAATCAATATTTCTTATTTTTCAGCTCATATTTAGAATATTGTGTATTGACTATCATTCTAAATAAGTAACATATCTAAAACTAAAGAATGCATAACATTTCCATAGCTAAGTGCTATCACAAGTAGAACTCTAAAAAATAAAATATTCAAGATATGCTCTTCTAAACCACTATAAAACGATATCAAGGAACAAGATCTCTGTATTATCCGAGAAAAGTTGCAGAAAACGTCCTACAACACTTAAAAAAAGACATCTACCATTCGGGCATCATTACAGGATAGCATCATAAAAACATATTCTGAAATTGTTAAGGAGTTTAATGGTGCTTCGAATTCAAAGGATCTAAACCCAAAAAAGTCATGGATATTTGAAAGTCATTATCACGTATTTAATAAAGCCTATTGTATTATTGTTTTACAAGTAATTTATGCAATTCCATTTAAATATTTCTCTGAAGAAAATTATTTTAAAGTTTAACTTTTGTAACAATTTTGCAGATTATCAGCACTTCTGGAGCTACTTTTGTGAGACGAAGAGTTGAAGAGATATTTTAGCCTGTTTGTGTGGTACCAACTGGGAAGCATGGAAATGGTTCTATCATGGTAGGGGGCTGCATGTCTTCATCAGGGTCAGGGTAGATGTTTTTATGCCAATGAAAAATAAACTTTACAACATATACCACAATATTGTCACAAGTTTTCGAGCCATCTATCCAGAAAATGTATCTCAAAACATCAAGAAATGAAGTTCTATTTCAGCAGGAAAATGCTCCATGCCATACATTCAACATCAACCAAGCCATACATTCAACATCAAGAATTGGTTTTGAGAAATGGGGATGACCCATAGGGAGTAACTACCACATAGCCCAAAATTAAATCCATAGAACATTTGTGGCATGCTTGTAAAAAAATAAGAATACCACAAGTATAAAGATAAAAAAAAAAGAATTGTATGAAAAATTACAAGCTAAGTGGTGAAAGATGGCGTGAGAAATTTGTGAAAATTTGGTGAAATTTATCCCACGAATAATAATGTCTGTATTTAACGCAAAAAATGGTCCAATTAAATCTTAAAATAATTAAGAATAAATAAATATATAGTATATTTATTCAATTTATTTAACACAAATGTCTACTTACATATATGAATGATTCCATTAGGGGATTTATACTATTTGCCACTCTCTCTCTCTCTTTCTATCTCTCTTACCCTCCTATCATCCTCTCTCTACCCCCTTCTTCCTCTCTCTATCCTCTCCTTCCTCTCTCCCTCCCCCGCTCCCCCCCTCTCTCTCCCTCCAGTGCTGCTAGCCGGTAGTTTTTTAGTTTAGTTATGTACCCAGTTCGCTTGTTTGGGCGACTTTCTGGCTTGAAATCAGCATCTGAATTAGGCTCTAGGTCAGGGACGTCAAACCCGTGGCCCGCGGGCCGCATTGCGGCCCACTGCTTACTCAGATTTATTTTTACGAGATATTTTTAGGTTTATTTTCATTTACTTTGAAAAACAGATATTGAGAATATCATAAAAGGAAGGCAATTTCCCAAATCACATTGATTTTATTTTATTTTGTATGTTTAATTTAATTTCTTTACTGTTAATATACAGTATTTTGTTTGTAATTATATATATATATATATATATCTTTGAACTTTTAAAAATTTATATTTAAGTACCTCTGTGGCCCGGTGAATATACTTAAATTTCTAATTTGACCAGTTGAGAAAAAAGGTTGGACAACCCTGCTCTAGGTTTACATGTCGCATCACGCCAATGTGGTTACTGCACGAGATAGTGAACGGCTCCATGTATGTGTTATATGGCATTTATGTGCACCCCAGAACAATATACGGCTTAGTTACTTCACCGATTGTTATGAATATCTCGGAAATTCCGGGCCCAATCTTCTCTTTCCCTTTCCATAATCAGTTTCAGGTTGTCTCCAATTATGTTTTTCTCGGTGGTGTAACTTTGCGCCTCGCAACGGGAGTTCAAGTCTCGTAAAAGAAGCGTCGGCTGGCTAGAGCTGAATATCTCCATTATGAACTAAATGGGTAATTAATTCCAGCGTGGGATTAGCATCCCGCAGCTATTACCAGTGGAGTGAAATTCATCTCTAATCCGACAACAATATAAACTTCGTCCACTTCCGTTAGCCCCTAAGCGGTACTACCGTATTGCTTTCCTGTAGTTTTTTGTGTGTATATTGTAATTATGTGTTTTGAGGTCTTCGATTCCCTGATCGACGCCGTGTTCAGATACAGTTATTATACCCGAGTCTGGTTCCCGGAATATGTTCCTATACATTATTCTTTTGCTTTTCCATCCTTTTACTTTCTCTTTTATATGATCCATTTTGAGTTGTTCTATTGGTTTGTTTGATTTTTTGTTTGGGAGTGTGTACTTGTTTAGTTCGCATCCTTTGGTGGTATGAGCTTTGCGTCGGTCTTATTCCATCTATTGTTTTCAACGATAGCGTAGGCATCTTACTCTGCGTTTTTAAAGCCAGATGGAAATATTCTTATGCTTTGTTCATTGAGAAGCTTCTCTATTGCTGTTTCTTCGTGGTGCGAGTCAAATGTCCATTTTGATTGTCCCTTCCTTATTGATTTTACAATTTTATCTATTTTGTATTTTAGGTGTAGATGATGTGCATCTCTCACCAAGGAATTGAATTTAAAATATCTTCTTTCAAGTTCAAATCCTTCGTTCTCCTTATTTGTTGTGTTCCTTCTTCGCTTTTTCTTTGTTTCCTTTTCCTGTTCAGATTCTGCATTCGAGCCAAATTGTGTCGTTGTTTTAGTTTGCTTATCTTTTTTCTTTACTTTTTCTGATTCTGTATCAGAAGAATCCTGTTTTCTGTATCCTTTTTTTCTTCTCTTTTTGTTACTTTTGACGAATTCTGTTTCATTATCAGATTCACTGCCTTCGACTGTTTTATCTTCTGGGTTGGCGTTTAATGTTATAATTTTGGTAATTGATTTTTCTATGTTTTAGATCATTGTATTTAAGTCTATGTCTGTTTTATAGGTCACTCCGAAGATTTGCGCTGAGGGAGGGGTCTTTTAGAACCACATCTTCTTTTGCCCGTTTTTTTTTCAGCAAATGTTAAGTGTGTCTGAGTAGGTTTCGTGTTGTCCGATAGTATTTATATTGGCATATACGAGTATTATACATACATGTTGTTATATCTATTCCTGTTCTTTCTTATTTCTCTTTGTCTTTTTTCCTTATCTCTCGAATTGCTGGTCAGATTTCTTTTCGTTATGTTGTACGGTTTCTCTTTCTTTTCTTTTTTTTAATTTCTTGGTGGGTTGGGCATTTTATTGCCATCGTGCGGTGAGCACCGCGGCGATTCATAAACTTTTTGTAGTTTGTATTACATTCTTGCAACAAATATCCTACTTGTGACATTCTGAACATGCTTTGTGGTCTTTGTTGGGGGCAGTTATATGAGCTGTGGCTCTCCAGGGCGTAGCAGCTGAAGCATGTTTGTATATGTATACATTTTTTCCTTTTCTATGTTTCCAGGCGGGATTTGCATTCCAAATGCTAATAAACCAAAGTGGAATGCCTTTGTTTTCATTTCAGAGTTCGTGCATAGTATCTTGTAAACGTAAATAAGATTTCCAAACTTCACGATTTCTGCTATTTTGAAGAACATATTTCTTGGTTCTAATTCTTCATGGATCTCCTCTTTAGTGTGTGAGCCCACACACTTGTCTATTTTCCTGCAAGTAATAAACCTTTTGGTTATTATTTTGGGTGGAAGTTTTGAGATTAATCCCAGATTCTTTAGCGTCTCGCATCCTTCATCGATTACTAACTTATCGGCATCTTCTTCATGGTGACATATATTAGCCTATCCATTTGCGGTGGTGTCGATTGTATTGGTATAAGCAATTTTTAGTCACCGGTACAATGTTAGCATAAGTAATTCCCTTTTCGGGTCGTTTTCTTTAGTGGTCACTCCGAAGAGTGATTCTCTGACACTCAACTAAGTGGGTTCATCTCGTTTCTTTATTGAAGGGGAAATCGCCCCCTCCCTTTTTCTATCTTGAAGCCGGGGATAGTCTATAAAGAAGTTCTATATTGTATACCTATAAAATTTGCCTTGTGAACCCATATCGCGACATTTCTTCCTGCCTAAATAGACCTGCCCTAGCAAACCCTCCCCTAATGTTCTGGCTCGTGGCATTCAGTGCTCTCCCTATCTGTCTTTCTATCTGGATTCCCAGAAGGGGTTCACTATACCATTATCATGGAGTTCTGTGCGCTTTCTTGAAAGTCGTGTTAGGTTGTATGGAAGTGAGAAAGTATAGTAGTAAAAATAGTAGGGAATGTAAGGATACTCCCTTTTCCTAGGACGGACTTATCTCCAATCAAATTATGTGAGCATTTATTTTTCTTTCTTCACGAAGCTAATCTTGCTGTGAAAGTTCAATTTTCGAATAGGTAAAGTTAGTGTCGTTTGATTTTTTGCAGTTGCTGCCTCTTTAATCAAGCTCGGGTATTGAGTTGATAAGAAGCACAGAATAGTCAATTGATCATGTTTAATTGACTCATAAGAAATTTCCATTTTACTGAAACTGTTTCTATCCTTGCTCCCTTTACCAATCAATAGCTCCACTCTTTCTATACTTGCCTTTCCTTCCTGCATTATTAACTCTCTGACATCAGACTGCCGAGGAATGACTTTTGCTTAAGTTCGAAAGTTTAGAAAATATACATTTCCAGGTGGTTTTTGCCTCAATTTCACCATATTTATATTTTACATGCAGTGGGTGTATTAAGTATCCAAAATATTGCAAAAATATTTATTTAACATTTATAATTTCCCGAGATTGACCAAATTGCCGTCATATATTGCAAATAATATAATAAATATTCATTTTTGCAAACAAATATAAAATTAAGAAACAAATTATCTAAGATTATCCAATAAATTTATGAAAAATGATCTAGTACTTGGTCATATAACCTTTATTTGGTAATATAGTTTCTAATCGCTTTCGATAAATAACATTTTTGGGGAGAAAAATTCTGTTCCGCTTTCATTTCTGTGTTTCTCTATTAAGTTTGATATGCTAAATACGAAAATCTCATTAGTTTTCTTATATGCCAACAAGGATATGCATAAAATCACATTTGTATACCAATAAAGATATGAATCAAATCTTTAAATAATATTGCAATACTAACTTCATCATATACCATTTTAGTAATAATATAATATAATGCAAGGAACAAGCAAGAATACTGCAACGAAAGTGTACTTACATCAGCAAGCTCAGAAGTGGATTTTGGGTCGTCTTTTTCTCTTGTGGTCTGTACTGTTTTCTCGAACCAAGTTCAATACGTAGTCACCCATCGTCGCTTCATCGTACCTTCCTTGATAGGGCTTCTCGTTCAACTGAAGTCCACCTTATGTGACATTTTGCATTCAATACTGTTGTAACATTCAAGCAGTTCTTCAACGAAAGCCTTGTAATTATGCCTTGTTGTTGCCTATAAGCCCAATGAGAACGCTCTGAACGCATTTCAATCCCTTATTTTTTGTTCATTGTCATTTTAATCTCCAGAGTTCAGTGTGCAAGCGTCTGCTTCACGTGTGATCCAGCAAACACACCAACAGCAACATTTGCGTGGGTCTAATTTGGAAACATTGCTCGTATTTTGGCATAGGTTCCACCGTTGCGATCTAGTGCTTTACTCTAATATCTTTTTATCAGGCCCAGTTTAATGTGGAGCGGAGGTGGGAGGATTTTTTTCCCCACGCATACAAGTGCATTACGCCTTAAATTGTGGGTACCCGGCTGCCATTATAACTTCACGTAATGGTTTACTCTCTCTCTCTCTCTGCAATCCCACAGGCAAATAAAAACAAAGGGTTCTTACCCTTGCAATCCAAGAAAGAATCTCTACATCATGAAATTTTAACATGCATCCCACTTGTAGTGATTATATTTGATCTTTTGCGAACAAGATTTTTATATTCCTGCAATGTTCTTAAAGTATACGGAGTAAATAAAAGGGATAGGTGGATGCTGGTTGCCGTCATTGTTTTAAGGTATGTTACCAGGGTATGATAATAATAGGTGATCATACACCCTACTCGTTAGTAGACTCACTTATCCCCACTTCTCTTTATTACATACTCGTCTACCTCATTTCAAACTTATTCCTCTATCCACAGAGGTTCTGGTTGCCCGGGGCACTTTCGTCATCTTATAGGTCCTTAGTTGAGTGGCGGTGTATACAGGGTTGGAAAAACCCCTGTTTTTTTAAAAATAACCCAGTGGGTAGTGGGTTTTATTGGGTTATGTGGGTTTTATTGTTTTTTGGGGGTTTTATTGGGTTTTGACCTTTTTGCTGAAAATTTAATAATAACTAAATGTTTTTAAGAATATTTCTATATGTATTCTACATTTTTCTTTAACTATCTTTACTTGCTTCAGATTTTTTTAATATTACTGATAACTTTACAAGTGAAATAATCTTTCATGATTAAAATGCCATTTGGAAGTGGTTGTAAAAGAGACACTTGCTTGGCAGGAAGTCATCGATATAAAAGATGATTAAACGAGAGTATAATGTAAATTTTGTCTAGAAAAGATTAGTAAAAAAATTGAAAGAATTAAGATGCATATAGAAAAATGCAAAATTAAGCAACAACAGGAAGAAACAACTAATCCAAGTGAAAAGACTGCTGAAGTACAATATGATGTAGATATATAAAAAGTAAGGCCTTGGAGTTCATTGAGTAATGCCAGTGACATAAATGACATTAGCCACACTTCAGACTTGGTTTCTACATCATTTACTGCATGCTCATCTGATATTTCCTCTTCCACACCCTTCAAATCTCTTAAACGTCAGAAAACAATGGGATCATTCGTAGTGAGAACAGATTCAGAACAGAAGGGAAAGATTGATAATGGACTTGCACGATTCTTTTTCAGTGCAAACATTCCTTTCAATGCTGTAGAAAGTCCTGAATTTCAAAGATTTTGTTCACTCCTGAGACCAGGTTATGAACCACCAAATAGAAAGAAGCTTGGTGGAGAGCTACTGGATAACGTATATGCTTAAACCATTGAGGAAATTAAACAAGAACTATCAGTTGGTGACTCTTACCCACAAACAAAGACTCTCACAATTATGCAAGATGGTTGGATCAGTGTGTCTAATGATCCCATTATTGCACACAGTCTTCACACAGGTACAAGGAGTTATTTGCTTTCAATAACTGATGCTGACTCTGCTAAGAAGACATCCGAATATTGTGCTGGGCTCATCAAAACAGCCATAGATGAAGTGAAAAATGATTTTGGTTAAAAGGTATGTGATAAATTATCATAAATATCATTGACAACTGTTATTTTTCTTATTACTAACACTTCATTCTTAAATATTATATAAAAACAACTTTAGCTAAATCCTAAGTACACATTGATTATTTAAATGTTAGGATACAATATTTTCCAACAAATATAGTAACATTTCATTTATCTGTGATTTATGGTTTTTGCTGTTTGTATATATAATGAAAACAAAATGATCAAAATAAAGGAGTTGCTCAACACAGAATTTCCTGAACTGTTAACGAATGGGTGCAGTGCACACTATATTAAACTTACTGAGAAAGAGAGCAAATGGCATTTTAAATAACAAAAGATTAGCTATTTGTGAAGCTATCAATAACACTAAAAACATCTGAAGAAAGTAAGGATTGTTAATGACAAATGAATCTAGAATACAAATAAAAATTCTTAAGAACATTTTGCTATCAATTAATTTTGAACTAAAAGTAAAAAATCCATTAAAATCCAAAAAACACCCCAAAACCCCAATACCCAGTGAGTTTTTTAGGTGGGTTTTATTGTTTTTTTTTGAGGGGTTATTGCCAACCCTTGGTGTATACCGTTAGGTCACTACCTACCGCGAGGGTAATATACCCATTAGCTAAAGCAAGTATTAGGGTTGGGGTGTGTTGGGCCGTCGATTCTATTTACCTTCTATTTACCTTCTTGCAAAGGATGGAAATACTGCCCGCCTGCAGGAAGATCTTCGGAAGATTGGGGAGTGGTCGGACACGTGGCAAATGCCTTTTGACGTGAAGAAATGCAAAGTGATGCATATCGGCCACCGAAGCCCCTAATCTCAGTATATTCTTAAGGGCACTGCTCTTGAATCCACCGACACTGAGAAGGATTTGGGTGTAACAATCACTAGTGACCTCAAGTTCTCGAAACAGTGCATTGAGGCGGAGAAAAAGGCCCAAAGGATGCTAGGCTACATAAAGCGCCAGTTTGGATATCGGAACAAGAAGATTGTACTGTGTTTGTATAACTCACTTGTCCGACCACACCTGGAGTATGCCGTACAATTCTGGAGTCCTTCATTTCGAAAGGACATTGCAAGATTGGAACGCGTGCAAGCCAGGGCAACCAAACTGATTTCTTCTATCAGACATAAAAGTTATGAAGTTAGATTAAGGGAATTAGATCTGTTCTCGTTGGAAACCCGTAGACTGCGTGGTCAGCTCATCGAAGTTTTCAAAATGCTTCGAGGGTTCGACAATGTTGACTACAGGGATATTTTCACACTTGTTGAGAGCAGAACAAGAAATCACGGTTTTAAACTTGAACTGAAGCATTACAATCGCGATCTGGGTGGAAAGTTTTTCACGTACAGCATCTCCGGTAGTTGTAACGCACTTCCAGTGGAAGTTGTCAACAGTGAATCTGTTGACCAGTTTAAGTCAAGACTAGACAGGGTCTTGAAAAATGGCCGTGAAAGGATGTAAAGCATTTGAGCAGAGATGTGCCCGCTCGACTGCTAGTCCAAAGGTACCCTCATTGAATGGACCGTAAGGTCTTTTAGGGTACCTTTTTCCTTGTTACTCCTTGTTACTCATATTATGTGGATACGCCGGCACTATCCTTTATGGTTAAAGCTCGATGATAATTTTGCTTGAATGGTGAGACGGGATGTCAAATCCCATCTTAGCTGGACTTGGAGACCGAGTCTGTATAAATGATCACATTCTGGAATTTTCTGATCCTATGGAATCTTCCATAATATCCACTTTCCATGTGTTTTTTTCTTAATCATGTTTATGGTTACAATAGAAAGCAACAGTAGAAATGCGCAAGGAGATCCGCCTCCAAGCGCGACCTCATCCTCCCTGGGGTCGAGGAGGACGAGATAAAGCAAGACACACCTTCGACCAGTGGAGGGGCTCCATTCTCACCATCTCCATGCGTCGAAGGGGTTTTTCTTTTTACCATCTTTGGGACGGCCATCGCTCAGCTCCACCTCTGAAAAGGAGATTGCCCCTTTCTGCTTTCTCAGGGCCCTTCCAACCATCTTTCACCCGAGAAGATGCTTACTGCTGCACCAGGTTTACGAGTGCGGTTGATTATACCCATCCTCCTCTTTGGAGGCGCCCAAGGAGGACTCTCTCTCTCTCCACCAGCGGCAGTCCCTCCTTTCCTATCACACGAGACTGCCATGATAACAGCAGGCGGCCCAAAATCAAGGAGCTTGGTAAAAGCGGCTGGATAGAGCCAAAGCCCTTAGGGGGGCAAGGAATGGACAGCGGGACCCCTACGTCTGTGGCTCCTAAAGTCCTGCATTGCGAGTTTTCAGGGGGTCAGCGTGCCTGACTCCCCTCTCTTTCCCGAAGACAAACCACGATAATAAAGAATCCTCGATTGGGAACTGCGATGTCTAGTGAGGGAGGAAGGGGGGGCATGGAGCCTTCCCTCGACCTGGACATGATTCCGGAGGTGGCCCAGCCGCATTTGTCAGGATCTTCAATGGGAGCGAAAGTGAGTTCAGTGACAAACATCAAACCTGAATTCACTCCTGTGCAAACGCTAATGCATAGATGAGAGCATTAGCTAGCTAGATTGGTAGAGAGCCGATGGGGGCTTGAGCCCTCGAGGAATCATAGGAAGAGTAGGGACTTACTGCTCCGGCTGCTGCCCCTTTGACAGCCAAGACCTTCTCCATTTCGGAGGAGGATCTTGCTGAGGCCGGTCTGTCCGGCCTAGGGCTCCTTCAGTGGATGGGGAGAAGCGAGTTCATTCCCAACCCTCCTCTCCTAAAAGAGGAAGACAAAGAGGACTGTCGAGGGTTAGTGAGTGGGTAATCTCAGTCCCATTTCCTTAGCATCTATTTTAATTCCGCACCAAGGTAAAGTGAGGGTAAAATGTAGCCAATACACCTACAGTAGCCAATTCCGGTGAATAAGAATAACCCCGGTGCTTCCCTTCTGATAAAAAATTAAGATGATCCCCTGAGTGTGTTTTCACTCAGTAAAAGCCAGTAATGGGCGGACTTATTTAATACCGAGAATTGAGCCGAGTGGATTGCTTATCAATTGCCGAAGGATCGTCCAAAATAGTTAAAACGCACAGATACAAAAATATACTTTATTAAACAAAAATTTGAAATATGAAATAGCATATATATGTATAAAATAGGATTAATCTTCGTACTGAATTGGTAAGTCTATATAATGTCGTAGGGATTACTTTTGAAATCTACTTACTAGGATGCTTGTGTCTTAATTGCACCCGACAGAATGATTTGAATAATATCACGGAATTAAGCACTGAATTAATCACTTGTAATACTTGAGGTTATGGGCTCGGGATGAAAATTGTTGTTAAAGATTAAACTGGTGAAGCTAGGGGAGGGAATAATTCACTTTAACGATACCTTTGAGTTCGTAAGTATTTGAAGAATGATGGTGAATGTCTTCTTCTTCTGACGATGTTCGCACTTAGCCCGGTCGTCTGAAGTTACCGAATGTGGGGGTAATCCTAGACCGGTGTCCTGATATAATGATCCTAGGCCGGATCGCGAAGGCGAGTCAAACTGTGACTCAAATCGGAATTCTTCTCCTCGAAGTGTCCGTTTCGATTATTGACACCTGAAGTGGGTAGCCAAAAATGATTACCTAGCTGCGTCTAGGGTAATCCGCTGAGGGAGCTCTTGTGTAACCTCTGACTCTGAAGGGGGGGGGAGGGGAGAAGTTTGGCACATACAAGTACCGTGACGGCAACAACAAATTCCCCGAAGTTTCTTCCTTGCAACGGGCGGACTGTTTCCTTTGTGGGACTAGCTCCACACATAACGTAGGTCCAAGATCTCCTGCCAAACTCCAGGGAGAATTTTCCCTTTTATTTCCCCCAAGAGCTAATATCGAGAGAAAGCACCGGATTCTCATTAAATTCTTATCGTCGCGCGAAAAGACCTTTCGTCTGCTGCCAGGACATGCCAAACATTCACACCATGGCGCCATCCGAGCTTTCCTCGTCTCAAGTCGCAGGTTTATGACGGTGCGAAGAACCTCGGCTTTCGTCGGCTGGCAGGTGTCTTTTGAAGCAGACATTTTCCTGTGTGGCCGGCCGCGAATTTGGTTATCCGAAAGGCGCGAAAAGGGGTGAAGGGAATTCGATGCCAAAAGGCCAATTTGGAATAAGGGGGGCCGGACACGCAGCTATGTCGGTGTATTTATGTATGTACTAATGCATGGAGGTATTTAGACTTCTATAAGGACTAATGGTTCTTCTCCCTACAGGGGCTCCGAGGACGAAGGGGTCAGCTACTGTTTCGGAAAGCGACCAGACAAAGATCGGCATGTCCGGCTCCAAGGTGCCCTCATGTGGAGAAGCCCATACAAAGACCAAAGACGCAAGTGCGCTGAGCGAGCCTTGGTTAGGCCCAGCCCCTCATTGAAAGACTACCTGGTGTTTTAGAGTTCGCTATTCAAGCTCTTTCTGGATATTCGCGCAAAAGATGGGACAAGTGGTCCAAAGGCAACCTGATACATCAGAGGAGAGCATTAGTTAGTTTGATTGGTAGAGAGTCGAAGGTGACCGTTTCTCTAAAGAGGGCCTTATGGCTAATACGTCGGACCCTTCCTTACAAAGCTGCCATGAGTGTGATGTCTTACTCTAGCATGAACTTGGTAAAGGATTGGTTTATGCGAGGGAACTCGTAGACTACTCCTTAGAAAACATCACCTTATAACTGGCCAACCACAGAGCTGTCAAGGTCGAACGTGCAATCATAAAACAGGGAGGGGCCTCGAGACCCATCCCTATACTCATCGTAAAATTTGACCTTGACAGGCTCCCTAAGTCGGTGCATGCCGATTGGTACCGCTACCGTGTGAAGGCATTCGTGCCACTTCCGTGGAGGTGCTACTACTGTCACCGCTTCAGCAATACTAATCGTTCCTGTAGACGCGCAAAGTCTGAGTTACCCGAAGTCTGTGTAAGTTCCTCCAAGGCCATACACGGAAAGTATCTATCTTGTATGGCCGAATGAGTAAATTGCCGCACCTGCACCCCGCTTATTCTAAGCAATGTGTGTGTATCTCCTGCACAAGGAAATCCTTGCAGTTTAGGTTGCGAATTGTCTCTCATTTCGCGAGGCAAAGGTCTTTATCCTGGTGCGCCTGGGGCTGCCTGGGACTTCTTATGCCTCAAAATTTAAAAATGAATCCTCTGCTCATGGCCCCTGCAGGCTCACGAGCACGGTAATTTAGAGCAAATTATGAACCTTTCAGCCTGTTCTATCTCCCTTGAGCACTCTTCTGGTACATCTGGTGGCATAAAAGATTCAGACCCAACCTCGTCCAAAACCAGGGCTCCTCCCCCAGCGTGACCGTTTGCCTTGAGGCGAAACGTCTTGCTCGCCTCTACCAAGTCGTTAGATTCAATAGAGCCAACACCTCTGAAGTTGGCCATAAGGCTGTTTCCCGGGGTATCTGAAACTGGACTCTGAAAGGAGGACAGCTACAAAGGAGCTTCGGCTCCTACGTCCCCATCCAAGAATGACAGGGTGGCTTGAAGATGATAGATCCTCCAAAGGAGGGAGCTCCGCCTCCAAAGCCGCCTCGTCGGATAAGTTCTCGAAGGCGACAGCACCTTCAGCAACCAGACTTCTGCCTCCGGAAATAGTTTTGTCATTCCCTTATGGGTTTTCTCTTCGAAGAGGGAACGCACATCTCCTCCAAGCAGTGCATGGAGAGCATATCGCTTCAATGGAATTGCTGTGAACTCCGGACCAACTGGGAGGAACTGCGGAGGCTCGGATTTTCATATTTCCTGTTAACTATTTCATTTGCAGGAGACCATGTTGGGCGCGTGCCCCTTGCCCTAAGTCCCATAGAACAAGGGTTACCCCTCCACCATCACGGGATGGGACCAGGCGGGAGGATGCACCATTCACACCCAGCATGATGTCTCCCTTCTTCTATTTTCTTTTGACACCTCCTTTCAGGCATTAGATGTTCAGCTGCACCTGGATAGGAAGTATACTGTTATTTCTGCCTATATTCTACCGTCAGCCAACTTCGACGCAGGGTACTTCCATTGCGTCGTGGCACGGTTACAGAGGCCCTTCCTAATGCTCGGGGATTTGAACGATAGACACCCTCTTTGGAGAGACTACTCAATCAATCCCATGGATCAGGTCTCTGCGAACCTGATCTCATTCCTTGATCTATCCCTGTACTCTTCGGATGCAAAGCCTAATTTTGGGTAGGTAGTGGTATTCCTTGCTAGTGATACTTTGCCATTCAAATATCTTTTTTTAGACTGCTGCCGCCGAGGAGACCTCCGCGGTGGCGCTTGCTGCGGGTGCGATGGTCTACATTTCAGGAAATGACTGATTTTTCCGTCCCAGTCCAGGAATTAAGGTCGTTGGGTGATACCGCCGAGTTCTTCTCAGGCATACTCATCGCCGTGGGCGCAACTACTATTCCTAGAACGACGTTTTGCACGCCGACCACCCCTTTGGTGGTGTGAGACGACCCTCAATCAGAAGCGTTATGTCTACATGCGCTTTAAGCGCAACTCAAACGATTGCACTCTCGTTAAATTTCGTTGAACTAGGGCTAGGTTCTGTTATATTTTGAAACACACTCACCGCTCTTTCTGGCAGGCATACGTGTCTTCACTTGTTTTTTTGCGAAACGGGAAGAGATCACTCTTCCCAGACTGTTATCGGCCCAATCTCTCTAACCTCATGCGTGTACAAGTTGATGAAGAAATTGTTAAATATTAGAATAGCCTTTTTGAGAAACATCTAAGACTACCTGTCTTATGTACAGTGCGTCTTTCGAAAGTTCCACTCCACGTAGGATGCTCTGCCCCGACTGAAAAATTCAGATTATGAGGCCTTCCTTCGTAGAGAGCACTACGCCGCGGTGTTTTTCGATCTGGAGAAGGTCTATGATACCGCATGGCGATACGGTATCATGGAGACACTCCACACGATTTGGGCAAGAGGATGTCTCCAAATCTTTATTTCTGAGCTTTTGAGAGATCGTCGATTCTGCGCTCTTAGGCCCATTGGGGCAGGAAGAGGGTGTCCTACAGGGCGGTGTCCATAGTGTTACACTTTTTTTGCTCTGAACACTAAGGATATACCATCGGTGCTTCCGGAATATGTTGTAGCTACGCTCTACGTGGACGACCTTTCGATTTCTTTCAGTGCTGCCTAGATGGCAACTCTGGAGAATCGAGTCCAACAGGCATTGGACCGCATCTCTCGCTATGCCGAAGAGCACAGCTTTCGGTTTTCCTTGCCCAAGACGAGGTGGAACACTTCTGCCACCTTCTACGGCTCCACCCCAACCCAGACTTGGTTTCAATGGAGTTTGCCTTAAAGTGGTGTATTCTCACCGTTTCCTTGCTCTTGTTTTAGACCGACACCTAACCTGAGAGGCTCATATTCGCAGCCTTAGGCTTTCTTGTACCCGCGCAATGGACATTCTTCGCTTCGTGACGTTAGCACTTGGGGTGCTGATAGGGCTACTTCCTTGCTTTTCAATCGATTCTTTGTTCATTCGAAGCTTGATTACAGATGCCTATTTTATGTATCCACAGCAGAGCGTGTATGGCAGAAGGTGGAGTCGATCCACAACACCGGTATCCGGGTGACGACCGGTGTATTCCTTCTTGTCGATGCCAAGGATATGCCACTTGCTCTGCGACGTATACAGTGCATTTTGTTACTATTCGCGCAAGCCCGGGGCCTACCTCAGTCACTAACGGCTCTCACTCATTCGCACTCGATCTCGACGGTGCCTTTCCTCTCGAGAAACGCTAGTAATGGCCTAAGCCCTTTTAGTTTAGTGCTACGAAACTTACAGGACGCCAGCCTGGAGGGTAGCACCTTTGGCTATTTGTCGCCATGCCTCTACTCCTAAAGCTTCCACACCACAGGGATTAGTGCGTTCGATCTTTTGAAGGACACTTCAGGTCACGCTGGATCCGTGTCTATGTACATAGATAGCTTCAAGGCCCAGAATAGGTCAGCTTTCACGCCGGATCCTCTCTGTTTGAAGCCACGGGGCTCAATCAGGCGCTTCCTATGTCTTCAAGGCCCAGCGAGTTGCAATACACCACTCGGTATGGGAGATAACGCGTCTTGTCCGGTTCAGAGACCGAATTCTGATATTTAGCGCCTCATATTACCCTGAATGTTCTCGGGGCATTAGAATCTACGTATCCACTAGTTTGTGGTATCTGTGACATCACGGTTCCCACTAGCCAAGCGGCTGTCGATATTTTCTTCTGGTTGGTTCCTGGACATGTAAATTTCATTCTTAATTCCTTTCTTTGGGTAAATTTTTTTTATGTCAAGAAGCAAACGGTTCTTTAAAAAATAGATGCAATCGGACTCGGATTCGGACATAAAAATTGAGAAATACATAGGATATTAAGTAGGAGCGTTAGTGTTGAAAGGTTGAAAAGAAGATAGATATAGAGTTTAGTAGTTAGGTTCCTGGTAAAAAGGATATCTCTGTCTTTCTTTATTGTTGTCTATCGCATTTGTTTAGTGTTTATATTTGGGGGGCAGGGGGCTTCAAAGCCTTTAAAGTTGCATTATTTTCAGGGATTTCTCGTTGAGGGATTTTTATTTCGTTTATATTTATTTCCGTTGTCTTTGATCGGTTTTAATGTCATATTCGGTTCTTCTCGATATTTTTTTTTATTTTATTCACTTGTGCATAAATACACGTACTTACGATTGTACATGCATAGTTTTCGTCCCGATTCGACCGTAGCTTTCAAGCCTTTTAAGTTGGTTGTTTTTTATGACTTGTGTCATCTTATTTGTATGGGGTGTTAATCGATTTTCAATTATTATTAGTCTTTTTGTTGAACTATTCTTTTGTATTATCTAGACGAGTATCTAGGGTTTTGAATATGGATCTCAAAGTGACTTCTTATGAAGTCTGGTACTGCGTTCCTCTCTATCTTACTCCAGACTTTTTGTGTTCTCACTCCTAGGTCGTTGCTTATTGCCTTTAGGTCGACTTCTTCGTGGAGCGTTTGTTGATGTTTTCTATCAGTTCTCTCAGTGTTAGTTATGATTAATGTAGCTTCATTTTGGATTACTTGTAGTTTATTGAGCCATGCTTTTGATATCGCTACCAGTGGCGTGGGAGGATACATATTCTTTGGTTGAATGTATGCTGAGTAAATCTTTTTCTTGTTTTTTGTTCTTAACTTCTTAAACCTGAAGAATTCATACAGCTCTTGCTTGGATCGAGCTAGGATATTGTTAAGTTGACGTGAGTATCCGTGGTTGCTGATTTTTAGTCCTAGAACTATGCCTGATTGTTTGCATACGACTCTTTCCCCATTAACTTGTATTGGAGCGGTCTTGTTTCGTTTTATCGGGATGATTGTGAATTTGTTGGTGTTTGTGGCAATTTTCCAGCGACGTTCGTATGCATTGATGTTTTCTATCTGCCACTCAGTCATCCTAGCCATAATTTTCTCACTCTTGTAGGGAAACACTACTATATGTGATACGTCGGCCACGAACTGTATATATGTATATATATGAACTCTGGTGTATATCGCATATAGTAACGGGCTGATGTATCCGCCTTGAGAGACACCTTCTTCTAATACAAATACGGGCCCTTGGAGCTCTCCAATTGTGATGAAGGTTCTTCGGTCCATGAAATAATTACAGATTATTTTCTCCAGCCTGGGGTTTAGTCCCAATTGGAGTATCGTGTACTGTAGTCCCCGCCGCCAGACTTTATTAAATGCCTTCCTTACCTTCCTCAGCACTAGGTCGGCATATTTCTTTACCTTCTCTATCTTCGCCAGTTTCTCTGTGCTCATTGCCAGTGCAGTATCCGTACCCCTCTGCCTCCTAAACCCATGTTGCTGTTGGTTGTGTAGTCTGTTGACATCGAGGTAGGGTTGCTCCTTGTTGGCAATGATATTCTCAATAATTTTTCCTCCAAATTCGAACAGAGAGATTGATCTATAGTTTGCTGGGGAGGTAGGGTTTTTGCCCGATTTTGGAATAAATATAATTTTTTATATTTTCCACTCATCTGGGTAGTACCCAGTGTTGAGGGCCGCATTCATAACATTTAGTAATCCTTGGGTGATGTTAGGCGGGGCATTTGCGAAGTCTGCCTTTGTTAATCCGGTGAAGACTGGCGCCGTTTGTTTAAAGTCCATCAGAGTTTGTCTGAGTTCCTGGTGGGTGATTTTCTTCCATAACCATCCATGGGTCTCTCTTCCGTGGTGTTGTTAAAGGGATAGGTTCAGTCTATTTCTGCATTTAATTGGTTCATGATGTTATTGCCAAATTCCGTATCGAAGTTCTCCTCTTCTTCTTGGCTAATCTTGAAGATGTTCACCCAGTAGCGTCTAAATTCGGCTTCCAGTTGGTAATAGATGCAATCAATCTATGTCGTTTTCTTTTATTGATAGGAGAAATTATTAGCCACTGACAACTCGTAAAAATAGCAGTACCAGATGTCGCCACGTTTATTATTTCTTTTTTTTCAGAACAAGTTCCAGATTAAATTCATTTCACAGTTTATCAAACCCTCACCCACATAATGAGTACAGCAAAAAAAGTTAAATTATCAGAAAATCAGTGTAGTAGCACAATTTTCCAAAAATGGTGAACAACTGAATATGGCGTTATAGAACGAAATAATAAAGCTCTTTGCATTTTATGTGATCAACAATTTACTAGCAGAACTTGGAATGTGAAAAGATACTTTGAGTCAAATCGCAAGTGTTTATTAGAAAGAAGTGACGAAGAACGTAAAGAATATATCGCACAAGAGGCAATAAAAAAAACTACCCAATCTCAAAGTTTGTTGAAATTTGTAAGTGGCACCTCAGATGTGAATTTAGTGACAGCAAATTTTAGCATTTCTCATACTATTGTTCAGCAAGGTAAACCCTTTGATGAAGAAGAGTTTCTTAAATATTGTTTTCTTAACTGTGCACCTTTTCTTTTTGAAGACTTTAGTAACAAGGACAAAATAATTAAGCGTATTAAAGAGCTTCCTATTTCCAGAAACATTGTTAAAAGCAGGGTAATGACCATGCATTCAAATATTTAAGAACAATGCAAAAGGACTTGAACGCGTGTGATCATTTTTCAATTTGCCTTGATGAAACCACTGATATTACTTCGGCTTCTCGATTGGCAATTTTTGCAAGATATTCTAGTGGTCATGAAATGCTCTAAGAGTTGCTTAGCCTAGAAAGCCTGTCTTTAAATTTCCCAGGAAAAAAATATTTGTGATATTGTACTTAAATCACTTGGCGACAGAAACAGATATATCAAAAATTGTATCACTTAGAAGAGATGGAGCACCCAATATGGTGGGCCGAAAGCTTGGATTTGTGAAACTTTTCATTGATATCGTCGAACATTTTGTAGTGCAGTTTCACTGTATTTTTCATCAAGAAGCAATGTGTTCTAAAGTTGGATTAAAAGAAGTGGAAAATATTACAGCGTCAGTCACAAAGATAGTTAATTTGATATCAGCACGGGCGTTGCATAAACGTGAATTCAGCTCGTTACTGGATGAAGTTGAATCAACTTATGGTGATTTATTGATGTACAGTATTGTTCGGTGGCTTAGTAGAGGCAAAGTTCTTGAACGCTTTGTTGAATGCATAAATGAGATACAGCTTTTCTTAGACGTGAACAAAATTGAAGGCTATCCGGAACTACATGATGAGTCCTGGATTCGGCGGTTGATATTTTCACAGATCTCTCATTGCATTTGAATGAACTAAATGTTAAACCCCAAGGCTTTGGTAAAACTATTGATATCATATTTGGACATTACTGCATTTGAAATCAAACTTACCATTTTTGAGCGTGATATTGAAATTAAAACTTTTAAGTACTTTCCAAGATTAAAAAAGAACTATGAAGAAGTTAATTAAAAAGTTGAGAATGATATCGAACACGATCAAGGTTTCTTTTTGTCAGCTTTATGTTCTTTAAAAAATGAATTTTCATTATTTCATTAAGATTTTCTCAGTTTAGAGATCTTGAAGAAATATTGCTTTTCATTAAGCACCTAGATAAAGCTAATTTTGAAAAAAATGAAAACGAATCTGTTTGAATGGCTTAAAATAGAAGAACTTGAAATGGAATTAGTAGAACTTCAATCCAGTTCTATTTGGAACCAAAAATTCGTCACTCTTAGAGGTAATTTACTCTTATGTTGCCAAAGCAGTAATAACATTTTTTTCTTCTACGTATGTGTGTGAGAGTCTGTTCTCATCTATTAAATACACTAAAAATAACAGAAGAAGTCGATTAACTGATGAGGCAAGTGCTACATGTTTACATTTAAAGACAACGAACTATCGCACCGACATAAAGGAATTTGCTGGAAAAATTCAGGTTCACAAGAGAAATTAAATAGGTAAGTTTATATTTTAATTTCTTTATTGTACAACATAACATATATATTCATATACTCGTGTGATAAAATCATAATGTGATATTCTATTTAACAATATAAATTTAGAAGTGACTCACGACGATGTAAAAATGACTAAGATATAAAAGTATCGATACGCCTAGCATCAAAGTTTTGCCACTACTGGTAAAGAGGATTTTCAAATCATCCCGTCAGCGCTGTCAGACAGCTCGGAGATAGATCGGTAAGACCAATATTTTTGTGATACAAGATAATGAGGCTTCAGTTTTCTTCTCTAGCTGGATATTAAATGTTGAACCTAAATCTCCAATCGAAGGCGGTTAAGGTCTTATCGTCGAGTTTGGTCTGACTCCAAATGTTCTTAACGGATAATCCGCTCGTAGGCTGGGCTCGAAAGGTAACTTGGTTATCGCTTGGTAGAAGGAAGGACTCGGAAGAAAATGGCCGTTTTTGTAATCTTTAATCTCGGCTTAAAACTATCTCAATTCGGGCAAGCGAAATAGTAGAGTCTTGGCTATCAGTGTTAAGTGTCAGTGTTTCGTGTAAGTCTCCTTCTGCGTCAGATTTGTTGGGTGTATGGACGGATGGATCGACGACGATAAATGGACTTGTGACGCGAATAATGCTACTAATGTACAAGTCAGAAAAGAGAATCACGAATCATGCAGTGTTTCCATCCGTCTTATTTATACCAACGCCAATGGTAGGCTAAAGTATAATAGACTAGTGAGGGCTATGCTCTGCTATGCTAGGCTATGTTAGGCTATGCTAGGTAATACTATATTAGGCTACGATAAGCTACCTGACCTAGGCTATAATAGGCTAAACTATGCAAGGTTTTTCTAGTCTAGGATATACTAGGCTAGGTTATAATATAATACCCTTGGATATATTATGTTATGTGTGGTTATGCTAGGATAGGCTATACTAGGCTAGCCTATAGTATGTTAGGCTAGGCTATCGTATGCAAAGATATATTTGATAGGCTATACAAGCCTATTCAAGCTTAGCTATACATGGCTAGGCTACTCTAGGCGACGCTAGGCTAGGCTCTGCCATGCAATGCTAAGTTATTTTTAGTTAGTCTAGCCTAGGCTATAGTAAGCTAGGCTACACTAGGCAATCTTACGCTAGGCAAGGCTATACTAGGCTATACTATAATATGCTAGGTTAGACCAGGGTCTACAAAGCTAGGCTTGGCTATACTAGGATACGATAGACTAAGCTATACTAAGCTAAGGTAGGATAGAGTAGGCCATACTATGCTAGGTTATACTAGGCTAGCTAGATTATAATAAGGCAAGCTAGGTTAGGCCCGGCGCAGGTAGGCTATTCTATTTTTGGCTAAGTTATCCTATGTTTGGCTAGGCTTGGCTATATTAGGTAAATACAGGCTAAGTTATACTATGCTATGCTTGGCTATGATATGCTATGCTATACTAGGCAAGTTTAGGCTAGGCTATTATAAGCTATACTAGGCTATGCAATACTACGCTATGCTAGGCTAGGCTATTCTCTACTATGCTATGCTAAAATATGTGTCTATATTATGCTATTTTAGGCTAGGCTAGACTATGCTATGCTATACTATTATGTGCTATGATATGGTATACTATGCTATGCTATGTTATACTACGTTCTGTTATACTATACTGTGCTAAATTATGCCATGCTGTGCTATGCTATACTGTGATATGCAATAATATTATATGATATTCTATGCTCTAATCTGCTATGGAATATTATGCTATAATATGGAATACTGTGCTATTAGTGTGTGTCGTTCTTTTCAACCTTCTAATTACATAAATGAGGGGTGCTCAAAATTGCAGCCCTACCTATGAATTCTAAAGTTATTATTTTTTTTTATAATTTTAGTTCTACTTGGTTAGCTCCTCAAAAGTTTTGACTTATTTTTGTCATCTAGGGGAATTAAATGACTAATATTACGAGGCGCGGTCAATAAGCTTTGCAATTCGGATTTAAGGAAACGAGATATGAGGAAAAGTGTTTTATTATTTTCCAATATAACTACCCTCGGCTTCAATGCACTTGCGCCACTTGTCCCTGAGGCTTCGAATTCCCGACAACCAGAAATCTCCCGATTGCTGTTCAATCCACTCCTGGACGGCGAGCTATACATCTTTATCATCCCCAAACAGGCGTCCACGCAGTGCAGCCTTGAGCTGGCGGAATAAAAAGTAGTCGCTAGGGGTCAGATCTGGACTGTAGGGGGGATGGTTGAGCTCCTCGAATCCGCACTCGCGCAGGGCAGCTTGTGAAACTCTGGTCTTGTGGACTTTGACGACGTTGAAGTCGATCATGGGGTGTGAGGTTTCTATGGACCCAACGGACAGAGACCTTGGTCATGGTTAAAGTGTCGTGGATGATGTTGATAACACTTCCATGTGATATTCCAAGTTCTCGCTCGATTTCTTCGACCTTCACCCGTCGATTTTCAAGGATCATCCTCTCCACACGGGCCACATTGTCCTCGTTAGTCACGTCTGACGGGCGTCCTGGACGGTGGTCATCTTCAAGGGACTCACGACCATGGCGGAACTCCCTATTCCAGCAAGCTATGGTTGCATAGGAAGAAACGGGGTCGGTGTATGCTGCAACCATGGTTCATGGATGTCTTTTGCATTCTTGCCTTCCTTGGTAAAAAATTTGATCACTGCGCGGTGCTCAACTTCTCCATTTTTGAAAAATTTGTGACTGACGATCTGCGATCAGCTACTGCTTCTTAAATAGACGAGGCAAGAGCGTGCGGCTGCAGGTCCTGACTTGTCATAACTTGTCCCAAATCCATCACAAACAGCCATTCCCCTTCCTCTGTTTTGCCCTACCGATTCGCAAAACTTATTGACCGCCCCTCGTATATTAATAATTATATCTATTTCATTTTGTTTTCTTATTTCACCGTTTGAAACATATTCATCAGTGTGCTAAAGATTAAGTGGCGTTCAATACTACCATTCTACCAGTGGGATTTGATCAACAACTGCTTTTAAAATTAGGTCAAGACTGGCTACATTCACACATTTGAATCCCTAAATTGAAAATAGCAGAGTTGTTGCCATCTCAATTCCTAACTCTGGTTGACGTTCTGAAATGTGGATGTGAGAAACTACCCAGCAGCCAATCTTGCAAAGGATATTTACCCTAAAGTGCTTGAAAAGTGGCAACGAGCGAACAGTTCTTTTCTAGCCCCCGTTGTAAATTCAAGAGTCACTGGGAGCAGGTCAAAAACATACCCCTTGGGAGAAGAGAGCTACAGGCCTAAGGCACTGTCATTACAAAACTAAAATTGTTTTTTTTTCTCTGTGAATTTGGCTGCCTTGGTTGCAAAAAGGAAACTCAAATTAATTTAAATCCCCTATTGAGTTGAAGATCTCTGTGAAGGAACTTGCTTTCTTTGAAGTTTAGAGAGAAATGATTACTTCTTTTGGACCACATCAAGTTTGCTTTCGAGATTTACTTGAGTAAAATAGACAAGTCAATAAGTAAAAGCGACAAGAAGGTGAAGGAAGAAGAGTTGCTTATATAAGTAGGCCAATGTTTCAATGCCATCAAGTGAAATAATTTTCTCTCCTGAAGAAAATGAAGAAAAAATAGCTGATGCTCAAGATGGAAAGGATTGAATTTATAAAGTGACATTAAACATACCAACCACATCTTCAAATTCCATTAAAAAGCAACCTGGGAATTATTATTGGCGGCAGTAACATCATAACTATTCGGCTGATTCTAACGAAATTTGAAAATCTCATATTGTTTTACATTCTCTTTCAAATAACATAATTGCCTAAAGTCCTCCCAAGGTTAGCCCGGGAATTATTTTGTTTTGGCAATAACATCATAACTATTCGGCCTATTCAAACGAAATTTGAAACCCTTAAGGTGTTTACATTCTCATTCAAATGATAGAATTGCCAAGGTCCTCCCAAGGTTACTCCGGGAATTATTGAAAGTTTTGAAGGTCGTAAGGTCATAAATCAGAATAAGTGATGGCACGCGACTTTTTGGTTAGCAGACCTTGCTTTTTTTAAGATTTCAGTACAATTTGATATCAACAATTTGATATCAACGTTCAAATGTTGGCCGAATGTTAACAAAGTATTGGCAACGTTCACCAATTTATTTTAAGTAGGAGAATAAAAATCATTGCATGGTTATAAGCGCTTAAAGTATTGAAATAACATACGGTATATTTGTATAGATTTTTTTTTTAATTTTATGGAGCCCATCTGGCAACTACCATATATTTGTATAGAGTACCTTACCTACATGTGTTCTTCGAACCCGTTATTTGACTGCACAAGATAGGAATTGATAAAATCAAGTCAATACCGTTCATTTGAATAGTAGACTTGAAGATCAAGCACCAGTCCCCATCCTCATTATCCTTGATCTTTCTCTGAATTTTCTCATTCCTGTTGATTATTATCCTTTTAATTTTGATTTCCCCTTCCAATGACCATCATTCCTCATTGGTTATTATACTTGTTTCCTTTTTTTTTCGAAGAGTCACCCCCTTTTTTGAAATCTTGAGTCGATCCACATTTTTTGTTTATTGACAAAAAAAGACAAATGGAGGGGATGAATGTTAGCAACATTTAAGTTTTATGCAAATAAAAATTGGATTCTTTGTGAAAATGCAACACTCCTGGAAATAAATTTTCAGTTTTCCTGCGTGTTTTTACGAGTGCTGTAAATTCAATAGAGCTAACGACCTCGTTAGGATTAAATTATTCGAAGACTTTTAAGTTAATGTCTCATAGTTTTTTCCGTGTAATTTAGTTCATGCGCGTACTTTTGAGTACCTATGCTCGTTGTACGAAAGTGCTGATGGAGGCTTATGGAGCCTCTTTGGCTCCCAGCATTTTAGGGGAATGATTCCATTTTATTTTTCATAATGTTTCTATTTATGTCTTAGTCTCTTTCTCTGTCTGTCTTTTCTTATTTCTTTTCAAAGCATGGATAGACATAAGGCGACACCATAAATCCCCCTCTCCCTCAAATTCGAGAGATAATAAAACCTAGCAGATCAAAGAACCACTCAAACACCTTAAAACAACCCCTAAAATACAAATGACCGCATAGCCGTCCTGTGACCTATCCCTCCCGTCTGATTCGAGCGACGCTAAAAGTCAGGGGTAATCCCGGATGATAAAGTCCTCTGAAGTGACGTAAATATGCGAACTGTTCTGTGGTCTTACCTAGCATAGAGTTAGTGCAGATACAAGATTACGGGCTTGGCTGATTAATCCCAAAGCCTCTTTTGTTTCATTTTGACAACGGGAGTAAACTTATTAGTCACGGTAACCTTATTTTAGGTGGCCAGAATTTTGTATTCCACCACTACTCATTTGGTACGTCCAGGTAGTTATGTAACCCGTGGTTTCTCGGAAGCCGAGTGATTGAAGAAATAATTGGCCACTTTGGCATGGATGCGTCTTCCGTTATTTTGGGTGATTTGGGCGAATGTAATGGAAAATTGTCCGACAGAGATCAGTATAAGACTGTTTCATTTACATTGGCATAATTCCTGTTTCTTCTAACATTAAATGTTGGCTAATGCTCAATGCATTTACTGCTATTACTACTGCAATAATAATAGTTTAATAATGGTAATAATTTAAAAACCTGTATTTTTCTTTCTTTTTTTAGAGGACATTATTTGCGTCGCTAAACAAAGCCTATGGTATGGTATTATATGGTACCGAATGCATCATCTTCTCGGTCGTCCTTAGATACCCTTGGTTGCCTTTTATTACATTTCGATGGCCCCGAGTGGGAAGGGGGATATGATTTTCCTTGTATTTCGCCCTTTCAACTTTGGGAATTAGTGACCCAAATGATGACCCCTTTTTTCGTAGGGAGTGATGTTAAGGGCAGTTGACTCCTTTTACGGTTCGTACTGATCCGATGATCAACCCGAACCGATCTACTTTTGCGGTAACTGCCGATGGTCCAATCCTTACTCCCCACAAGAAGTATTTGCCACCATGAAAACCAGCGTTGCCATTAATGAGCAATGAATGCCATATATAATTGGCTATGGTGTAAGATCTAGTGGAAAAACGTCTCCGATTTAATTTATGAAACTTGGGTACGGTTAGTCGCAGGATGGAGGTCAACTAGGTCAAAACAGCTATTTTACATTATGTGGACATTTTAAGCATTATGTTTTTCCGGAATACGTGTATTTAAACACGTACAAAACCTTTGATAAACAGTATACTGAGTATAAATATACATTTAAGCTATAACGAAAATAATTTGAAATTTTATCTTAAAAGTTAAGAAAACGAAGAATCCATTTCATAATATTTTCGTGGAATTACTCATTCGAAGCTTCCTGGAATGAATTCTTGCAAGGTGCAGAGAGATAAGCAAGTATTTGTTCCCTCTGGTCACTCCTGGTATATTTTCTTTAGACTACATATCCACGACCAGGGATTTCGGTTACTGTTGGATGTTATACTGGGACGAACCTGTGTTATAATACCATAGGAGGTTCAGAGCTCAACGCTTTAGTATATAAAGAGCGCTAAAGAAGGTCTAACGTTTTTAGCATGTCCATTTGGATAGGATGTTATAGGTAGAATTTTTACCCAAGAATCGGTATTCTTTTAGTTTCTGAACTTTTTTTTCCAGTTTTAATTAACAAAATACAGTTTTAATTCTACAAATCTTATCATTCACCTTTCGATCATTCTATATGTAGCTACAGTTGGACTAGAATATTAGATGCAGAAAAGAGTTATGTGATATGTTAAATGTACTAAAAATCCGTAGTTTGCATCGAAAAAGGACTAGAAAATGTGCATAGAATCCTTGGTGGGAGAAAAAATCAGTTAAATTTTGTTGTCTCGTGTATGTATATTATGGAAACCATTTTCGAACCTTTGGATTCATATTATTTGAAAGTTTTATAATTAATTCTTGGCTGTTAAAGTTAAGCCAATGTGGCTTAACTTTAGTCATTAAGAAAAAGGTGTTTCCATTCATCCATGTTGTAACCCTTGAATGTTGTGATATTATAATAATAAACATATAAAAATATAAATATAGTTGCAATGTAAATAATGAAAAAATCCGTTTCTATTCCTAAAAGAGGATTTTAGGTGGTAGTTATGGGATCTGTGCTCTTAAGTGCGAAGACACCCCTGAATGCTTTATTATTTTTATATTACTCTTATCTTTTCTAATTATCTTAATTTATGTATGGAATTACATAGATTGCACAAATTTCTATTTTTGAAAAAAAAAGCCCGAATAAATATTATTATTTCTACTCCATGTTGTGGCTATTGACTTTATGATGTAATGGTTAGCCTATTACTACGTATATAACATCACTCATTGTTAATATCAATGGATTAATGACGAAATTAACCCCCCAAAATCTTAATTTGTAATTTTATTTAGGATATGACAATATTTACGCAATTTATACATGTTATAAATTTAATATAATCATTATCAACTCCCTTTCTGTTATGTGCCATGGTCATTGTCGGAATATTTTTTAGCGTGGGGGAATTTTCATTTGCTATGTAAAGACTATAATTAACATAAACTAACCACCGTCCTCTTTTCATCAGGCCTGCCTGCCCTTCTATCCTATGGGATCCCATTTCCACATATCTTCGGGAGCTAAATTGGAAAATCCCTCCCTTTGTCCTTCTTTCAATAAATAAAGTGTGGTAAAGCCACACACAACAGAACAACCATGGTTGGGGCGTATCTGAAAGAACCAAGCGTTTTCGGAAGGTATAATACGGATTCAGACTCCTTTCAAAAATATGTAGAACTCCGGGAACATTAAGAAGAAAAGAAACAATTTCTGCCCCGTGAAATTGTGAGGCAGGAATGACTAATACATTTTAGGCTAATAATTATGAGTAATATCCATCGCCGGAGTTACCTTCGGCTCAAGTGGTTGTTCTTTTGAATAGCCTGATCACCTTTTCTCAGACACAGGTCTAAGTAGAACAAAAGCGAGAAGGACGAAGTGCCAGATTTATGGAAAACCTTTCACGACCCTTTGCTATTTCAAGAAAGAAAACAGAAAATCCCACAACGAATTTCTTTCCGGGTTAATTCTATACTTGCTTATTTTTATTGGGGGAACTAAATTTTACTTAGAAGGTAAATATGCTAATCTTTTCTCTTGAATACTCGTATCTTAGGGATAAGAGCTCGAATTTGAAGTATCGGCCTAATATTATGAGAGGCTTTGCGCCCGCCTAAACTAATAGGGTGGAGAGTTATGAAAAAGAAGTCTGTATTTAACTCGAAGAAGTTATAATTAGTTTATTAAACGAAGGAGGAACGGGAATCAGGAATTAAATGTTGTTATTTAATATAGGGGTTGATGGTGGCTTTATTTCTTGCAGTTTATTTCAAAATTGATTAAAAATTATTATATCCATCGTCTGAAACCACTCGAGAATTCTTTAGAGGATAATAGGCACACTTCGTGCAGTACGACATATAAACATGCACATAACTACCAACTTACATACAATAGACATACATTTATTAAGTAGGTCTTAACTACGTCGTTTAAATTCTCCAACTTTGATGTTGCCTATTTAAATTCTACCCAAACTGCCTCAGATAAATGCGAAAGAGTTAACTAATCTTACATAGGTTTATTTCATGCATAGTGAAGTAGTCGAATACTGGTATTTGAATGTCGAGACACGTCTAAAGTCGATTAAAAAGAGTTAAACATTCAAAATAATATTTTATATTGTGCAAAATAACCAAATCACCCGAGACTATACGAGTAAAGCAACAGCGATTGTTTGGCTGCAATAATTCACTAGTCAAAAATGAAAGAAGAATAAAAAATAGCTACAGGATAATTACTGATTTCATTGGAATCCCCTCATTTTTTTTTAATTACTTTAAATATAAAATATTATTTATAAACTGCATTAGCAATAACAAAGATGCTACCATTAGTCTGTATCGATGGTACTCTGGCAAAATTAATGACATTATAAAAATGGTAAATAAGTTTGATTCTGAGTTTCCTTACGAGGCATAAGTACGTACTCTTGAATTCGTCTACTCTGTGTATGAACACGTTCCTCGAGGCTTATAATACGGTGATACAAACCCAGTATGTAAGCATTGGAATGACCATCTTTGCGATAACTTAAAAATACAAAACAAGTCAAAAGTAAACAAATATTAAGAAAACAACAACAGAAAATGAACGATCAAATGAGAGGAAGCCTATTAAGGGACCCCTGGGGAGCTCCGCCTTTACCAGGGACCCGAACGAGCCACCAAACAATATAAAAGAAATAAATAGTATGGGAGAGGCCTCCAACCACCTCCCAAAACTATCACACCACAACCTGGCGTGCAAAACCCCACGTCCCCCTAGCAATATGGACAATGGGAATCTACCCCACTTGTCACCTTAGCTGGACAGGTACCGTTTACGAAGCTCCCCCAGACTAGGAGAGTCAACCAAAATGTGGTGTATAGTCTTGGGGAACAACTAGTATCTAGAGAAAGGTTGATGGAAGCGCTCCTTCAGATGGCGCTGCGTCCCGCAGAAAATAACTAGATACTGTCGAGACTTGGGGAATATACCCACTGTAAAAAGACGCAGCGAAATATTAGGCAATTTTAAATTACAGAGCGCTTCTCCCACCTTCTTTCCATGTATGATCCCTGCCATGTAGTCAGTGGGGAGAAGAGTGAAACGTCTCTCCGGTTGCTCATTTAGTTGAGATTTGTCCCCCCCCCCATCAGCGTTCTTGTTCCCAGCTAGCTGTAAATGTCCTGAAACCCCGGACAAGACGATTTTGACTTCTACTTGAACCTCGACAGCCATGGTGTCATGGATACTGCGAAACAGGGGATGTAAATATTACTATGAGTCAAGGAATAGGTCACCTCCCCAGACAATATGTCTATATATACATATATGTATCTATTGGTTGGGAGGAAAGAAATAAAAGCCACGAAAATATGCATATATATATACAGTTATATACACATATATCCTTTAATGTACGTACGCGTCTTTCCTTCGCTACGTACAAGTACATTCACTTCGTAAAAGTAATCCGTTGATTACGAGGTATAAGAGTGCGATTTTAATACAGGGGCCGATAGCGCTTAATGAATTTACCAAGCTGCAGTTCAAGGATATATTTAAAGAGTGAAACCAAAAATATAATTTTAATAAGTCACTAGTTAACACATATATACATACGGGAAATATAGGAAATGTAAATAAGGAGAATTCTGACAGAATATAGATTAATTGGCAATCGGGTAACGTTAATTACTTGTTAATCAGCTTTTAAATGGGATACTATAAATCAGTTATACAGAGGGAAGATTTATATGTCGAAAAGTGGGTCGATTAACGGGAGATACAAGCAAGGGTCGTTGTACCTTAAAGGGGTCACCTCGAGGAAGGGGAATCTTTTAGCGACTCAGCGCGGGGGAATGGAGATGGAAAATGGTCGTGATTCTCGGCCGAATATCCTGATGGTGACGAGGATGAAGGGGGGGGGGCAGAAGACAAGTTCATGATCCTCCTTTAAGACGGACGATAGCACCTCTGCTCCAGAGAAGTGCAACCTCTAAAAATCGAGACTCTGACGCGGCTCGGCACTTAGTCTCACACGGGAAACTGGAGATCCTTAAGGGGAGGTTCCAGATGAGACGAGAGGAATCCCGGCCAATCCTTCGGGGATGAAACGATTCGAGGCTTGCCCTGAACAGAGTAAGCCTAAGCCTTCACAAAAGAGATGGATCTGCATGTTGAGATCAAACCTCGATGGTATAAGCGAATACCAGGAACATGTGGAAATAGACTCACGATCTGAAGCGAAGGCGACAGGCTCTCCAACTCAATCTGCCGATATTCGAAAACCCAGGGTATTTATATGACGGCCATTTTTGGGGTTTGGTTTCTCCTCGTTGTCAGGCTCAGACGACTGGCTGACCACTTCCGGCGGCCAGATGGATTAGCATCTGTCGCCTGACCCAAATCTTAATGGCCTTTACCATGTATGTGGGAATCTTCTACTAGCAGTTTCCCGACTCCAGAGATTAGCGCTTCATCTTCGAGGTAAAAGCTTTTAGTGCCCAACTTAATTAACTGCACCTGTGAGGCGCTAACGGATATTCAAATTCTTTATTCTTGTATTTTTCTCTTTGGATTCAGAGATTACTCCACGTGGAGTTATACTTAGGAGACATAGAGAGGGAAGGAATTCATGAAACAAATAGCGGGGGTATTCTTCTTGGCATCCCTTTTCCTTATACTATGCCTCAAGGGCACTCAGTGTGTTCTAAGAGTCACTATCCAGTACACAAAGGTCTCGGAACCTGGCATAATGTGCAATCTCCAGTACCGAGTGGTATATTGCAACTAGCTCAGCCATGAGTAGCAGACATTTTTTCACGATATCATTCTAAAGCATTGTTATCATATCATAGGACCAAAATTGAGTGTTCAACTATTAGAGACAGATCGATTAGTTAACAAGGTCAACAGACCTAAGTTGCGTGCTCTTAATTATTTCAATAATTACAAAAATAATAATAATCGTATTATCAATTAAGAAACATATCCTCTGGTGGTTACCATCCGACTGCCCGACTGCCCGACCGCCCTACATACTAACTTATAGGATCACGTGATGCACATGACTAAGAACGATCTTGAAAAGGCGTCTATTTTAAATAATTAAAATTTTTCTTCAGTTTTTAGCGAGGAAAGTCTGAATTACAAATAATGATAAATCAGGATATCAAATAAAAATGTGTCGAAAATGAAAGATATAATAGTGACACTTGATATCAGAGAGGCAAGAAATAAAATAAATTCAAATAAAACTAGCAGTGTAGACGGAATATATACCTAGAGTCTTATGGACGTAAATAAAAAATATATATATACTTTCTGAACATAAACTTTGTCCCTGCGGATTGGAAATATGAGTCTTTCCCATAATCAAAACAGACATACCCGATCAAAAAAATAATTATCGACCAGTAAAAGCTTGACATCATTAATATACAAACATATGGAGACCATTATTGACATGGAACTACGTAATCATTTAGAGAGTAATGAACTTTTAGCAAATCCTCAACACGGTTTCAGTAAGAGAAAATCCTCAAACACTTTTTCAGTAAAGGAAAATCCTTAACACAGTTTCAGTAAAAGAAAATCCTCAACACGATTTCAATAAAAGAAAATCCTCAAAAAAGTTTTAGTAAAAGAAAATCCTCAACACGGTTTCAGTAAAAGAAAATCCTCAACACAGTTTCAGTAAAAGGAAATCCTTCGAGTTTCCTAGCTTCAAACCGGAAAAGCTTAGAATTTCCTAGCCCTAAATCCAAAAAGCTTCGAGTTTCCTAGCCCTAAACCCGAAAAGCTTCGAGTTTCCTAGCCCTAAACCCGAAAAGCTTCGAGTTTTCTAGCTATAAATCCAAAAGGTTTCGAGTATGAATGGAGTTTCGCGAACAAAATGAAAGCCGTTGGGGATTAGGAAATACGTTGAACTCGCGCGTACAGACGCATTATACAGTGTGCATGACGGACGTGACGTGAATGTCATTTCACTTGCGTCGACAAAAAGTCTCTCTAAGGGAGGTACGAAGCTGAGCTCCAACTTGTTTAGGACTCGATTGGTGTATATGCTCAGTCGAGATCGGCCCCGGGCCAAGTTAGAGCGGATGTTGACTGGGAAACACGCCTAACACACGCGGACAAGCACATCATGTACATTTAGTCTGCATAGCATAACATGAGGGGCGTCTCCCTTACGTCAACAATGAGGCTCTCTTTAGAACAAACGGAGACTGGCATGGGGATCGAATCTATCACCCTCGATAGACTTTTGGATTCAACAGGATCAATCTCGCAAACAAAATAGCAGTAAATCGAAGAAGGCGGGCCTTATCAGCCCCTCACGTGCTGAACACTACAGAGCGAAGAATCTCCATTGCGTGAGTAGAAAAGACCCTGAGACTGCGAATATGTGAAGCCCGGTTGAGGCCAGGGTCAAATACAAGCCCAAGGAATTTGTGAGAATCCGTCACGTTCAGGAAACCCTCACTTAATGAATGGTCCGGGTCTGGGTGTTTTCTGTGACGGTGATAAATTGGCAAAACTCTCTTGGCCCGCAAGTTGGAAACTGATGCATTTCAGCATAATGAGAGATGCAGTTCAGAGCCTGGTGGAAACGGTGATCCAGGATAGGCATCTGTGCGAGTTGATTGCTAGCTTTGATGTTCACGACGAGAGTGCCGTGAAGAAACATCCCTGCAGGACATCCATATTGTCGCACGGGCTCAAAGAGGGCTGTTTCTCTGTAAGTCGAGTTGACTATCTCGTAAAATCTTAGACACAAAAGTGGAGAGGCGTTCTACTTTGCCCTATAGAACAGAGGATCTTTATTAGATCGTATCGCCATCCAGTATCGTGTGACTTCTCAAAATAAAAATAATAAAAGCCTTGAAGATTACATTCTCCCCCTGGAGCAAAGTATGTGACATAGAGTGGATCTTATATAATATGAACTGTGAAGACGAGAGATCACCTTCGATGACCAGAAAATAAGCTAATCCTAAAATTTACCAATTTCTCTACCAACTTGCTCTAGTAAGAGGTGAGAGAAATTGAGCTTAAGCGAGCCGGCATGGAGTGATTTCTCCTCGGCTTCATAGCAACCATTTATCAGGAATCTGGAAAGATACTCTCAGATACTTTGGAACAAAGCTACTAGAAAATACAAGCATTCCTCTCCTAATGAATACACATAGGTAAGGCATTCACACAAGAAGCGAAAGCGAAAGGCTTTCGTTCAATCAAAACAGGTCATTGAAGGGTTTCCCAACTCTAGAAGTGAAGTACAGTAGGCTTTAGCAACCGAGAGTACATAATGTACTTAGAATGCTGGGTGAGCATTTCCAGACTGGAGGATGAGGAAAAGGCGGTTGCGAAGGATTCGATCACTGGCATTGGGTCAAGAGGATTGTTTTGCCTTCCTGGAGAACGGGACAGGAAGGAGGGGGTCTTGTAATAACTTACTTCGAATCCTTTTACTTACATCCATACTTTTGCAAGATAGGGGCTTTTCATTGAGTGAAGACACGTATTTCTCTATGGAAAGGGTTGATAGTGCTTCAAAACGCAAAGAATTTTGGTCCTCGCCTGACGAAATTCTACACTGGCTGAAATCGCTGAAACAGTGCTTATAACGCTTATATGCATAGAGTTCTTCACTAGTGGCGATCTCACCCTCGGCCAACCAACAAGAAAGCAGACCATGTGCAAAACGGCCAGACGCTCAAGAGATATAAGACCAGTCCACAGCGATGAAGTTGCTGGAAAAGAACTAAACTACCTCATTAACTGACATAAGCTCTTCGACTGTGATTATGATGTTAATAATTTCCTCTACTACAGGCATCGTGTTCGATCCAAGCACCACCAAGGAGGCATCTCGAATAGTGGTGTCCCAATAAAAGATATTTGAATGGGAAAGTGGCCGCTACCATGGGATCTTCGACTACCTTCCATCCAAAGTCCTTTTGTTCATTTGGAGAAAAAAAAGACAAATAAAGGCAAGGTAAAAACTGGGTTTAAGATAGAGGTGCTAATTCTTTCACATTAAGGAAATCGATATCCAGCTATTCAACCAGTTCCACTATACCCTGGTTTATTAGACTGGCTGTGTAGTCCCTCGCCTGTGGATGTGGATCATCCGTGTCTCCCAGAATGAGAAAGTTCCTTGGTAATCGGCATAGGATATGGTGAAGCTTCGCTTTATAAAAGTCAGCTGATAGTGGAATATATAGGGAAACAAAGAGATACCTCTAGTTCAGTGCGGCCGCCATTCTGTGAAGTGAGGGTTGTGAAACCCCTATACATCGGGAGGGAAGCACCCAACATGGTGTCCTGAATGAAGACGGCCACAGGGGAAATGAAAGAGACAACTGGTTATCCCAGCATCTACGACAATTTCAATGATAGGGCCGCGCTATTTGCGGCCAGGGCTTACGCCCTACTCTCTGCTAGCCGGAGTAATTTCCTGTAAGATCTCTGTTTTCCCGATCTGTGTAACCTTTGCACACACACTTGCTTTATCAGGCAGCATAAGCCTGTACGCGGTAAATGCTTGCTATTTTACACACCAACCACAACTGGCAGATAGCTTTCGGTCGTACAAAGAAAGGATGCGTTTACTTTCACTTTTCAGTCCTCTGTCTGTCTGTCTGTCTGTCTGTCTGTCTCTCTCTCTGTTCTCTCTCTCTCTCTCTCTCTCTATATATATATATATATATATATATATATATATACATATATATATATATATATATATATATATATAGTTCTATTTCCATATTTGAGACTAATAACATATTTTTCTTGGAGGTAAATTAATAAGACTAATCAAATGTTAGATTTTGTTTTAGTATGTTTGTATCATAATTTGAAGGTGAAATATACAGAAGTTTAGAGCCCAAACCCATTTTATTAATAAATACAGTTAATTGATGCGCACAGTCATTAGAGAAGCAGCAGGCCCATACATGGAGAGTGTCCGAATGCTTCATCTTGGCCACGACACAGGACTCGTGAAAGCGCTCTTTTTTTTTCCTCCTAACGATAGATCTTCCAGAAGCTCTAAACAATTGGAAGGCAGCTTCGTCAAAGAATATCTCTTTTCCCCAGTATTCGAGGCTAGGTATTTTCTATATTTCCTACAAAAGGGGAGCTTATCCGTAAGGTGACTTTTGGTGAGATGAGGCTTCTTCGCCGCCATTCCTTATGTGAAACCTTTGTCGTAAAGTCTCCGCCTCAGTGTGCGCCCTGGGGGTGTTCGCACCTGCCTCTTTCGAATCGTGAGCAAGCTTGGCACTTTATGCAAGTCGTTTCTTGAGGAGGCAATCGTGGTGTTCGTGAATAGTGCATGATTCCGCTAGTTATGGTTTCCATGGGGAATATGATCATTGTGAAGGAAAATGAGTATGATTTCATAACGCTGACCAGCGTGGTTATTTCTGTGTTTACAGTTTACATAGAATGGTGCGTAGTACACGGTCTGTACAAAATTTGGAAATTCGTGAAAATTATACTAATGAAGATTTCGTTTTGAAACTACTCTATATTGATTACGTAACATTGTTTCGTGTTTGAATGAGAAAGGGCGACCAAACAATGAATAAAAATACAAGATATCAAAGTGCAAAGTTGATAATTTTTTCAATCTTAAATGATGTTATTTATGTTATTATCTAACATTATATTATTTTAGATGCAAGATTTAACTATATTCAGTGCTGTGCTAAGAGTATTAAGTAATAGGATAAGTGTCTATATTTTAAAAATATTTCATTCTATTTTTTGGTATTTTTTATTTTGTAGGCTATTTATGTATTCAATTTTATGAATTTCAATTTTCAAGTTGCATTATTGCAGTAAGATGGGGATTTTACATTGCCTAATAAGGTTATTAATATATTTAGGCAATGATATACAATGAGGGCTGTGGATTACTTACTCAGAAATGTTCTATAAAATTAAGAAATTTATTACTTGTTATATTATTTTCGATGCCTATGTAAAATTCTTGTAAAATAACAATTCTAACCTTTTTTTTATATTAATGTCTTTTCATAACATTTGTGTATCATTTAATAGTGGTAGATACTTTAATTTTAGTTGTAGCAGTTAAAAAAAATACAAAAAAAGGGTTAGCAAGGGCGTACGGAGCGTATCCTACATGGCCACGAGGTGTACAAAAACACCTTTTTCAAAAATGACATCATAAATCTGAACTGGTAAATATATTTCAAAGTTCTGTATGTGAAAAATAAGGTATTTATGTGAGTTACTTGTTGGGCCCTTTGGATTCCTGCTAACTTCGAAACTTTAATTTTGATGGCTAAAAAATATGATCCGTGTCCACGTGACCATATATATATATATATATATATATATATATATATATATATATATATATATATATATATATATATATATATACCTTAGAGACCACATCTCATTAAAAAGGTAATCAGTTTTAAACTAAGTAAAAGAAAATCGAAAATTATGCCACACTTTGTTTGGTTCCAGACGATTAAAAATAATAATATAAAAATGGCTCTCGGCCTTTGAGAGCCGTAGTCGTTTATGTATAAGATATAGAGAAAAACTATTAATGATGCTAATTTCATGCACTTTTAAGAGTCAATCTGAGAATTGAGTGAACTGTTCGGATTCACTCTGATTCTTGCACAGATTATAATTAAAGAAGATTCTAAACCCATTTTCATTATTTAACAAAATCCCCCTAAGCCAATTAAGAAGGAATTTAATTCATTTTTCTTTAGCAAAGCAAATAGGTAATTTTCACCCTAGAATTTATAGCGCAATAGCAAAAGGGCGTATCACTCAGAAATTACGTAAAGGAAAAATGTGTAAACAAACTTGTTTAGGTAGAAATAAATGAAAATGTGTGGAATATAAAAGCTGCAGACCTATCTACCTACAGGCATTTGGTTTGAGAGGGTAAACTCTGAGTGTTGGGGCTGGTAAGGCACACAATTCCCCAGACTTCGTATGACATTTCCCTTGCGAATTGTAAATAGTTGAGAAGAAGCTTGGCAAAAAAGTGGTAAAAAAATGCCTAAACGAAATAAAGCCAAGAGAGTCTCAATCTAGGGCGAGTCGGATTACAAGGCTGGGTGCCCAAACTATTGGGATTAAATTGATAGATGGTACCCTGCAAGGAAACTAAATCCCTCCTCTATCAATTGAAGAACGAAAAAGGTTCAATTTAAGCGCGTCCCTTTTTTTCACATCGTTCCATGGATTTATTTATCAGAACGAGATAATATTTACAATGGCTATAAACAATCATTAGTACACTGTTGTTACCAGATTGAATATTTTCATCTTCTGCAGTGTAAAAAGAAGCAAAATGAAGCGAAAGCCGATTGTATTATAATGTAAACTAAAGTAATCACAGGTTTAGAACCTTTGAGCGCGCAACTCAAAGTCAAAGACGGTTCATACAATGCCCCTATTAACAATTACAAGACTCCATTAAGGAGAATAGTCTCGATCGTACGCCTTTCTCACTTATTCTATATACTTCAAATAAAGAAAATGCTTCGCGCTCGCAATAAAGAGGATTTATTCATGACACTTTGAATGTGTAAAGGCAAATTGGGGGCGTTCAAATTTTACTAATGGTGTTCATGTAAGAAAATAGTTATTAATGCTATAATAACATAAAAAGAATAAAACTTTACATCGGGAATTGTAAAAGAGGAGTCTAAGTTATGGTAATCAATTGATGAATTTTTTAGGCCAAATCAGAACACACAAACTTACGAGTCTGACAAGACATTGGAACATAGATTTATAAACCTTAATCTAACATTAATTTATGGCTATATTCAACAAAAGGATAGTTTCGATCCAGAGCCTTCAACATCTATGAGGTAAAAAAAGGGAAAACGACTCATATCTTTTGAATTAATCACTTTGGTTAGTAATCTCAAAGAGATGAAAACTATTCACTTCGAGTTACATAGGTATTTGAAACGCACGTTCAAATATTTGTTGGTTTTATTTTACATAATAATAATCGGTACTAAGAGTCTAGCAATCTTTTGAGGCATGTAATATAAAATCAGTTTCATGAATAGGTAAGAAATAATTTCATGATTTATTTTTTTATTGATCACGAAGGCATCTTAACCTGGAATATATTTCGACGCCATCTTTTTTATTTGCAAGGAATCTTTTACAACTTGCCAAAACAAAGACTCAAAAAGTATGTTATGAATTTACCAATCATTAAACTCGGTATTTTATTATTTATTGATATTTAGTGGAAAAATTGAGTGGAAAAAAAGGGAAGGCATTTGCGTTAGTATTTGATTTTCTAGGAAAAAATAGTTAATAAATGGTGAAGTTAAGTGAAATGAATATTTGTACAATATATTAGGACACATTATTGGGATGTTTTTCCTGTTCTACAACGGAACCAGGCTCCCTACTAGGTAAGAAATGGGTAACTTGACAGTCTCAATAAGTAAGCCAAGAAGCTCATTTATTTCAAGAGCCATTTATTTATTTCAAACAAGTCCCCTGTTCGAAGCACACTGATTTAAAGTATTCTGCAAAAGCATAAAAAAATCTTTTACATTTTAATTTATTAAATAATAATAATGATAAAAATACTGATAAAGCGTTAATGGTAGTAATGACTAAAGATATCATCCAATAACAAGGTAAATTTAAACAGAAACCTCCCTTTTTCATGAGATCTAGGTTGGAACAAAATCTCTGCACCACCCTGTAGAACAATCGGATCATTTGCTGAATGCGTATTGATGAAGACCAATTCAAGATTAAGGCCCAATGTTACGAACGCAAAAATTGCTAAGTCCAACTTTGAACCTTAACTCAAGCGCTTAATTAATTCGCCAATGTTTGGATATGAGAGCAATTTATTTGGAAAATGGATATGATAGGATAAGAGGATAGGATAGAATAGGATAAGATCAGAAAAAAATTGATTAGGGAAATGGAAATGCTAGGATGAGAAAATAGGATAGAATAGGATAGAAACAGAAAAAGGTTTTAGGAAAATGAATAGGATAGGTTAAAATATGATTGGAACAGAGATAAATTAATAGGGAAATGGATATGAAAGGATGAGACGAGAGGATAGAATAGGATAGGATTAGAAAACAATATATTGGGGAAATTGATATGATAGGATAAAATAGAATAGGATCGGAGAACAATTTATTAGGGAAATGGATATGATAGGATGAGAGGATAGCATATAATAGGATTGGAACAAAAATAGTTTGATTAGGAAAATGAACATGATAGGATAGAGGATGTCCAGGACGCATAAAACTCGCATCCGTAGTCGAGCTTCGAACAGACAAAGGATCGATAGAAAAGTCAGGGGTTCAGCGCCCCAGGCGCTGAACGTCACGGAACGAAGAATATCTATGGCGCGGGTACAAGAGACCCTAAAGTTGCGAATATGAGCCTATTAGGTGAAGCGTCGGGCAAATACAAGACCAAGGAAACGGTGCGAGTCCACCACTTACAAGCGCACTCCAGAGAAGGGGGTGAGGGTGACTCCCCTGCACCCATATGCAAAGGAGAGGAGTAACCCCCCTCTCCGGTAAAAGAGATTTTGGGTGTCCCCTGAGAGAGCACAAGGGAAGGAGGATGTCCATTATATCGGTGGAGCTGCCGATGGCGGGTCCAACCATGTTACAGGGGAAGGTAGAGAGAAAGTATTTTTATTATTTTTAACTCATCATTGGGCATGGTGACCCTATTTATGACACGGGATGCATACGCTAATCACCCCACGCAGTAACCTGCCCTGCAAGGGGTGAGTACGTGGCCGGCAGAACAAGCTGCTGCCATTTTAGGCTACTCCTCCCGCCTTCGTGACCTGGAAGCCCATCGGCATGACGGCTCCACCTTAGGCACGGCGCAAAATCTATAGACATTGAAAGGAGAGAGAAAGGGAATTTGATGAAGGTGTGGATGGGGATGAAGCAGATTGTAAAAATCCCACCACCTCAGACCGGAGCTCAAGAGTGATATGACGTTGTCCCCTTCCCTCTCAGCCCCGATATGGTATGGTTGGGTGAGAGGATGCTGGTCGGCGTCTACCCTGTTAAATTAGAGGCCGACTAGAGAAAGCTGTGGGGGAGGTTTTAGGGAAAGTGAGGAAGTAGGGTAGAAAACACAGGCTGTCAGAAAGAATGAGAAAAGGCTAAGCTGGGGGCGGACGGGGCGCTGAGCCCCCTTCATCACGGCGGCCAGGAAGGCAAATCGCCGTGCCACTTACAGGGGGATATGATAGAATAAGACGAAAGGATAGAATAAATAAGAGTCAGAAATAATTTATTAAGAGAATGAATATGATAGGATGAGACGAGAGGATATAATAGGATAGAGTCAGAGAACAATTTATTAAGGAAATGAATATGATAGGATGAGACGAGAGGATATAATAGGATAGAGTCAGAGAATAATTTATTAGGGGAATGAATATGATAGGATGAGCCGAGAGAATAGATTAGGATAGAATCAGTGAACAATATTTAGGGAAATGAATATGATAGGATGAGACGAGAGGATAGATTAGGATAGAATCAGATAAGAATTTATTAAGAAAGGATGAGACGAGAGGATGGAATAGGATAGGATCGGAGATCAAATTATTAGGGAAATGGATATTATAGGATGGGAGGATAGGAGGATAGGATAGAATAGGATAGGATCGGAGAACAATTTATTGGGGAAAAGGATATAATATGATGAGAGGATAGGATAGGATAGAATAGGATAGGGCCAGAGAAAAATATTAGGGAAATGAATATGATAGGTTGAGACGAGAGGATAGAATAGGATAGAATCACAGAACAATTAATCAGGGAAATGATATGATACGATGAGACGAGAGGACATAATAGGATAGAATCAGTGAACAATTTATTAGGGAAATGAAAATGATATGATGAGACGATAAGATAGAATAAGATAGAATCAGATAACTATTTATTAGCGAATGGATATCATAGGATAAGATTAGAGGATAGAGTAGGTTAGAATCAGAGAACTATTTATTAGGGAATGGATATCATACGCTGAGATGAGAGCATAGAATAGGATAGAATCAGATAACATTAAGCAAATGGATAAATCCTGAACTTGAGCAATGAACTGTAAACAAGCGAGTCCAAAGATGTGTTCAATCCAAGGGAGCATTTTTCTTAAGGAGAATTGGTTCCCAGAAAGTCAGTAACAAAGTAAAATCTTTGATAATTAAGTTTAAGTTAATTGCTCCAACTGTTGACTTTGGATTGTGGTCGAGGCCACTCGACCAGATAATGAAATTCACCTTAAGATCCGAATGACAATCGTTGCCATCACCCAGGACACTAGAGGGTGGTCATCGTTGTACTGCTGTATATTACCACGAGTTCCCCCTCGCATTTAAATTGCCATAGCAACGAGGCCGTATCACGCAGATAGTCTGTAAGGAGAGATCTGTAGAGGAAGTGGTGTAGATTGTGGTAGGGCAAGTGCGTGGGAGATCTATGGTCACATAGGGCCAGGAGAGCATACAAAACTCACCCCAGAGCGGGGGCCGACCCTTCGTGGCCCAAAGGAGGACCACTCCTTTCACGTCAGGATAGTGCGGAGATGAAAAACGCCATCAGGTTCCGGGACGGAAGAGTGATGTGTTCTTCGTGCCAAGTGGGAGGGGTGAAAAGGCAGCAGCGGTGTAATGAGTGGTTAGATTTCTGATGACGTACCTGACCACACCTGTATGCCCCTATCGCCCAGGCTCGATGCACCCTTTCGTTGGCGGCGGACCCCTGCAAGCGCTAAATCTCTGTGTGTACGCTCTCACCGGGCATCGAACGCGCTACCCAGGCATGGGAATCCGACGCCTTATCCACTGGCGAGTGAGAATATATTTAAGAGAAATAATTAGGTCGAATATAATCGTTGAATTAAAACAAATCGGTCACATAATAATAACTTCCGGAATGATAAAAGACTAAAGAAATGTACAGAGATAAATATTAATATAAACACCTTTCAGGTCGCGTGGGCACGACTCTATAAGTTATTATGTCGGTCCGTAGGTCGCCGGTCGGATGGTAACCATTTTACTTTTTAATGAGTCTTTTGGCAATAACATCGTAACTATTTGGCCGATTATAACGAAATTTGAAACCTTTTTGTTGTTTTAAATTCTCTTTCGAATGATAGAGTTATCAAAGTCCTCCCAAGGTTAGTCAGGAAATTATTGAAAGTTTTGAGTGTCCTAATGTCATAAGTCAGAATAATTGAGAGAACGTGACTTAGATATGTTGACATTTTTTTCTTATAATTATATGTGTGAAAGAATAGAGTCAAAGAGCCCCACGTGGACCCCAGAAATCCACGTGGCACTCAAACACGAGAGAACGGGCCTAAGAATCAAGCGAAGAGGCTTTCGGAACGCAGCTGTGTTTACTCATTGAGTTTTACCACCAAGCCTTGAGGCAATCTTGTCTCCCGCCTACCATATTGAAGCATGCGAGAGCGGGCAAGGACATCTGTTATCGCAAATTCCTGGCTGGAAGACGTCCATCCCCCAGCTTCGTGTTTAACTTGGGAGAATCCCCTCCGTGGCAGGAGGCGATTTTACTCCATCGTCAGACAGTATTTAACGCCAGGCTCAGCCGGGTCAAGTTAGTACCGGCTCACTATCACGCACGAGACACGTCACTTCTCGATTTGGCTCCTTTTTTGTCTACACGAGCGCAAAGGCAAGAAACTCTCCCATCGGAACTCCGCCCGAGTCAATTGGCGATTTCCCCGAAACGGCCGTTCTCGTTCACCAGTGCAAGTACTCCCTCGTCAAGGTATTCCGAAGTAAATCTTAACCTCCTGCAATTCTCCTCCTCGAATAGCCCCTTCCTTTCGTCGCCCAAACATTAACAACGTCTGTAAGACGTTAATGAATCTCTTTTAATCTGGTCATCCCATTAAGATTTATTTGTATTTTGGCTCAGCGCAGCCTTTGGAGACTCAATCCGAGTTTGGTCATTTACCTGCTTTAAGCTCATTAGCTTGTCCCTTTTTTCCAGACTATCGAGTATCCCATAGCCTTGGATATTCCAATTTCATTTCATTTGTGTAAATATTTACCATTTTGTTGTTGTGTTATTAAATATTATTTTTGCACTACTCTTTTAAATAACTCAGAACAACATTCAGCCATAGATAAGTAATAACGGACAATCTGCACTCGCTTTTTGTTATTTGCCCGCGTACTCAGGGGAACGGTTTCCTTCCCCCTTCCCTCATTAACTTAACCCCATAATCTGGTAATGGAGCCGACGAGAGGTCAACTGAGCGTCCTTTCGCCCTATTCCACACCACTCGGGTAATCCAATCCCTTCCATATATATATATATATATATATATATATATATATATATATATATATATATATATAGTACAGGAAAGAGAAATTTGACGGAATGAGCAATGAGACAAGAAACAGGAGTTTTTTAGAGGTAAGAGAAAGGGACATTAGAAGAAGACTAGAATCATAGAGAGCAGAGGGCGGCACAATGAAGGCAATCCTTTACCGAGAAGACAGAGATAACGCCAGGGGAAAAAAGTTTGAAATTCCTGGCCGGGACTCGAATCCGGGTCTGCTGATTGCCGGTCAGATGCTCTACCGCTGAGCTACCAGGCACAGTGACTCTACATACTTCGCCCAAAGCGTCACCCCATCAAACCCAGTATCCCTCTAAGCTAGGAACCTCTAAGGAATTTTTATACCTCATCTTCTTACCCGCTCACAATTTAAAGGCTCATCCCCAAGTCACATACAAAGAAGAAGGAGCAAATGCAAGTTCTGCGGGTGATAACAACCATCACAGTGCTTTCGCCATATTTATTTTCTGCCTTTCAAAACAATTTTGAAGACAGAAATAAAGGTGCAGAAACCTTGCATTGCAGACTATATTACAATATAGTACAGGAAAGAGAAATTTGACGGAATATGGCGAAAGCACTGTGGTGGTTGTTATCACCCGCAGAACTTGCATTTGCTCCTTCTTCTTTGTATGTGACTTGGGGATGAGCCTTTAAATTGTGAGCGGGTAAGAAGATGAGGTATAAAAATTCCTTGGAGGTTCCTAGCTTAGAGGGATACTGGGTTTGATGGGGTGACGCTTTGGGCGAAGTAGAGTCACTGTGCCTGGTAGCTCAGCGGTAGAGCATCTGACCGGCAATCAGCAGACCCGGGTTCGAGTCCCGGCCAGGAATTTCAAACTTTTTTCCCTTGGCGTTATCTCTGTCTTCTCGGTAAAGGATTGCCTTTATTGTGCCGCCCTCTGCTCTCTATGATTCTAGTTATATATATATATATATATATATATATATATATATATATATATATATATATATATATATATATATATATCGGCTATACCTCGACAATATGTGTGTGAGAAAAACTGCATTGTAAGCAGTGGTGGTATGCAGTTACTATAGCAATGGGTAGCCACTTTCATGCTGCATCGGGCTCGGTTAGGGGACTCTCCTCCTGCTGATGGGTAGCTGTATCCACATACCCCTGGCGTGAAACGGATCAACATTCTCAGGGTGGTAATAACACAAAATAGTTCCCAGCAGCTTCCCTCTGGAATGAGGACGGCCTCTGATGCCTTTTGGCTCAGCACCATTTGTGATACAGATCTTTATGTTCGTTTCATTATCAGGCCGTGGGATTTGTCCTGCACGAAAGCCGGATGGCGTTCCTTACTACAACTACTATTACTACTACCACTGCTGGCACTGGTTCGACTACTACTACTACTACTACCATTACTACTACTACTAATATTACCATTACGACTACTACTACTTTTTTGAGATAGAACTGGGCAATTAACTAGACTTTGGCCAGCGTACATGTCGAGGGTCTCTCACCCCCTCCCTCCCCCGCAAACCCCCCAAACCGATTCGGGGAGCTTTTATCTCACAAACCAAAAGTATATATAAAAAAAAATCGAAATAAAACAAATTGAAAGTCTAATTTATTCTTTTTGAATCCTTAAATAATTGAATTCATTATCTTGATATTAAAACTAATTCCAAAAACAAACTAGTTTAAGAAATCTCAAATATTAATATTAATAATTCCTTTTAAGTAATTGTTAAAGAATTGTTCAATAGGTATTCCATTCTGATTAATGATGACATTTAATCTTTTTCCACAATTTAGAATTGTTTTGGCAATGAAAGATTCGAAGGAGCGCGGATTTCTTCGCCTAATTGGTTTATAATGCCGAATCGAATCACCCCCGCTGTCATAGACTTCCTCTCAAAGGCAGACCAGACAAAATAGTTGATAGGATTTAAGTCTGGACTGGTGGTAACTCTAATGGCTCGATAGAAGTAGAATTATATATTTTTAGAAATTAAATTTCTTTATCATTAAGCGAGATAACACTGCCTTACCTGAATACGTATCTTCATTAGTCTCAGATAAGAGTGGAGTCAAAATTTCATCGCAATAGGACATACATTGTTTTAATCCTTAGTCCGCGATTCAACCACGGCTGAATCTGGAAAGTGTATTTTACTGTGCAAAAGTTGAGACAGTATAATTCCAATCGTTTTTGATACGCCACATTGGATACAATCATGTTGGTCATTTCTACGAGTTTAAAAGGTGTAATTTTTTCATCTCAAAACGAAATTTCCTAACTGAACTGGAGGATATATCTGCACAGTGTAAAAGGTGTATTTTTCATGTCAAAACGAAAATTTACTAACTGAACTGGTTGATATATCTGTATAATGTAAAAGGTATATTTTGTCATATCAAAACGAACTTTCCTAACTGAATTAACTGGTTGATAAATCTGTATAGTGTAAAAGGTCTATTTTTTTCATCTCAAAACGAATTTTTCCTCACTGAACTGGTTGATATATCTGTACAGTGTAAAATGTGTATTTTTTCATCCCAAAACGAAATTTTTCTAACTGAACTAGTTAATATATTTTGTACAGTGTACGTAGCATCGACTTAAAAGTGTTCTGGATATTGCTAGCCGTTTTTATTTGACAGAAACTCATAAGGCAACGAAATTTACTCTCTTAAACGTTTTTAGCCCATGATCTTTTTTTTAGAAATTTTTGAACAATTTTACCTATACCTTTGCTAGTTTAGTTTTATTCTCTTGAGTTAGGATTACATATTACAGACCTTTAAAATATGTATTTTTTTATAAAGTATGATGCATTTTGGCCATCAACTACCGATGCATGTTTGGATGATACTAATTTGCCTAAACTATTTTCAACGAGTCTAGTTTCCATTTGTTGTCGACCCTAAGGGAAGTAAGAGTCCGCAGGAGTTTAGAGAAGGAGTGGAATCGAGAGTGCATAGTGTCAATATTAAGGCATACTGGTCGCTCTGTTATATAATGGGGCTGAATGTCAAGTTCAAGGGAGGGTTGTCTCAAAGATTTGGATGGTAGCATAAATTCATTGAAATACCAGGCTGTCTTGAAGGGTACTTCTTCCCTGTAAAGGAATTACAACATAAAGCCTTCCGGAGGGCCAGGCGGACGTATACATTAAAGTCTCCCTTCCCCTCGTGGAGAAAGCAAGAGAATCTAGCCACATGTGGAGAGTCGTGTGAAGGTTAGCCGACGAATAACCGTCTAACTGCCTACCCTGTTTGATCTCCCTGCGGCATAGGTATTTGGAGCGACCATATGGGTTAAGATGACCACCAAAGGCCCTTAAACAGCGCTCAAAAGATCCAATTACCTACGAGATCCCTAGGCCCGTGGTTAAATCACCAAAAAGCGGTGCCAGTCAAAATGGAACGCCAAGGATGGTGACGGTTGGTGGTGTTTCCAATTTACAAGCCGACTTGGGCACCGTGGTGCCAACCTCCTCACTCCTCACTCTCACCTCTGCGGCCTCGCCCCTTCTCCTTAGATGGGGCGATCGCCAGCAGCCTATAAATAAGCCCCTGAAGGTAAGAGAAAAGATAATTCAGTAAGAGACGATAGAGGACCAGTTCGAGATGATCGGTTCTTCGCCCATTTCGATATAACCAAGATTATTTCGAGGAGAGACGATAAAGGATGAGTTCGAGCAGATCAATCCTTCACCTAGTGTCGAATTAACTTAAAACGTCACGTTTTGCATCGGTACCAGACTGAACCATCCGGTACAGACTTAGAAGAAGTCTGACGGGATTACCATTCCTAGTGCCAAACCAGGAATTTCGTCAGCAAGAGAAGAAGGACTATTTCGGTGCCAGCCCGAAGCATCCTGCACAGGCTTAGTAAGAAGCTTAGCAGGACCAATATTCCTAGTACTAAACAGGAATTTTGCAAGCAAGATAATAGAAGAACCACTTACCCTCGAGTGACTCTCAAATTGCGATCTTAAGACCGAAGAATTAGACATCAGATTCCCTTACCTCCATCCTATCTCGAAGAAAATCTACCATCGGCCGGTCCAACACTCCGAAGCACGAAAAAAGCTCTCTAGCGACATCCGGCCACCCCTGATCCTATCTGTCATGTAAGTTAGAATTACCATTTATATTCGTATTGCGTTAGTATGAATTTATTACGGTACTCAAATTAACTGAAGTAGAAACAATTGTGCGTGAACCCCGTCATATTTACTAGTAGAGGAGTGTAATTTAATTTGATGTTTAAAGCTAATCTAAAAGGGTCACGATAAAATAACTAATCGGCAATTGGTTTGTTTAAGTGGAGCCTATTTTTTTATTTTTGTCATGAATAGATTTTGTAATAGGCCCAGTTGCAAGCGTGTTTAGCCTCGATAACTTATAAGGTAAATATAAATATTTTTACTGTTTTTTTTGTAGTTAATTGTTAAATTTAAAATATATGTTTATTTTGGGATAATTCTGGTGTTTCAATAGATCCTTTAGGTGTTTAACAGGCTCTCTCCTTAAAAATGGATTAAACGTTGTGACACTCTCTCAACAATAAAGTAATAAAAAGTCCACTCAGCCAATATTGAAGTATTGTTGTATTACATAATTAATAGTATCAGACCGGCTTCCTTAAAACAACAAATACAATACGATTACCTCGACACTCCCTTCACCCCGAAACCTCTCCAGACATGCCCGGAATGTGATTTTACAGCAGAACACTGACCCATGTCACAACTTGTATGGTTCTGTGACAACTATATCACGGCTGACCACTTAAATCTCCGTATATGAATCCACGAGAAAACCTCTGGCAGGACCTTAAAGAGGTCGTAGGACATCGTGAGCTAGCCTCCAATGAGCAACTGAAGTCAGTCATCACCGAGGATTGGGGCGGCATTATGCCCCTCAGGTGTTGCACCCTCGTGGAGTGCATGCCCTGAAAAATAAATGTTCCCAGCACTGCCAAGGGACTCTCGACGCGCTTGTAAGCTTCCTGTATCAGTTTGGTGTTGCCATAATTTTCACAGAGCTTCATCTCCTATCTGCTATATGTTGCTGATGTTACATCTTTTGTCAAATTTTGTAATTTGTTAATTCATGTTTATTGTTTGTGGCATATAGCAAGTGCTGGTATTTATTCCTCTCTATAATTGCAGTTGGTGTGAACTGGACAAAGCGGATATAAAGATAGCGGTGAACTAACTTAGCCCAGGAATGAAACCCTCCAAATGATTTGGCCATTTCACAAAAACAATGAGACAAGTCTATACGCTGGGTATATTCCCGCTTTCCCCTAAGAAACAGGGAAAATGCTACATAGGTCTATGCTTAGAACACCGATCTCTAGCTGTTCCTACACGACGTGTACTGAAGTTCAGAAAGACTTCCTGTCGCCTCTGAGAGAGCGTTAGAAATGGAAAACTCCACTATCCCTCCAGATATAATAAATCCTTATGGTTTGAGTGGAAGTAACTTGTCCCAAGAAAGCAATCTTTCTCTAAACATTGGACAAGGCTGTCTCCCCAATTTTGCGGATACTAAAATCAGCTTGACAACCTACCTCAATTGGGGACACGTCACACCTTAAAATTCTTTTCAGACAAGCTCGTATGAAAGAAAATACATGCGAAGTATATACTAAAATAGGTAATGAGTTACAAGGATTGCCAGAAGTTTAAAATTTAAAGGCACCCAAAGCCACCTTACACAATTTTCCGCTATAGCCAGTTGCTTTTACAAAATACACATAGATATTCTGTGACCCGTCGCCCTTACACATGAAGGATACAGATACTTTTTGACATCTATCTGTCCCCTCACAAAGTGGATAGAAACTTTCCACTTGAATGATACCACGGCATAGTACATAGCGTAACCCTTCTTCAACAACTTCATATATTGATTTGTAGTGCCTCTACAGGATATTTTTGCACAGTGGGATGCAATTTAAATTCAGACTATTCACTCATTTCCTAAGCCTCACGGCTCCTGGGCATAGTGTCAAATCTAAGGAAACCCTCTAAGAAACTCTATATTGGAGCGTATCCAAAGAGCCATTAAGTCTAATTTAGTTGCAAAAGGCCCTCATCTGAGTAGCTATATATTCTAGTTGGCTTTCTTTTGGCACTTCGTAATTGGCCAAAACTGAACAAACTTGAAGGTTAAAATCAACCATTTGAAACTCATTTTGGGAGCTGTTAGATTGGTCTATTTGATACAACCACTTGTTTATGTGGATGAAGAGCGTCCCACAGCGCGCTCGAGGCAGAATGAATGAGGTGAAAGATTGCTAATATTATTTTAAGTTATAAGTGTCGCATTTATTGATTATTTAAAGTTAACGTTATATTTTTCATTTGAATCTTTCTTTTACTCTTCCTTTGCCCCTTTCCTTCATACCCTAACCTTTCTCCCCTAGGTTATCTATATTCTGTTAATTTCCTTTATTGCGCCTGGCTATGTTCTTTACCTTTGCGGCTTTTTGGCTTGTTTAGCTACTTGCACCTGATAACTTAGAATGTATCTCCAATGGTGATTTATTGTCTAAGAGGTGGTGCTAAAACTTTTGTTTTATTTATATATACTCTTGTTATAATTTTTTAAAGTTCTTTTGAGAAGGAACTGAATAAAGTTCAAAAGTAATTACTAATACAAAAATTGCAGGCGCCTGAAAAACTTTTAAATACAGGGAGATAGAGGTGTTTGAGAAAGCTAGAGAAATAATCAAATATACCGAAAACGAGTTTATTAAGAAACTACTTATAGCACAAATCTAGTGAATAAAACATTAAAAACAACAAATTATACAACATAATGCACATAAATATCGGTAGATAGCAAAATCTATTACTAAAAGTTAAACAGTAAATAATTCACATAGTATGTATCATTGAAAATTTGAGGAATTTTATCAGGAACTTTATAATTATAACTCAGTAAATGTGGAGAAATTCCCATTAGTAAGCAAAAACAAAAATTGCACGCACCTAGGAGCATGAAAAATGGCAAAACTTCTGAAGATGCAGCGGGGATGTGAAATTTGGCAGTAATACCCTCACTTGAACATAACCTTTTCAGCTGCATGCTCGATTGTTCTGAAGTGACGTCTCTTGTATCTCAGCGACGCGGTGTCTGTTGGTTTGCATCTTGCCATTGCTCCGATGCTTCTTTCTTTTCGTTCTATACCTTTCAATTTATAACAATCAGCCTTTACGAGTAAAAGTTGTGTCAAAAAGTCTTGCTGTCTTACTTGCCATTATGTTTCATAAATTTTTAAGAAAAGAAGATTCGAGTGATATGGTTCATAGATTTAGTATACTCTAATACTAGAATGTTGGAGTGCTCTTTTCTTCCGTTAACATCTTCTAAAAAAAGACAAAATCTCACTTTGGTGACGATCCGGTCGATCTGAGTGTTTTAAGCAATCCCAAATGTTGTCATTGATTTGTTGAGAGTTTTAAGACTTTCCTAAGTGGTAGAAAAACTCAAAATTAGCCTTAAAACATAAGTATCTTCGTCACTCTGGTTAGGAGGGATGTCTAGGAAGGAGGAAAGCTTCTTTTAACTTTCCGTGCGATGGAAAGATGAGTAGCCATGCCTCTTGCTTTTTGACACAAGTTTTCAGTCACTATTTGCCCATTGTTCACAAAATGGATAAAGATAACTTCGAAGGTTAGCTCTCCATGAATTGGGGCACCAACGGCAAGAAACAGATGTCATTCAAAGTGGATGATAGGAATGATAAGAATAAAATTATAATTCTAGAAAACAAATTTATCCTTAATACGTTGACTACAACTGTACACAAAGTAATAAAATTATACTACTCGTACAGAATGAGGGTAAATTATTTGAACCATCAATGGATCATATGCGGCTCTATTCGTAGGCAACGTGTTAAAGACATGCCAATTTTTTTTTTAGATTAGCTAATGGGAATTCAATGGAATATGAATAGCTAAACATTTAAAATTTTGTTATCCTTTATCCTCCCGACTTTCCACAAATAGGGTCAACACGCATCAACACCTTATCGTATAGCATTGCGCTAGCAGGACAAAACTTTCGGGTGAATTAAGTGGTCACACCAAATATTGGGTCTTGAGACACTTAGTCTTGCAGTTCTCTTGACCCCTAAACTCCTTTTTAGGGTAAATAATAAAGAATGGCTACCACACCGGTGTGCAGTGAATGGCTACCACACTGGTGTGCAGTGAATCTTCCAACCTGGGTGGCACAGAGCCACTTATAGAGAGGCATTTTCCTATTCCCAAAGGCCAATTAATGAAATGAGGCTTCATTAAATGTAATGGCAGGTTTCACCTTTCCATTAAAACAAGAATGTTCTCGGTTTTTTTGTGTGTGTTTGGTGGGTGTAGGTAAGTGGTGTGTCTTGTGTTCTTAATTAGTGTAAGAAAGTGATATTCACCAATGTCCCTTGCATCATCACGTTCAATTATTTGGGGTTAACTAGTTTTTGTTTATTAACTTTGTGATCATTTCAACTTCATCTACTTTTAATTCTCACTTTTTTATCACCATTTTTATTTAATCACATTTATCCACTAGGGTATAAATGTGACCTCGTTGGATAATAACAATTTCCTCCTCTTATTTAAAATGAAATTGAAATTTGTATCATTGATATTAGGATGATGAGGGAAGGGATTATTTAATCCAGATCTTCTTAAACAATTTCATTTCACCCCTGTCCTTGTTGAATTTATTATATAGTGTGATGATATGCATACACACATCCAATACACTTCATCTATCCATGAATCTCTTACGTTCACGTTTTCTTGTCCTCTAACGATTTAAAGTTGCCTTTGAGGCTTCAATTTATATTAATTTGTTCGTCGAGGCTTTAAATGCACCCTAGAGACACTGAAATTTGGGGGTTGTTGTGTTTTGATGTCATATTTTATTATTTTTTTTTATTCTCTTATTCACTCTTCTTTTCTAATGTGTTAACTCCTTCAAATTCCTTTAAAATTATAGTCACCTAAGAAGGAGAAATCAATCAGCAAAGGTGGACAAATTTAAAGGAGACTCATTTCGAAGATGGAAACTAGTTGTATATTCTCGAAACTAGTCTCTATATTTTTTTCCGGCTACACTGGCTGTGCTTTGATACATTGAAGGAAGGATTAGAGCTATTTAATTACATAAAGTCACTAACGAAACTCAATATCTTCAATTATTATCTATCACAATAATTTAGGGATAAAATTTTAAGTGTATTTTCGTCTTTAATAAAAGTTGAATTAAAACATTAAAAGTGGAATGTATTAAACGAATGAAGATATACGGCTGTTGGCCGGCGACGTCGGGTCTGTAAGAAAAAACGTTTGGTGTAATCACTTTGTGTTTACATGAATGTTTGTATATACGAGCATGAACTCGATGTCCTGCATCGCTTATGGGACATAGAGTCGAAAAAGAGAGGTCTTCCATGAAGCACTGCTTAGTATTGGTTGCTTTTACAAATAATTGTCAGTTGTATTTATGAATAAATATAAAGTACTGCTTTGATGAATAAGTGTAAGGTGTTGCCTTTAAGAATAATTGTAAGGGGTTTGTTACCTTTACAAATAATTGTAGGTTAGCGACTTCTAGTCATCTCTTTTTTTGTATATATATTTTCCTCGCAAGGTCTGTGTTTGTGTACTTTCATAAGGGAGTAAGTAAAGGCCCCAAACTCCCCTCGGACTCCTTTGCTTCTAAATTTGAATAATCATAGAGTATAAATGCAAGGTGTTGAATTTATTACACAGTGTGATGATATGTGTAAACATATCCAGTACATTTCATCTCTCCCTAATTCTCCCTTTTGGTTGTTTCTTCACCTCTAACTCTCTCTTTCTCGAACGGTTTAAAGTCACCTTTTAGCTGGTGATTTGTAGTGAATCCTCCGTTAATTAAATGACAATTTGTTAACATCATTACCTATTTGATTATTTTAAACGTTGCCTTTATAAAGAGGAGAGAGTAGGATACGTATTATATCTGCTGCACTTCCACCTCAATTTTTACCCTTCAAATCTTAAAGCGAACACTAACAAGGGCATCTCCCGCAGGCAGTTTTTACAGAAAGCGGTGAAGAGAGAGGAAGTGAAAATGTGTGGGGGATTTATAGCCCAAGGTACTGCTATATTCATTGGGGCGTGAGGGAACACATCTGCAAGCGTTGGAGCTGGGAGGTACTCAATTCCTCCAGATGGAGGCTGCAGCATGGTTTTCACGCGGTGGATAATAATAGAGAAGAAAGATGGCGGTAGTAGAAGTGGTAAAGGGTGCGAAGAAAGTATGCGTGATAAACTCCCCTCAGCCCAACCAGAGACAAGAGGAAGGAGCGAAACTCCCTCCGGCCACGACTGGAGACAAGTGGACGAAAGCTGGTCGGCGACCAACCTTCATGATTAGTCGCTGGCCAAGAAAGAAAAACTTAGGGGCTTGTGGCGAAAGTGGCGAAAAAATGGTAAAATGGAGAGGTTTAGGAGGAAAAAGCCTAAGTATTCTCAATCTAGTTTGAGACTCCTGAGACGGCGCGCTGCTCCTCAAGGTACCAGGTGTAAGTCTTCACAAGACACCTTTAGTGGGGACCACATTAATGATTCAACCACTATGGTTACAAAGTTGAGACTCTTTTCTCTATACATAAAAATTGGTGGTTGATTGAGTAAAGTAAATAAACACTTGAAGCGATAATTCTCACTCAACAGCCTCTATGTGTAAGGAGACCTAACTCACCCCGTGGCTGCTCGTATGTACATATTTCTACGCATCTCGGCTCAGTACGTTTTCGTAAGGCATAAACATTTTCCCTTTGGTATTTCTATTCCTACCTCTATGGTAGGAGGGGTGGAGTAAGTATACCCTCTACTGTGGTGTCAACTGTGTCGTAGACAACTAAATCTGGTCATATACATGGATGAAATGGGTTGGTTGCCTGAATGCCATTGCCTAGTGTGATTGGGTCGAGTAGTAGATATCGATTAGCTGCTTCAGCCTAATTGTTAGAGCTGCTATAGCGGAGGATGTTTGAATATCTAGTTTTTGAAATTACCTATATAAATTTTTTTACCACTCTTATATTTACACTTTCATGTAAATATGAGAACTTTCAGTGAGTAAAAACAAAAATATGTTATACTTTTTTCTTAGGTGTATTAAGCTCGATTATTATTGAGAAAGCTGACTGATCCGTTAATAGCCAAGTGACAACGTGGATTCTGAGTGGTCTCAATGCTCTAGACACCTACGTAAGATTAGTATTTTTACATTTCAGTTTGTTCCAGTGTTTATTTGTTATAATAATGGGTATTAGTTCAAAGTTACCTGTGATCAAACTGGTCTTTAAACTTAGATCTACATTTTTCTCCCTTCTTGAGTGGAAAAGACTCCACCTCTAGCGAAATATTATTTATATTTGAAGAAAACAATTGAGGTATTTTAAAGGCTCGCTCAGCAGAACCATAATCATGTATTTATGTGACTATGTGAACTAGGTCGGGCCGATAGTTAGTTGGAAGAACACAAATTTATTTACACATTTACTATACGTGCCAAAATCAGCAAATATTTGACAAATTCTTTAAATTTGGTAGTTTTTTTCTTTGGTGAATATTAAATATCGATGAATTGTGAGAACGAATATTCATTTCTGTAATATTGAGAAAATGGCACAAATCCAGACATTGCATATTTCACTTTTCCGATTATTTTCCAATTATTAGTTCTTCGCCTTTTCTTAATATTTCGCAATAAAAAAAATGCACTAAAAATTATCTTCCCAATTTATTGTGAATTGATAGTGTTAAAAAGAAAATAATTGAGTCATTTAAAATTAATTTTTTTAGCTTAGCTGATGTAATCAGAATTATCTCTCTGGCGAAAATAACTCAATGGCAAGATGAAAGGAAAGATTGGTATAAAATAAGTGCTTAGTTAAAAATGGGTTGAATTTGATTAGATGAGTGTTGTGTTGGGTTGACGATTAAGCATTTTAACAAGTCTGATTAGAGAGAGAGTGAGAATTGACGTGTAATTTTGGATGTAATCCTAGGGATGCAATTTATTAAAGGATTTTGGCTGCATGAAGCAATGTTGTGTGGATTAACTCGGATGACGGTTGCTAGTCTCTGGTGGCTTTTGCCATTCATAAAATTATGTTGTTATGCTTGATATTGCGCTGGTGTGTATTGTGTGAACGATTAATACTTTAAATCTGACATTTACAAAAAAAATAAAAATGATCCGGAAATTAAATTCTAGGAAAATAACTGCAAATGTATGAAAAAAAATTAGGAGTGTAAGAGGTGATAAAATATCGAGAATGAAATAAAATTCCATAGAAGAAAACCTAGTGAACTAGGAATAAATACTGGGCACAGGAAAACTCATTTCAAATCCAACATGACTAAAGACTCGAAAGCGCCATCTATAAGCCTCTATTTGGGTATTTCTCTCTAAGGAATTTGATCTATCAGTAGTAAGTCTTGACTCTATTATAATGAATGCTTCGAATAAATGATGTGACAATATATATTTTAAATGATATCTTCATTATTACTTAGGACGAACCAATTTTTTGTTTTAGATCAATTTCCTCATTTTATTGGCTAAAATGTGATGAAATTGTACGGTGCAGATAATGAATGAATGTAAGTGGTCTTTTTTCACAGAAATTATTTGATAGAGGCGTGAATTGAAAAGCCGTCGGCAATGTCGTGAATGAAATTTGCAATGGTGGTGGGGTATATCTAAAAAAAAGGAGCTCTTGATCTGTGATCCTCAGTTAGTAAGAAACACAAACCCATAAATACCTTACAGATTACACCTCATGTTGTATTTAGGATCGAAACGGTATGCCGCGCAATCGCCACTCAGCGCACGACCGTACATAATATCCTATCTATTGATAATTAAAATTGAATTACCTTTTTGTTTCTTACACGCGAGCGAAAGCACACAAACATCTGTTCATACAGACACGCACACTAAAGAGAAGATATCTACAGCGCACATACAATGGCACACATCCTTACATATATCGGAAAAGATTTTTTAATTTAATCCTAAGCATCTTGAGAAGGTATTCCGGAATTTCTTACATTCAAACAGAAATAAAAAGTGTGTGTATATATTATTATATTTCCCGCCATTGCTTGAGTGTATGATTTCCTTCAAGAGGTTCATTACTTGATTGATTCAAGCGGTGGGGCTGGGGTAGAGGGGATGTCCAAATTATATGCTCATTTATGCCCATTTTTACCCCAGAATGTGAGGTAATCAGTTTCGGTTGTAATGAAGTGTAAATTAGTAGTTTATTGCATAATGAGATATTCTAAGTGTGTCAGTCATGAATAAGTTTCTTAGTTTTTTATATAAATATAAAGGAGAATAAGAGTGGAATATGCTGGTGTGTTATTGTAGTTCTTTCAGCTGTACCGGTGGATTTACCTGGCTACACCTCCATTCTCTCGCATTGATATAGTTTTACATCATTAGGGGCAGCGCCTACACAACGTGGATGGAAGTTTGTATATCTGGCTCTAGGTTTCCCTTTGTGAACTTGCTATCGGATGATTTTAATTCATTCGCTCTGCTCTAGCATTAAATAAAGCCATTGAGATTTGTACCCTTTTCGGGTTTAGCTACTTGTTCCCTTTTATATTCCCGTCTGTCCATCCCCTTTTTATACTGAGTAATGTGCCAGTGTTTATGAACACCATTGAAAAAGAATACGAATATGATGGGAAGTTGCAATAATATACACTGCTACCACTAAGTATTATTATTATAATAACAGGACCATCGTAACTCATGGGGAAAATATTAAAGCAATCCCTGAACTGGCTTTAACTGCGTTGTCTTTACAGTGATGGGGAATAGGGGTAAGGAAGAGAGCGTTAGGTGGGGGAAAGATCATGCCCCCATTGCGTGACGTCACTCAGTGAAGTGATACACAAAACTCGCGCCGGTAGAGGCTTCTTTAGCAATGAACCTGGCGTCGCCCCACCATAATGCATCTATTCAATACTCGGGGGAAGAGAGCGTTGCAAAGTTTCCTGAGACAGGGGTATCTCATCAACTATAAATACAGTTTAATGTGATAAGGGTATCTCGGCTACTATAAGTACCCAGTATCTCAGCCACTATAAAGTACCCAGTTGCTTGAGATAGGGGTATCTCGGCCACTATAAATACCAAATTTCGTAAGATAGGGATATTTCGGCCGCTATAAATACCAAGTTTCGTAGATAGGGGTTCTTCGGCCGCTATAAATACCCATTTCTCGCCACAACCACACATTCGCTACAGAAAATTCGAAGAACAGTACTTCAATCTGCTGCTTACTTACCCTCCGCCATGCTTCCCTCCCTCACGCAGCACTTCATAATCTCGCATCATTAAACTCACACTTACCTTTTGGCCCTGCAACTTACACACAAGTGGTAATTCTACTCCCACATTCATCCACTCATTGGAACCATCATCGATCACAATATACCTTCAGAATTTTATTTTTTAATGGGGAATTTGTGTACTGAATAACTGCAATCACTCCCGAACTGATACACCCTGTGTGTACTTTTTTACAAGTAAAAGTGAGTTCTTTTATTTTGTTAAGAGCGCCCATCTGGCGGCTGCTAACTAGGGCATAGCCAATAAAGGTGAGTAATGTCACTAGTTAAGATGAACGCGGGAGTAGGCTATGTTAAGGGCGAAGTAAGGTTGCTGCTCTATAAGTAAAGGACCTTAGGTGTGGAGGAGGGTGAAGTTTCTGGAAGATTTGTTTTCATTTTAAGTAGAATTTAAATGAAAACTAATCCCCGGTAAAAAATAAAACCGGTTATTAAGTCTATGGGGCTATTTAAAACAGATACAATTTTGCAGTCTAGGTAGCGCCATCCGACCCCTCATCGTGGACAAGACCTCTCGGTCATCCGGATAATGAAATCCACATCAGAAAGACAATCGCAGGTCAGCTCGAAGGCAATAAGTGCCGATCCTCGTTGATGGGTGGCAGGTCAAATTGCGTGTTTTTGACACCAGCCAACGGTAATGGACCCTCCTTAAACCTAAGATAGGACACCCGTTCTGCTTCGAAGGTATGTGGATATGAGTACCCCATAAGGGATAAGTGCTCCATCTGAAGGGTTCCGAAAGAGAGGTGAGGAGGAAAATAATAGCGGTGTTGCCATTGGCTATGTTTATGATTACGCGTATGGAGCTCCTTACCCCATCATGGATGAGGAACTCAGCGTATCGGACCAATCGGCGGAAAGCTCATCATACAGCTGAAAATCTTGTGTCCGTGTCGCTAAGATCGACCCCCTACCTTGACGTCAGAAATCCAACGCCGTGTCTACTAGACTAGCGAGAGCTCTTTCTGAAGGGTTGACGGAACTACTGAATTATGACCCTCAAAATATAATAATAATAATAAGTATTTATAATGCACCCTTCAGGGCTGTTAGCCCTCACAGAGCGCAGGTTGTGTAGCGAGTGTAGAGAATGTTTACAGGAAAGTGAAGGCAATTCTGAAGAGATGAGTCTTCAGGAGACGTTTAAAAGTAGCAAAGGCAGGAGAGGATGAGTATTAATGTCTTTGTAATTACGTTACGACTCGCATTCTTTTCAGTATAATTCAGAAATGTGTTTTTTTTACGATGATTAGATTAATTAAAAGATAAATCATCCTGACACAGAGAACAGATGCATTTTTGCTTTTATTGCCTTTTCAGACCTTTATTTGTCTTTAAGGAAGTTTCACACTGTTCAAACCGCGTATCTTTAGTCAGAGTAAGAAAATACATTGAATTTATTGTTCATTAAAATTCAAGTAGTTTTTTTTTTTCCTCCCGGTGTCCAGCACATAGCTTAAAGGAGAATGAGAAGCTAATTTCAATACGAAATGGCTTTCTTAACCACAGATCTGTGGAAGGATGAGAGAATGCCAAGAAGTGTAATGTTGTAATATGCTAAATTAATGAAAGGGTGTTTCTGAGAGGTTTCGAGGCTGTTAATGGTTCGCATCCCATTTAGTTGGTGTTTTCTTTTCCGAAAGATGTTATAAAGCCTTTTTTAGTTCAATCCCTGAGATAATTGTGTACATATGTACATACAGTATATAGGCATCCAAAATTTAGGTATAACATGTATATAAGCTATTTATCGCAATGATATATGATTATCAATCATTTATTTTTACTTTGATAGTAAAATGAGTCTTCTAGAACATGTCTAGAGGACAGATTGCTGGAAATTAGAGCCTAAACCCATTTTATTAATAAATGCAGTTAATTGAATCGCGCATTCAATATTCACAATGATGCCGTATGTTCTTCAGAACTGCTTCACTTCTTTTTGTACAATGGAAACTCAATTTGTGACTATAGCTTGACTGATATCGCTCCATTTTTTTTTCTAATAAGTACCCGCAACTCTTAATAATCGAATATTCTATCAACCGTTAGTTTGATTATCGCTCACAAATTCTCCATTGAGTTGAAATTTGACGAATTCCTGGACCAAGGTACTAAAAGTTAGATGTTTTTTTTCAGCTAAGAACTTTATTAAAACTTTGGCTCTGTGACAAGTTAGGCCATTATGCTAAAAAAACAAACAGCTATCATCTCCAAATTAGTCCTGAACTGTTAGTAAAAGGTACTGATGAGGTACATTTTGGTGCAATTTTGAGCTCATGGTAGTGTTGTTGGGCAAAACTGTTTGTGCTTCAGTTCCCTTAGATGAAAAGCAGCCCGGACGCTTTTCTGTAGGCACGATACAGGACTCGAGAAAGCGCTCACCTTCTCTCCTCCTAAGGAGGTATCATCCAGAAGCTTCAAACATGCGGAAGGAAGCTTCATCCGATAATATCACTTTGCCATAGTCTTTATATTTCCTACAAAAGTGGAACTTATCCGTAAGTTTCTTTTTAGAAAGATGGAGCTTCTTCGCAACCCTTCTGTTAAAGTTTATATCAATAAATCGAAAATCACTATATCTATTTATTTCGTACTGGAGCTTGAAATTGAAAAATTCAAATCTAATGGTCGAAGAAAAGCATATAGGAGCTCATGACCCTGAAAGAAGGTGAGTAGTGTAATTGGAGCAAGCTCCTGCTACGCTTGAAACAACTGTGAATGGTAAACCTTCCAGGTCCCAATGTGTACCCAACAAGGGGGGAGGGAAGTATAAAATGCGCCAGCATGCTGTTGCTGACATCTAGATAATTTCGTGCCCTCCAGGCTCCACTATATCCTAGACGATCTGCGGTTATACAGCACCGTCGAAAAATAGAACAAAATCTACATTTTCTTGAAAATACTCTTTTCATTATCATGCAAATTGGACAGAATATTCTTTAAAATATGTTTCTGATAATAACCAAGTTTCATTTCATAAAACAGCGGATAAAAAAATGGGAGAGGTAATGTATATTTGAACAAAGGGTGCATCTAAAACTATGGAATGATAAATATAAATGCAACCATAAACAGAAAACAACAGAACTAACTCATAAAGCATTGATCAAAATATTAATAAGTATACAAGTCCTTGTTCTGAATGACTTGAGCACATATTTGGCCGCAGGACTTGACCAATTTGTTTCATTGTTCGAGCCTGATTTTTTTTTAATTCTACTTCCAATTTTTCCCAGAAATCTTCGGCATTCGTCGGTCTCCGAGCCATAAGCTTATCGCCGAGTATCTTTCATTAGTTTACTATCGGATTAAAGTCACGGCTCTGCCCAAGCCATTCCATTACCTCAATATTTTCCTCATCCACTAATTACTTTACCGTCTTTACAGTGTGGCACGGAGTAGTATCCTACATGAAAACAGACTCACGTGTTCCAGATGTTCTGAGAGAGGGGATAGCATGTTCCTGAAACAGATTCATGTATACCGCAGCGATCACTTTACCGCGTAAATGGATAAAAGGACAGACACTGGCGTTTGAATTCATGCCCCTCACCGTAACGCCCCCACCTACAAATGCAACTGTCTTTTTCGTGCATGCGGGGTTCAATATTTCACCTGTACACCTTACGTGCTTCTTCCGATCCAATCCAAACGAATAAAATTTTCTGTTTCTGTTGATTAAAAACATCCCACTTTTCAGCACTCCACGCCCATGCTCAGTAGCAAAGGCCAACCTAGCCGTATTATTTTTCTTATTTAGGAATGGTTAATTAGCAGGGAAACGTGCTGTGAGTCCCATATCTCTCAAGCGACGCGATTAAGTTTGTTGGGACGCATTCAGGTTCATGTTCTCGACAACTTGATGTGAAATACCGGCTACTGTGTCAAATCAATCCTTCATCGACATCCGTTGCATCATGCTATCTACCTGGGGAGTAATTTTTCGAGGGTGATCCATTTTCTTCGTCGACTCAAAGGACCTGATATCATTATGGACCTTTACATTTTGACCGATACAATGCCTCAACCTATCAAGCAGTATCATTATTTCCCTCTTCTAATGTGCAACCTGCTTTTGAAGGATTTGTCCACCTTAATTCGTCTCGCCATCCTATTAAATTAGTAATACCATCAGTAGCAGTCTACAGGGTGGTACGAAAGTCTTGTAACCCCTGTAAATATTGTTCTAATTTTCTATTTCAAATATTATTTTGATTTTATATTTCAGATGACCTAAAGTCTGGTCATCCCCTGTTAATATTGTTTTAATTCTCTATTCAAGATGGCTGACACCAAAAGGATAGTGTTTATACAGACCCTTCTCGATGTCTGACACTGTCATTGAAAGTAAATACACTAAAACCTGTACATGTGTTTGATTTTATTATATTGTTCCTCTATTGTTCCTATTACTTTTCACGTAGGGGGTGACAAGATTTTCGGACCACCCTGTACAAATCAAAAGTAACAGAGTTGTCATACAGACATATGTTACAAACTTCTAACGTGTAAACTGAAATTTATAAGTTATCATTCCCTATTTTAGGGCGTATCCTATTTTCAAATACTCATCATTTCTTCATAACTTTCATTTTAGCCGCTTTTCTATGAAATGAAACTTGGACACTATTAGAGACAAATTTTAAAGACTATTTCGCGCAATTTTAATGGAAGTTAAACGAGTCCTAAAAAATTAGAGACAAATTTTAAAGACTATTTCGCGCAATTTTAATGGAAATTAAACGAGTCCTAAAAAATTAGAGACAAATTTTAAAGACTATTTCGCGCAATTTTAATGAAAATCAAACGAGTCCTAAAAAATTAAAAACAAATTTTAAAGACTATTTCGCGCAATTTTAATGGAAATTAAACGAGTCCTAAAAAATTAGAGACAAATTTTAAAGACTATTTCGTGCAATTTTAATGGAAATTAAACGAGTCCTAAAAAATTAGAGACAAATTTTAAAGACTATTTCGCGCAATTTTAATGGAAATTAAACGAGTCCTAAAAAATTAGAGACAAATTTTAAAGACTATTTCGCGCAATTTTAATGGAAATTAAACGAGTCCTAAAAAATTAGAGACAAATTTTAAAGACTATTTCGCGCAATTTTAATGGAAATTAAACGAGTCCTAAAAAATTAGAGACAAATTTTAAAGACTATTTCGCGCAATTTTAATGGAAGTTAAACGAGTCCTAAAAAAAAAATGTAGATTTGGTTATTTTGTTTGGATGGTGCTATACATATATTTTCCAAATATTTTTGCTTCCTCTATCTTCACTATACTGATATATTTATTACAGACTTTCTGCGGCAGATGTTCCCGTTAGTTTTCTCATTAAATTAAATTTTAAAAAAAACGAAACAAAAATTGAGCTTAAATTTAGTAGTGTAGCAAATTATTTTTTGAGAGTTAAAAGATATTAAAATTCAAATTTATATTATTTAGGAAACGCCTGTAATTTCCAGAAATATATTGGACAGTTAAAGAGAAAATACACAACTTTTAAGAGCCATATTTCATTCGCATAATACAACTTATTTATACCTTATTTTCTATATCTTCTTCACGACTCCTAGGGATTAATTTGGTCTGATATTCGTTCTTACTAATATTAAGTTCTTCCTTACTATCTATATTCGTCCTTAGTGATCTTATATTCGTCATTTGTGATCTTATATTCGTCAACGGTGATTTTATATTCGTCAACGGTGATTTTATATTCGTCATTTGTGATCTTATATTCGTCCTTAGTGTTCTTATATTCGTCCTTAGTGTTCTTATATTCGTCCTTAATGATCTTATATTCGTCCTTACATATCCAGACTATACCTTATTTGATGAGTTTGAAGGGATTAATGAGCTTACAGCTAGCAAGGTTTTGCTTAGTTTTTTAAACGGTTTTTGGATACGTTCATGTGCAAGCTGAATTCGCCAAGTTTGATGGGAATCCATTTTAGATGACTTGAAATTTGTTTGAGAGAGAAAATCATCCGAGATTTCAGCACGTAGTTCAACTTTGCTAATTTCGATTGTGCAGGGTGATCAAAAAATCTTCTCACCCCCTACCGAAAAGTAATAAGAACAATATAATAATACCAAACGCATGTACTGGTTAAAAGAATATAAACATGGGATGAAAAGATTTGGGGTTATCTGAAATATAAAATTAAAAATAAATAGAAAATTAAAATAATATTTACAGGGGGTGACAAGACTTTCGGACCACCCTGTATATTCCGTCATTATTGAGCTTAAGAAAATTGAGATGTCTGGGTAAAGGGAATGTCTCCGATAAAATCATTCCAACTAAAAATTATCAAAGAGAATTTTTTAAAAAACCGTTAAAGTTAGAGAAGTGAGGTGTGGAAGGTACATAGCCCGAGTAGATAAAGGATGAAACTACGGAGCGTAAAATAAAAATAAATGGAAGGGATTTAGCAAAAGATGGATTGTGTAAGGATTTTAGAAAACGAATACCACTAATGATTTACTGGAGGTTACAGTTTAACGGGGGATTCGAATCACGGGGCCAATAGAGGATATGGCAGCTGCTCCAAAATCGGTCAGAATCTTTTCTCTACCCGATAACTAACCATACCCAATGTAACTTAACTTCTCTCTTGGTAGGAAATGTCGTTTCACTCCGATACGTTGTTGCCCCTTTCTGAAGATAGACAGACACAAAAATAGGATCCTGGAAGGAAGGAAAGTCTGAGACTATTTAAAATTACGAAGCTTCCTGGGGTCCTGATTTGAGCGGGTGGAATAAAGGAATGGATCGTTAGCAATTCCTAATTGGCGTCGGTCGTTAGCGATTCTCAATTTAAAAGCGATTAAAGGAGAAAGTCGCCCTAGTTATAATTCCCTTCCCCTCGGAGTGAGAAAATTAAATTTATTTTAATAAACATCTTTGCAAAAACTCATCATCTTTCGATCATAAAAAACACCTTGATTATGCATAAAAAAGTCACAAAGGCCCCCTAATTTCTCTCCGTATAAACATTCTTCCATCCTAATTATAGAGTCAAAATTAAATTACCTTCTAATAAGATCCTCAGCGTATACTTTAATTCTCTGGCCTAAAAGAAGGGCCTGAAATTGTTTGATATAAGTTTTCCTTCTTCCACAACCTTCTCAACCTATCGCTATTCTTTTTAGACTTTGTTCCGACCCACTTCTCTGCCACCCAAGCGGTCTCCAATTACATGTTATGTCCGTCCCGGTGGCAAATTCGTGACAGATAAACCAAATGACCACACCTCCCTGTTCTGACCGCGGTACCCTTCTGGGTCATAGCCGTCAGTTAGTACAGAAATGTTAACAACGGCAGCTCTCTTAGTGCTCTTTTCGGCCCTTGTTGTTCTTGCATTCCTTGTACCTTTTTTAGGGTCACGTTCATATTTTTTGTTGTTCTCGAGTTTCGCGTGAGGGCAAAAAATGACTTCACGTAGCGCTTATTAGTATGTAAATTCCTTGACATCATTCTTCCTCGTGGGCGCCTGCTAAGTCGGAACTAATTGGCATGAGTCTTCGCGTGATTACAAGCGTCACCTTATTTATTGATCTAATATAACTGTCAGTATTGTTTGTTTCAGTGCGTAGTCTATGAGAATTTAATAGGCATCTGCTTCTTCGAAACGTCGACCCATACGGCCTCAATGTTTATAGCAGCCGTAAAACAACCTAACGAATAAAAAAAATGCATATTTGCCCATTACGAATCCTAGTTAAGATAAAGCTCAATTGTTTGTGCGATGTATCTATAACAAACATTCGAATAGTTAATAGGTTAGGGCGTTACAATTAGGTATAGATCTGACCGCTGTCTTGCTGTTTTTTGCTCTATTTTTTTGACAGTGGTTCGAATCAAACCATATCTCTAAGTGAAGGAAGGGTAACATCTTACTGGAGACACATTAATGGCCACTCGGAAACCTCTCTTAATTACCATTCAAAAAGCGACTAGTAAGTAGCCAGGGGAATGTAATAACCCAGGTATGTTTGTTTGCCCTTTGTGCATTTGTAAACAATATTACTGAAAGGGTATGGACCGATTTGTATGAAACCTTTTAGAAATTTTGTTGGATCATGTCAAAAATAGGGAACCCAACACCTGAAGGGGTCGCTATCCTTGACAAGGGGATTTTTGAGGTCACTATTCTCGATTAGGTAAAATTGGGTTTACTATCCTTGACATGGGAAGTCCTCAAAGACGTTTTCAGTAACATCAGGTTAGGTTAACACATGTAAACCTGACTTAAACTTTGCTAACCTAACCAAAATACCAACAAGGTCGGGCCATAAAAATCAAGTTTATTTGTATGGCTTAGTAATTACTAGTTATTCACTAGTATTTAGGTATATGTGAGTTGTGGGACACAGAACAAGAAACAAATTTGCCAATAATCAAAAAGTGGTGAAAAATGGATGAATTATCTAGAGTGATGAATGACAAGTTCGTATAAATCTGCACAAATATAATCCAAGTTACCAGCACAGAACTGTCAACTGCTATTTACAATTCTTTAATCCACAGACAGGTGTTGTTGCACAACATATTAAATCGTATTGGGAAGACAAAGGCAAAAAATTAATAACATGCGAGGATGCAAACGTGAATTTCTTTCATTTTTTTACAACAGTTCACCTGGTTGAAAACAATAAACAGATTAATTAATTTATGTATCGCATTTTACACTCAATTTCTTTTTTTAATAAATTAGTATACCGTTCATTTTTAATTAAAGTAGTCATGTGTTTCTTTTTTCTTTTACATGATATTTATATCGCGGTTGCTATTCTTGAAATGGGAATTTTTGTGGTCGTTATTCTTGACATGGTGAATTAGGGTTCCCTCTTCTTAACATGATACTTTTTGTTCTTGCTAAACTACTTCCTATGGCAATAGAATTCATTTGACTGCCAAATGCATTACCTCAACATTAATGCTGGGCTATGTGGATACAGAACTATGATAATGATAGTGATTAACAACCATTATTTTCTCTCCTTGAGAGAAAATATTCTTCTGTCTGCGTGCGAATACTAATGATCTTGTGTAAATTTGGGTATTTTTTTAGGGATTGAAAAGCAAGATCAGTAAACAAGCTGAAAATAATGAAAATATATAAATAAGACAGTGCAGAAAAAGACGAGAATAGACAAATACTTATTTAAACACTTTATGAAGCTTTTTATTTTTCAGTGGAGATCTACAGTCCAACTTGTGATCCGAACTACGGATCTTTACAGCGTATTTCAGTCGCCGTGAACTCGACCCGAATCGGAACTCCAACCCACAACTTGCCACACCTCTTGTGGCTTAACCTCGCTTCTAGTACCAAACTTGTTTTTTATTAGGAACATGGAAGAACAGCAAGCCTTCCCGGATCCAGTTCCCGCAGTTATGTACTTTCTGTACACCATTGCCTGCAGAAGAACCTGCAGATATATACTCGTACCACTCACATATTTCCCCATTCTTTACAGATTTCTCCTTGCTAACTGCTTAATAAGGCCACGTTGCTCTCTTGCTTTAAAACCGAGTAAAAAAAATTGCATCCGGAAGAAGTAAGGAAAGAAACAAAAGTAGGGCAGATGCCCCTCGTCTAAATGAATTCAAAACTCCGAGTGAGGCTCAGGAAAAACAACATATAGGTACTTTGGAAAAACATGTACATAAATGTATTGGGGAAAAACGTGTACCTGAATGTACTTTTGAAAAGAGTCTACATAAATACTGTGTAAAAGAGTGTACATAAATGTACTTTGGAAAACTGCGTACGTAAATTTACTTTGGAAAAGTGTGTACATAAAGTATTCTGACTCTACGAGAAGGTATTAATTTAAGAATCTCCTGGAAGATAAATTTTAAGAATGTATGTGTGTATGGGTGTCTCGATGTGTAGATATGCGCGATAAGGTGATAGAATGAAAAACATAAAAACGGCAAGTGCTGGCAGCATGCTTGGGTAAAGTGTTTATTTTAGGGGTTATCTGATTTAGGTGCTAGCAGTGCATGCGCTCTTTATAATATACGCCCTTCTTTTTTTCTCAGTGTAATAGTATATGAAGAGGTACGATAAGAAGTAACGTCACGTCGGACCAATAAAGCGAAAAGGTGATGGGAGATACCCGTTATTGATTGCCTAAATGATCTAATTAGGATCATTTTTATCAATGTAATCTCGCTTCATCGGAGACGTAATTGAGAGAAAAGCTATCGTGCTTCTAAAAATGCCGGAACATCCCTTGATTACAATTTAATTTGCCTTCATTAAAAGGGAAAAGCAGTGATTGGGCTAAGCTCCTACATTAATAGCGATTGAAAGTCTGTTTGGTCCGAAGATCAGGTTGATATATTTTGAAATTCTGAGATTTCGGATCAGAGAACATTTCACTCCATACTTCCTCGAAATATAAGAAGACGATATAATCGAAGTTAAATTGGCCTGATTCCGTGAAAGGAGATGGCCGAGGTTACTCCTAAGTGAAAATAGATGAGTAAAACGCCTTTTAAGGCTTGAACCATTGGAGAAAATTGGGATTCTTAATGGACGAAAATAAAGCGAGATAAAACTTAAATTTAATTTGTATTACCAACATCAAAGTTATGCCCACGATATATTTCCATATTTGAGAAAATAGCAGGAACCAGGTGGAACCAACATGGAAACATTCATGCAGCGGAGAAATGATAAGATAAGGAGAGAGGTAAAGGGGAAAGGTTAGGAGTAAAAACAGGGGTAGTGTAAATCTTAAAAATTAATAGCATCAGAAAGTATAAATGAGAAGTTTATAGAGAGAAGATCCACTCAAAAATACAAACTTGGACCCTCTGAGTCAAACTACAATGCAAAAAATTGAAAGTTGGATATTTTTTTTTTTTAATCTTAATCTTTAGAACTAAGTAAGGTCTAGGAGCTCTTCACACGACGTTAAAATGGTGACTCCACCAAGTACTTTGATGGGCGTCACTAATTTTTCATAACCATCAGTCACACCACTGAGAGCTCATTTATGTCATCTCTCCCCCCCCTCCCCACGAAAGTTGCGTCTAGTGTGAATAGCTATGTTAGCTTCAATATAAACATGTGGTAGCGCGACTAGCTTGGCCGCACGCAAAAATAAAACCGTTTTGCCCCCGCCACTACAAATCTGGTGGCGCCACCAGACATGGCGCGGTCACGTCTGCAAAGTACCATTTGAATTAATGTAAACATATCATGGTGTCGAGTGAGTTTTCTAGACCGTAAAATTTGACTCGTGAGCTAAATTGCGGTGCCTTTCTAATGGTCTCTTGGATTTATACGGGTGACGGGGACATTTTTTTTAGCCTCGCTGTCTCTTTAGACCTTTGCTCTCTTTAACTTTTGCAATCACCAGGAGAGGTTTAAGGCCAATTGTGTGGTTTCGGCTTTCTCTGATTCATCGATTTTCGGAAGTCCTCGACGATAGACGCCCTTTTGCTCAAAACAGTGCACGTACAGACTGCAACAACACATAATCTTTTATTTCACCTATCTCATTTGGGACCCTGGACCCCTGTATACGGACCGCACAAACACGGTCGCTAATCCTTTAGCAAAGTTTTGCGTTAAGACACTGATCGGCGAGCAGCCACGTGCCATCCCCGCTTTGCTGCCACACTTTACTCGGGTGCAGCTGCAATACCCCATCTCGGAGAGCTGTTGAGAACACCTCCTCCACTACATTAAACTCGGTCCAGACTGACCAAAAAAATAGTTAGTAAAACTTGCTCAGTCCTGAAAATACTCACTTTTTTCTCCTTCCCTTAAGTTTTCTTTATTTGTGCCAGTGATTCAAATCAAGCCACGGTAAGCTACGAGGAGCGGTCAATAAGTTTTGCAATTCGGATATAAGGAAACGAGATATGAGGAAAAATGTTTTATTATTTTTCAATATAACTACCCTCGACTTCAATGCACTTGCGCCACTTGTCCCTGAGGCTTTGAATTCTCGACAACCAGAAATCTCCCGACTGCTGTTCAATCCACTCCTGGACGGTGAGCTGGACATCTTCATCGTCCCCAAACCAGTGTCCACGCAGTGCAGCCTTGAGCTAGCGGAATAAAAAGTAGTCGCTAGGGGCCACATCTGGACTGTAGGGGGGATGATTGAGCTCCTAGAATCTGCACTCACGCAGGGCAGCTTGTGAAACTCTGGCCTTGTGGACCTTGACGACGTTGAAGTCGATCATGGGGCGTGAGGTTTCTAAGGACTCAACGGGCAGAGACCTTGGTCATGGCCAACTTGTTGTGGATGATGTTGATAACACTTCCATGTGATATTCCAAGTTCTCACTCGATTTATTCGACCTTAACCCGTCGATTTTTAGGTATCATCCTCTCGACACGGGCCGCATTGTCCTCGTTAGTCACGACCATGGCGGAACTCCCTATTCCAGCGAGCAATGGTTGTATAGGAAGGATGGATGTCGGTGTATACTGCAACCATGCGTTCATGGATCTCTTTTTCATTTTTGCCTTTCTTGGTCAAAAATTTGATCACTGCGCGGTGCTCAACCTTCTCCATTGTTGAAAAATTTGTGACTGACGATCTGCGATCAGCTACTGCTTCTTAAATAGACGAGGCAGGAGCGTGCGGCTGCAGGTCCTGACTTGTCATAACTTGTCCTAACACCCCCACAAACAGCCATCCCCCTTCCTTTGTTTTGCCCTACCGATTCGCAAAACTTATTGACTGCCCCTCGTATTATTAAGGCAACACGAGCAAGGTAAGCTATGTTCTATTTCCATTCAAACTTATTTACGAGAATAATGTTTGCGTCTCTGACTCAAACGTTAAAACACAAGAAACTAACAAATTCCTTCACTTTTATCTCTCTTGATTTAAGCAACTAATCTAAGCTAACAAGTTTAACTACAGAGCTAAAAGCACTTTAGAGAAGCTTTGATGAACCAACTTACTATTAATTAAACCAGTACATTGGTTCAGAATTTCAATGAAAGGTGTAAGAACTAACAACCTACGTGGTATACTCTAATGCACGTTTTGTTTTGTACAATACACATACTACTACAACACACACAATACATTCCACAATACGATGCAAGGATATCTGTATGTTGTATTCCTGATAACATACTCCACCGTGGAAGATATTTGCATATTCTGTCCCACTTTGGTCATGCTGAAGGAAACTGCTTTCTGACTACGCAAGATCCGAAGTTTTGCCCCTTCCTAGCTGCCTGTATTCTTTAATTACCTTAATTTTTAACCTTTAATCAAATTTCTCGAATAAACGAGGCATGATAAGCTATCGTCAAGATAAAGGAAACCATGACCATTAGGGGTTTCCTTTAGAACAATTAATTACGTGGATGTTTTCAGTTTAGTTCACCTCGGCAGTTCACTTCAATAATTCACTTCAAGCTTTTTGACATTTCTCTTCGTTTTCACTCCTTGGAAATGAGACTCGAAATTCTTATTTTACACTGGCGCTAACTGATAATAGCAGCTGAAGATAGCTTTATTTTTTAGTTCAAAAACTACATCGCAAACCAACGCATACGTCTATCTCAGAAGTAAAGTGAAGGTAGAGGAAGCAAAACGGGTGTGTACGGTATAAAACGAAAGATTCCTTATTAAGGTGCTAGAGAAGTGGAAGGGCATTCAATCACACTGACTTTGCTTCCTTTTTCATTGAAGGTAGGTTAATTTGCGAGGTAATTATTGGATAAGTTGAACTTTCCTTTAGCTTTTAAGATTTTATGTCATTCAGTATATCTTAATTTATGCATTTTAAAATTTGGAATTAGTGGTTAAAGCAGAGAAACTGGGTATAGACCTTATGTCCTGTTAGATTACCATCTTGGAGGGAGCAAGCATCGGTTCTCTTGCTTCTTCGGCGATAAATTCAACGGTTTATCGAGCGCTTCCCAACGATCTGATGTTTATATACACCTATATTAGGTTGTAAAGAAATTACTATAGTTTTTAGGGGAAGTAAAATAATTTTTCATATACAAAATATATATTTACATATTCACTAAAGTAGTTTCACTGAACTAAGTAGTTTCGTTTAACTAAGCAGCAGTGGATAAATTTCTTGAAAAATTCGTTCGGTTTTGATGAAATGTACGATTTGATATCCATTTCCAGTTCCTTCATTTAGTACCAATCCTTGCCACTTAAAGGTTTTATAATGACTTAAATAGATGACTATGAAAGAGTGCAAGGTCCGGTGAATGTGTCGGATGAGTAAGAACGTCCCAACCTAACGCATTATTTTTTTATTAGATCAAACGCGCCACGTGTGGACGTGCACTGTCATAAAGAAGAGAAGATCTTTTCGGTTACCCAGTGAAGGACGTTTTGTTCAAAAGCTTCATTTAATCGTGGCAATTTTGAACATTATAGGTTAGAGAGGAATCAATATTCATACGTTGTAAGAGTTTTTCAGGCACCTCATGTGATACTCAAGTTTAAACACTACCTAGACATTACTACAGCTTTAAGAAGGCATAAACATTACTACAGTTATCTTTAAACAGCTTACAGCAATTTTGAAACAATTTAAACCACATTAATTTCTTAACAACCTACTAAATTCAGTAGGCAGAATTTAACTGTGGTATGGTTTATTAATTTTATATTTTTATCGAAGTACACAACGAGGGTAGATCCACTGAGATAGGGGAGGAAAATTGTAACCATTAACGAAAACATAAGTATTTTATATGAAAAGATAGGGGAAGGATACTTTTATAAAACGAAAAGAGCGAAGGAAGAAAGGGTAGAGTATGATTTTATTGTCTTTTTCTCATTTCTACCCAGAGCAAGATTGAAAAGAGAAATTTTTATTGAGTGGAATTCTAATTTTCTCTTCTCTGAAGATTTTCTCATCTTTGAGATTTCCTCGTCTTAGGAGATTTATTGAGTGGAACTTTAATTTTCTCTTCTTTGAAGATTTTCTCATATTTAAGATTTTCCGTCTTTGGAGATTTATTGAGTGGAATTTTAATTTTCTTCTCCTTGTAGATTTTCTCATCTTTGAGATTTCCTCGTCTTTGGAGATTTATTGAGTGGAATTTTAATTTTCTCTTCTTTGAAGATTTTCTCATCTTTGAGATTTTACCGTCTTTGGAGATTTATTAGGGAAATTTTAATTTTCTCCTCTTTGAAAATTTTCTCATCTTTGAGATTTTCTCGTCTTTGAAGATTTATTGACTGGAATTTTGATTTTCTTGTCTTTGCGGAGCTTTTTTGCCTCTTCAAGAACAATATTTGTAAAGGGTTTTTATTGTCCGAAATGGTCTTGTTTAGATTATTTTTTGTATTTATAATACATAAAAGTTGTGGAGTAGAAGATAAATACCCAACTTTTATAGCTGAAATTGGCAGATACGGACAATTTATTTGCGTTCTCTTATTTGTGGCAGCTCAAAATGGTTCTAATTTAACTTTAAGTAGAAATATTCACTTTATCTTTACTCTCACCTCCGTATCACATGAATCGGGGCTCTCTCATTCTTTGATGGAAGGTAATTTGCAACCCTGCAACAAAACGAAGTGAATCATGATCATCTCGAACCCACCCCAGACTTTGCACATAAATATTGCATTCACTCTATTTCCAAAGCTTTACCTCAAGGGACAACACGTCTGCAATAGGCGCTGAGTCGAGCGTGATACAAATTTGCTATGATAACGCCTAATACCAACCTCTTGTGTATTCAAATTACTTCTACTTCGCTGCCTTCATTCATCTCTTTTACAGTCATAACTTAATCTTAGGGTATAAGTTAATGCGAGACAATATAATTCTTCCCTCTTGTAATTCAAATTAATTCGGTAACACTGGTTTACAGAGAAATTGAGGCAAGCACAAAAATAGTTGTTCTATCCTAATTTGGGGGTGCTGATTTCAGATACGAAACCACCTCTAGTTTTTCAAGCATACATATATTACAAATTTTAGGAATTGTGTTCTTTAAAACCCTAACGCTGCCAATGGAACAATACATCCCAAAAGTTTAAAAAAAATACCTGTGGGCAGAATTCAGCTTAAATTAGTGTTTATTTTTATCCCAATGGTAGTTCAGATGTATTAGCATTGTATTGAATATCTGGCAACTCTCTATTACTCCTCAGTTGTTTTTGATAATCAGTGAAGTGAACACGTGCTGAAAGGATAACATTTGTTTTATTAATTTTTTGAGAACTAATTGTTTAATTAGTTCTCAGGTATATTAGAAAATATATATTAGAAAATATATATCTTGTACTAACTATATTTAGGCTCTCTACTCAATATAATATATCTACATGGCTAAATTCAACCAAACGGGTTGCCAAAAATTTCAACCCCCCTCTAACTAAACTTTAATGTCTTAAAACCTTTTATAACCTTATTTGGGCTAAAAAATATGTTGGTAGTGAAAGGGTTAAAAAAATTAAATGTCCTCTTTTTAGATTGTGAGGTTAGGGCTGCTCGACAATCATGTTACACAACCATTTTATATGCTGGACACATGTCTATATAATGATTTTACAACCATATGTATTTTGTAACAATATATATGATTGATGTTTATTTTGTTTTTCAGATTTTTGTGAATTGATACATATATCTACAATGGCTTCAGGCACTTCAAAACACCGAGGATGCATCAACCAGGCAAATTCATTCTGTTTACGCACGTGGGGATTTCACGACAGTTGCACAGCGCCGAACAATTACTTCCCTCCTGAAAACTGCTTACTTTCATTATTTTGACTATAAAATTGGAGATCAGGACAAATCCTGGGCCCCACACATCTTTGGTAAACCCTGTTACAATGGACTAACTGCATGGTTTAATGGCAAGAAAACAGCCTTCAACTCTGCTGTCCCGATGGTCTGGAGAGAGCCAAAAAACCATGCAGATGTTTGTTCTGTTTGTCTGACAAATATAACTGGCTGCAATTCTTCTTCAAGAAAAAAGATAAAATATCCCAACCTTCCCTTAGCTATGAGACAGTTTCATCACTCAGATAATCTTCCTGTCCCTACATTCCCAGCAAATAAAGATCTTCTTCCTTCATCAGATGAAGAAATGCCTTCAGGGGAATATTCTGTCAATTCGATCTCTTCTGAAGACAATGTCTCTGTTAATTCAGGAGCAAGTAGTTATGAGCCCCACTGGGTCCCGCAGGAAGACCTAAATGACCTTGCCCGTGATTTGTGTCTATCTAAGCAGCAAGTATAGCTCCTGGCATCCCGGCTTAAGCAGTGGAACCTGGTCAAGGCAGATGTAAGGATCACCAGTTTCAGGACACTGAACAAGGACTTCACTTCATTTTTTGACATGGAAAACAGGTTGTGCTACTGCAAAAATGTCTCTGGGTTGTTCACTTTCCTTGGTTTCCCACACAATCCTTCAGATTGGCGTCTTTTCATAGTCTTCCAAGCGAAGTCTGAAGGCTGTGCTCCTGCATAATGGAAATAAATACCCCAGCATTCCCATTGCCCACTCATTCCATTTGAAGGGGTCGTATGACAATATAGAGCTCCTTTTGGAAGCTGTCAAGTACAACCAGTACCATTGGAGTCTCTGCGGGGACCTAAAGGTCATTGCGCTCCTTATGGGTATGCAAGCGGGCTTCACAAAGTACTGTTGCTTTCTCTGTCTCTGGGACAGTCGGGCTGTGTCCAAGCACTATAAACAGAAGGACTGGGGGTCCAGGAGCACTTTCGTGTCTGGTAAACACAGTGTCCAAGAATATCCTGTGGTGGACATGAACAAGGTGCTTCTTCCTCCTCTTTATATCAAACTTGGGCTAATGAAGAATTTCGTGAAGGCCATGGACAAAAATGGCGCTGCCTTCCAACACGTGTGTACTCTATTCCAAGCTCTGAGTTCTGCTAAGCTCAAGAAGGGCATCTTCGTCGGACCTCAGATCCGAGAGGTGCCGAAGGATAATGAATTTGAGGAGCTTCTTACCTTAAAGGAACTGAGAGCATGGGAAGCATTTAAGTCAGTCTGCCATGGCTTCCTTGGTAACACAAGTGTACTAGATTTCCAAGAGTGTATCGAGAAGTTGTTACAGTCTTATGAGGATATGGGATGCCGAATGTCATTCAAGATTCACTTTCTCCACTCTCACCTCAACTTCTTCCCTCCTAACCTTGGGGCAGTGAGTAATGAGCATGGAGAAAGGTTCCACCAAGACATTTCTAAGATGGAGAGCAACTACCAAGGCAAGTGGAACCCCCAGCATGATGGGGGACTTCTGCTGGATGCTCTTGCGTGACATCCCGGAGGCAAAGTACACAAGATCGTCCAAAAAAACTCCTTCTAACTGTCTGCTATACTATAATTTGTGTGTATTTTATTATTCAAGTAATTTAGTTCCATTAGTGTTCTGTATCTATGCTGGTTTTTTTTCTCTAATACACCTTTGGAACAGATGAAATAAACACAATATATTTTGAATTTCTATGCAGTATAATAAAAATGGGGTATGTGAAAGCAAAAGAACTAGAGGAGATACAGCAAAACTCTTCAGAAATTTGAATTCAACACAACAAAATTAGTAAAAAACACATTCACATTCTTGCGTCAGAGCAATTTTTTGGGGGGTAAACTAGTGTAATTAGTGTAATTACATTCATACACTTATACGTGTATGGATATATAGATAGATAAGATTAGATTAGGTTCGTGAGAAGCCTCTCTGAGTTAGTTTTCATCTTAATGTTTGTTTTCCTCTCTTTTCTCTCAAAATTTCTCTTTGACAATAGACTATGGTAGAGATTTCACGAGTTTTAATGGTTAAATATGATATTAAACATTGGTCGATTCAGGGTCATAGAAAATTATCAACTAAAAGAATTCTAGCTTGAGTTTGTCTTTTATGTGGTATTTTATCTATATAATTAGTTCAAGTATTTACTGTGCAATCTCTTGAGAAAAACCTGAAATTGGGTTTACCATCCTTAATGGGGAGTTGACCGTGCTTGCGCGGAGGTTTAGGTGTTCGATTTGAATTGTGTCGTTTTAGGTTTAGCGATAGCCGAGGGGACTGCGGTGACCACCCATTGTATTTCAACAATACACAGTCAGGTGGTTTCTTGCAAGCACTCTGAAGATTTTTCTTTTCCGGCGTGCATTTTTTCTATATATAACTGTCTACATGAACGTCCTCCAGGATACTATTGCCTTAATATAGTTCTTATTTGTTTACTCACATATCTCATTATTTATTCACTTCGCTACTAAATTTATTAGCCTATTTGACAAAATATCAGATGAACCTGACCCTATTAATTTACATCCAATTAAATAGATGGAAATAACGACACTAATATAACTTATGTATAATTAGAGATATGAAGCCTTAGTTATTATTTTTTTAACGATTAACGAATTAAACTTATAAACAAGTAAAAATAATAATAAAGAAAAATCTTTCAAAATTTTCAGTTTCCCTGGATGAAACAGAACTCTTAGTGTCCTGATTTGTAGGCGAAATAAATACCTTTACCAACTACCAGACAGTTTAACCATGTATTTATTATTCGTTTCGGCGTCAGATAACACTGAACCTAATGTGAACTAGGGTTCGGTGTCAAATAACACTGAACATAATGTGAACTAGGGTTCGGGGTCAGATAACACTGAACCTAATGTGAACTAGGGTTCGGGGTCAGATAACACTGAACCTAATGTGAACTAGGGTTCGGGGTCAGATAACACTGAACCTAATGTGAACTAGGGTTAGGTGTCAGATAACACTGAACCTAATGTGAACTAGGGTTAGGTGTCAGATAACACTAAACCTAATGTAAACTAGGGTTCGATTTCAGATAACACTGAACCTAATGTGAACTAGGGTTCGGTGTCAAATAACACTGGACCTAATGTGAACTAGGGTTCGGTTTCAGATAACAATGAATCAAATGTGAACTAGGGTTCGGGTTCAGATAACACTGAACCTAATATGAACTAGGGTTCGGTGTCAGATAACACTGAACCTAATGTGAACTAGGGTTCGGTGTCAGATAACACTGAACCTAACTCCGCCCGTGTGCAAACTCCTCCCGAGAAAGTACAGACTCCCCCTGGTGTCCTCTTGCCAGCCAAAACTTTCTCTCACTTGGAGGACGATATGCCTGATGGTGGTCTCCCTTGCCTTTGATCCCCTTCTGGGGGTGGAAAGAATCGAACTCAATCTCGCCCTCCTCCCCTAAAAAGAAACAAAAAGGAAAAGAGTCAAAGAAGATTAAGAATTTCTCTCCTTTCACGGGGGCTCCGAGGACAGACAGGGCGCGCTGCCGTTTCGGCAAGCAGCCAGGCCAAGATCAGCACCTCCGGCATCGGGGCGCCTTCAGTCGAGGGGACACAGGCCAAACACGAAAGTTGCTAGTCCGGTGAGCGGAGCCTCGACGACGTCGGGGCCCCTTAATGACAAACTACTTGGCGTTTTCGAGCCAGCTGGCTCGACAAGACTTTTAGTGATTTCCCCCACTGGTGGCAGTATGTTGGACAAAGGCCGCATGTTTCATCATAGAAGAGCATTATCTAGGTTGACTGGTAAAGAGCCGAATGACACTTGTTTCTCGGACGAAAGTTTGTGGGCGAATGCGGTGGACTCTAGGAGTCGGTCATTATTAGTGCTCCTCGACACTCTATGACTCTACTATGAATTTCGTGGAAGGGGGCTTTATGCGAGGAAACTCGTCGAAAACTCCTTAGAAGACATCACCGAAGAGCTGGTCGGCTAAGGAGTGGTCATGGTCGAGCGTGTGATGAGAAAATAGTGGGAGGGGATGCTCCACCCGATCTCTACACTTTAATCACGTTTAATTATGATAGGCCCCCTGAGTCGGTGTGCGTCAGTTAGTATCGCGACTGCATAAGGGCATTCGTGCCACTGACGCGAAGGTATTACTTACTACTACCGCAACTTTGACCACATGAATCGCTCATGTAGACGTGCAAGGTCGAGTTTAGCTGAAATCTGTGTAAATTGCTTCAGGACCGTAAAAGATAAGTCCTAATCATGTAGGCCAAAGTGTGCCATTGTGGAGAGTCACACTCTGCTTCCTCGAAGCAAAGTAGCATAAATTTGCTGGAGAAGGAGGTCTTGGCCGTTCATGTTAACGGAGCGACTCTCTTGTCGCAACGCTAATACATGGCCTTGTCGCACCTTGTGCGCTCTGGGGGGTCCTATGCCGGAAAGTTAAGCGGGCAACCTCTTCACCTGGCTCATCCAACCCTACGAGTAATGTGCCCATTCGGAACTCTCCTGCTGGTTTTATTACCACGGGCGCTCCTATAGCAAAGCTGGCTGCTAAAAGGACTTACATCCCCACCTGCGTTAAAACCAGGGCACCGCCTTACCCTTCCCTATCTCCCCCCCGTAAGGTTAAACTATGCGCGCCTCCGCCAAGGGGTTAGACTCACAAGGAACAAATCCCTGAAGGTTGTCGTGAGACCGTCCTCGGGATGGTTTCTAAGGCTGCTTCCTGGAAACAAGGACACGCCTATTTGCGGTTTAGGCGACACCCAAACGGTTTCACTGCTGGTGAATTTCGTCGAGCTAAGGCTGGATTCCAGTATGTTTCGAGCACGTTCACCACTCTTATTGGCGGGCACACGTATAGTTAATTAACGGGAAGACTTCCTCTTGCAGAGGCGTGGAATCGAGTCAAAAGGATTCGGGACAAGTTTTTAAAGCACCTATCCCCTCCCGTTACCCAGGAGAACGGGACCACAATTTTGGACCTCACTTCCGTGGCGTATTCTTTCGAGACCGCTTTCTCCGCATTCTCTTCCCGGGATGCTGCTCCACCAGCATTCAATGCACGTGGTGATATCGCTGAAGGCCGCCGATTGGACTTTGCTTCCAGAGGCTGAAAACCCTTAAACGACAAGGTTTATGCTGAGTGAGTTACGTTCCGCCCTCGCTTTATCTGCAGAAACAGCCCTGGTCTAAACGATGTCCCATATGCCATTTTTCAACACCTAACACCTAGGTGAGCGAGACATTACATTTCTGCTAAACAGCATCTGGACAGGAGATATTCTCTCAGCCTCCTAGTGAATGGCTAGTGTGCTCGCTTTTCGCAAACCAAGAAGAGAACACTCTACCTTGGCATGTTTTCTGCCTAATCTCTAACATCCTGCGTGTGCATGTCGATGGATAAATTAGAAAGTGTTAGATTAGCCCTTTTCATGAACAGCAGAGGCCACCTCTCTTCTGCACATTACGGAATCTGAAAGTTACCCTCCACGTCAATTGACTCTGATCCGGCTTTAAAATGTTATATGCAAGCCATTCTTTTATAGAACACTATGCCACGGTGTTTTTTCGATCTGCCATGCCTATGCCGCATGGCGATACGGTATCATAGAGACTCTCCACACGATAGGAGCGAGGGGACGGCTCTCAATCTTTAATTATGAGTTTTTGCGAGAATGTCGATTCCGCGTACGAGTTGGGAGAGTCTTTCTGCCCCAATGGAGCAGGAAGAGGGTGCTGCCGGAAAATTTTCTAGCTACGCTCTACGTGGACGACCTTTCGATATCTTTGTCTGCGGCCAAGATGCCAACTGTGGAACATCAACTCCCACATACATTGAACCGTATCTTTCGCTATGCGGAAGCGCGCAGGTTTCGGTTTTCCTTACCCAATCAATGTGAGTTTATGCACATCTTTGTGCTAAAAGAATGTGTCACATATGTTCTTCTTTTAGCACAAATTAATACTAGCCATTCAATATTTTTATTCTCCCCTAATTCAAGGAGAGAATTCTCTCCTCTCTCGTTGGGTCACCTCTTCAACCATTCATACTTCTTACAACCATCAACCGATATCCTCTCCAAATTCAATCCACCACTCGTCCTAGTGATTCCAGAACATTTCTTTTTGAGCTTCACTTCTATCATCACATGGTGCTTATCCTACATCCACGCAAAGTCTCACCTTTTCAAATTTCAACTTTACCCACATAATTCTAGAGCTCCCACATTTATACCAAACCCTTTATCATGTCGCTCCTTAATCAAAACCACTGCTACACCCTATTATTCCTACCACCCTGATCGCACTCCATCCCAGAGAAACTATTCATTTTCTTTCATTTTTATCTTACATAGAGCAAGCATCTGCAATCATTCCCTTCTGTTTCACATCACATATACCACCCTCACATTCCACACACCCACTCGATTAACACTTTGACGCGAATTAACCGGCCTAACAAGTCGGGGTTCACGACAGCTGCCCCGCACCAATTACCGCCAGTGCGTGTCACGCTCGTTAGATAAAGCCTTCAGGTCGGGGTTTTCCATGCAAGCGTCCCATTATCCGGGATTAGTCACCTTTTAGGCATGCTGAAGGAGGGTAGGGGGATGTTCCCCGTCACACAAACAGCCAGAACCCCAAAATGCAGTTGATTAAATCAAACTGCGAACACATACATCCCCGCAACTCTCCAACCAAGAGAACCTGATGAATCTGAAAATAGAACCTCAAGAGGAAGTTTTTCTTTATGGGAATTCTCATTTCTAAGTTCAGCAACCATAAAAATGAGTTCGAACTTCTCATAAGATAAAAAAACTTGATTGGTTCGAGCAGATCTCTAATCCAATTGCTGTAAACTTTAGTAAGAAATAAGTAAAGTTCTTGGATTTTGGTAATTAATTCTCATCGCCTCATCTTTTTTATATACTCGGATCATTTATTTTTGCACCTTTTCAGTTCATCCATTTCTGTACGAACACTTTCTTAAAAAAAATATGGCAAAAATGCCTTCGTTGGTTTTTGTTTTACCTCCCCTCCAGTACATAAATTCATATATACCTAAAATGTTTATGACCTAAGTGATAAGTTTACTTATTGATCTATTTCGTGTCTTTTAAATCTACCATTTATCGTATTGTATTTTTTCCTCACCTAAGTTTTCTTTCCTCATCTCCTATTCCTTCCATCTTGCCTTAGAGAGTCTTTAGTCACTCTAATTATGTTGTTATACCTCACGTCTTGCCACGGTAGTCATATTTAAGCCTTCTGAGTACTTAAGAAGCAGCCTCTAGTGCTTAAGAGGTCACGATCAATGTTATATTACCTTCAAAAGGCCTTATTATCGTATAGATGCTCGGTGCTTCGATCAGGAAAGCATCAATAGACATTCCCAAGGATAAGGTTTATGTCCTCGGAGGAAGAACGCTTTCCTTCTCTATGCCTTCCCCTAACATATATTTATGCCCATATTCCCACCTGCAAACTTCCCCCCCTTTCTATGGTTTTACAGTCCGAAGAGCGACCTACCGGATAAAGGAACGTTTAGGACACTACGGTTTCTAGTTACGAGTACATGATTAGTTTCCCTAAGTTTCCTTTCATACAGTTTCTACCAACTCTAATTCCACCTCTCGAAAACCTTTTTTGGCAAAGGAACTAGCGTTTATTTTCGCTTTATTTATTTTTGGTAATAAAAAAAATAGAATTCTTATAGAATATATTTTTTTTTAATCGAGAGGAACGTTTTGATTTTCAGAGGATTGCTGTCATAGCAACGGAGTTCTCTCACGATTCCATTTCTGAGATGCCTTGAGGTCCTGGCAATTAAACTCTCGATTAACGAATTTAGAAGGAGACAAGTGTTTAATAGGATACATATAAGTGGAGACGAGAAAAATTCGTTGTCTTGTTATTGTGAACTAAGAAATATTGAAGTAAAATATAGCGATAATAGATAAAAGCATAAATAGAATGGGCGATAACTGTCTCGCGGAGCTTTCAAGCATTCAAAATAATTAACTCATTTCTTTATCGTGACACACACATCCATATTTAGCAACAATTAAGTTATTATGGTTTCTGAGAAGGTTTAAGTAGGTGGATAGCCAACCAATTTGTCAAATTTCAAGAGCCCTAATTGAAGAAAAATGATTTAAAACAACCAATCATCTCTTGTGGATGGTCTCAATTTCAAGTGGGGAGGGCTACCATCTTGTTGCTTCGAAATTGATACCTTGGATGGAACTTTTTGTTAATTGTACCATGGACTTTTCTCAAAGAACCTTGCAATTTTGGTTAGAAGACTTTATAGTCTCGTGTAGCGCCTCCTAGCGAGAGAGGCTCAATTCACCCTTGCATTTATGACAAGCAAGAAGGTTGGCGAAAAAGGTTCAAGATGAAAAACTGCAATAAGAAACCGTTTCATCCTAAATTTATGAAACCATGGGAGCGAATAATGAAATTCTAGGAACAAATTTGTATATAGACTAAAGATAACACTGGTCAACAAATTTTAACTTTTTTTCTACTGACTTAAGTTTGAGACCTGTTCTTGGGAAATTCGGGGTCACTGAGTTTAAAAATGGCAATAGTTTTCTTCTATCACGTCAATTTTTTATTTATTTATGGACTGGTCCATATTGGTCCCACTCATAGTAGCAGGCTATCTTACGACCAAGTGAACGGAAGTGGGAGCGTTTGGTATTCTTCTTATTTTATTTTATCTGTGTATTTAGACTTCTCTTTATGCACTTCTAGATATATAAAGCAATTGTGTATAATATAATTTTGTTTTGTTTTTCAGATTTGTTTTATGAAGTAACATTCAGTATTATGGCCTCATTACGAAGGAAATGTTTGAATTCCCCTGACTCGTTTTGCTATATATGTAGTTGTTTTACTGCACTAACTCAAAGAATGAACATTAGTATTTTTGTGAAAAGAGCATACCTGGCTTACTTTAAGATTAAATTAGGTGATCAGGATAAACCGTGGGCCCCGCACAATGTTTGTAAACCATGTGTAGAAAATCTAAGAAGTGTTAGCTTCTAGACTTAAAGAAAAGAATTTGCTGCAGGAAAAAATAAATATAGATTTTTATCGGAATAGGGAGAGAGATCTCTTGGCATTCTTTAAAACCGAAGAATATGTTGTTTACTGTTGTGACGTGGCGGGACTGTTAAACGCGATGTGTGTTTCAGAGTATGATCCAAGCGAATGGTGACTTTTTATAGATAGTTCAAAGAAGAGTCTAAAATGTGTGTTACTCCATAATGGAAACTTGCTCCTCGGTGCGATTCCTATTGGTCATTATATGCATTTAAAAGAGAAGCATGAACATATAAGATCTGTATTAAATAGATTTACTCAAATATGATGAACACAAATGAGATCTGAAAATGGTAATTTTTTTATTTGGCCAACAAGGAGACTATACAAAATATCCGTGTTTCCTGTGTTTATGGGACAGCTGAGCCAAGTACAAACATTGGGAACAGAAACTCTGCCCAGTTAGAGAATGTTTGACTGTTGGGGAGAAGAATATTATACACCAACCACTTTTTGAGAGAGAGAAAATCATCTTACCACCCCTTCATATTAAACTAGGGCTGATGAAACAATTTATGAAAGCTCTTAATGTGGAGGGGGACTGTTTAAAATTCATATGTACAATATTTCCTGGCTTAAGTTATGGTAAAATAAAGACTGGAGCTTTTGATGGGCCACAAATCAGAAAGTTAATGGAAAGCCAAAACTTCACGAGTTCGATGACTGACATAGAAAAAGAAGCATGGGATTAATTTCTGGCTGTTGTGAAAGGATTCCTTGGAAAAAAAGGCTGCTAACTACAAGGATTTGATAGAGACATTACTTGATAGCTTTCATCGTTTAGGCTGCAACATGAGCATAAAGGTTCATTTTCTCAAGAGCCATCTTAATGAATTTCCTGTTAATCTTAGCAACGTGAGTAATGAACATGGAAAGCGTTTTCATCTAGATATCAAGATTATAGAGGAGAGATATCAAGGCCGATGGAACACAAACATGATGGCATACTACTGTTGGAGTATTCAACGAGACTGTGTAGACATCAAACACTCCAGACACTCTCGCAAGCGAAAATTTCTTCCATGAATGTATAGGTATGTGTAAGATTGTTGTATTTTCTCTATTATATTATAAAAATAACGTGTATGTATTTAGTAATAGGTGATTTTATCTTACACTGCATTTATCCTTTCAAATTCTGTTGACATTTTAAGTTATGGTTTGAAGATATAACACTTAGGAAACTATCCTTACCGAGCAAATACATGCAGTACGTTGTAAAATAGGAATATGCTGTAGAATGAAATCCTGATGCGCTACAAGAAAATGGATGCCATATTTGAAATGAGCACGTTAAAATTAGTTAAAAACACCACAAAACACAAGTCAGCAAAAAGTGTGTTGACCACTGAATTGAAAGTATGAGTAGCATCTGCTTGTGGGAGCCCCTAAAATTAATAGTCACCAAACTTCTTAGGTAAAAGAACTTTTGTAGAGAAAAGGGTGTGAAACACTGATTTTAACTATCTTCTTCTTCAAGAGCATAAACACTTAGGAATTTGGAAATAAATAAGTTAACGGTTCTGGAATTCCTTAAGAGGATTTTTTACTACTATCGTTCATTTCGTTAATTATTTTCGTTACTCTTAGTTTTTTCATTTCTAATTGTTTACTCTCTGGTATTTGCGAGTTTGTAGGGACGTAATTTTTTGTTCTTCCATTGTCAAATCACTTAGACTGCAGACAATGACTGTAGAGAAATGTGTGTGTCGAGAATAGAGACTCCTGGGGCCATGTGGTTCGTCGAAACCACGAGGTCAGGCTCGAGGTCAGTCCACGTGAGCGAGGACCGTGAGAACAGTCAGAGTATCGAACTGCTTTCCGCCATAAGCTAGGAATTGGAACCTCAAACGCGCGCTTCTGTCGTCTCCCAAGGGTGTTATTAGGACCCCCCGCGAGAGTACTTCCCATCTCTTAAGCACCGTGTTGGTTCGTGGAGAGAATCCCCACGCCTCCCCCCATTCTTGGCTGTTGCCTATATATTGGCTGTTCCCTATATATTGTTGGTCCCAATAGGGCATCGACAGAGCCTGCCTCTAACAACGAAACACTCCATTCTCGATCGCGCTCTTTTTTCTCGACGAGCAGAAGGCTAGAATTATACCAAAGGATCTGAGCCCCAGTCAATTGGCCCATCCTTGGTTTCAGTACATTTCGTTTGGCACGAATACTCCCTCTAGTTAGTGTTACTACTTAAGGTTAAACTCCCTGTGGTTAAAGCCCCTTGAATAACCATCCGATCCCCCATTTCACCTCTTAAAGCCTCAACACAAGCCAGGCTGAAACGAATCATCTGTGGCTATTCCGGCCAGTTATCCCGCTGTGTGTATGTACAGAGGCTCATATCGCCTCTCACCCCACCTTCCCTTCCGTAGAGACCGCTCTGAGTAGCTCTAATACGTTCGGTCCTTGTACACATAGAGTATCTATTGCTATTATTTCATTTAATCTATGTATTGTGTATAACTGTGTATATATTAAAGTTTATTTGTGTACCTACTTTTCATAAGCCTCATAGCCGGAGTCTTCATTAGTTAATATCAGCTAACTGCACTCAATCTTTGGAATTTAAAATCCTTCGCATTCATCCCCCTCACTTTTATTCCCCATCTCTGTCGTGACCAGAGTAGAATATAGGTCACGCGTTGACCTTGATCGACCACACCTATTGGGTAGAAGTGACGCATATGTCGGGGTCATTCTACGACAGTGTGTATTGGTGAGAGATAACCAATGGTAGCCACTTCGCAAAAAAGGTTTTGAAGAGAGGATAATTAAGTATTAAAGTTAGGGTAACTGTAAATGGATGACAAGAGTAGCCAAAAGTGACTGCATGAATCGAGCAAGTCAAGGGGGTAGGGAGGAACTCCCTACACCCTTGACTTGCGATAGGTTTACTCTCCGACACGCTAACTCCCAACGACTGAAGTCCTGTATCATGGCACTTGTCTTGATATATTGCTTGCGCTTCATGACCTAACTTGCTTTAATGGACTGGAGTAGCTCATGGGATCAGGTAACTCGTTTCCTCCTCCGAAGTGCCTCTGGCTATGATATTCCCTTTGGGCTGCGGGAGTCTTGTGGTGCCCAACTTACAAGGTGGAGTTGACCGTAAACCCAAAGAGGAGCGACACAAATGAGCACTTTATTGGCCATATGAAATCTTGAATTTTGGCACACGTATTAAACACTGAAATAATATGCCATGCAGTAGCAATGTACTAATGTAGAACAAAGCAAAATACTTGTAAATAATGTTAAACTGCAATTTCATATGTATTAAAAAAAAAACCTAGAGAATATTGTAAGGGTACAAGCGAATTCATTGGGATTTTAACGCGAATGTACAAACATACATACATGAGGAAACAAATGTGAGCTGAAAGGTCTGAAAACAGATAACACAGGCAGCTGAGCAAATTTAGGATGGAATCTAATCTGAATAGCCATATTTTACCTGAACCTGCGAAACGACGAAATCATCCTTGCTATGAATGCCGGTTTGATAAAGCTACGATCAGGCGGCTAAATGCAAATACATTTCCAATATACACGAGTATACACTGAACACGCACACACTCTTTGACTCCACCCAACAGTCTTAACAAAGAACGCATGAGCACACTTTGATCCGATAGGCTCCGCCTTGAGTTCAGATTAAGGGAAGAGAAGTCACGACCCCATTAATTGACGTTGGTATAAATAAGACGGACAGAAACACTGAATGATTCTTGATTCTCGTTTCTGACTTTTACATTAGTAGCATTATTATTATTCACGTCATGAGTCAATTCTTCGTCTTCGATCCATATGTCCATACCCACAGCAAATCTGACGCAGAAGGAGACTTACACGAAACACTGACACTTAACACTGATAGCCAAGACTCGACTATTTCGCTTGCCCGAACTGAAATAGTTTTTAGCCGAGATTAAAGCCTACAAAAACCGCCATTTTTTACCGAGTCCTTCCTTCTACTAAGTAATAACCAAGTTACCTTTCGAGCCCTGTCTACGAGCGGATTAGCCGTTAAGAATTTTTGGAGTCATTTCAAACACGACGGTAAGACCTTAACCACCTTCGCCCGAAACCTACATTCTAGCAACCAATCGTCACTCCAAAGGTGGTGACCACCTTCCGTAAACAAGTAACCAATCGGTATACCACCATAAACAGGTAACCATAAACTCACTCCTATATATATTTATTTATATTTGTAATTATTTTAATAGTTAGTTCTTATCTCCTTCAGCTTTAATTACACCCATAATTCTTTATGGCATCTTTCTTCCTTCAACTTGAATTTTTTTATAGTTGTTATTTTTGTAGTTGTGTTATTTATTAGTGCTGCTGTTTTTAAATCCGGGGTCTGAGATGGTCGCTCCTAGAGGAGATTACCATTTTTCCAAACCAATTCTTGGTGTGGTTGCATGTATGGCGTATTTTCTTGCTCAAATATAACTTCATTTCTCGCTGTTGTGGGATGTAATTACTGAATAGATGACTCTAAAACTTATAAAAACTTGGTGGTATAAATTTCAATTTCAATCTTCCCTGACATTAAACATCTCTCCTGGCTCTGATGAAGACCTTCAGCGCCATACCATGACGGAACCACCTCCATGCTGCACAGTTGGTATCACACAAGGATAAGAATGACGATGAAATGTATGAAGATAATTCTAAGGAAAATAAAATCCAGTTGATAAATCAAGAAAGATAATGATTTGGTGAAGGATTTGTTATTGTCAAAGAAGAACGCAAACTGTTGGGTTCCAGACTACAACAATGGAATCTTCTAGAGGACGGTGCAAAACTATCTACTTTCCGTAAATGCAATGAGGCCTTAGCTGCCTTCTATAAATAAGAAGATGGTGCTTGTTTCTGTACTGATGTTAATGGCCTCATGAATCAGCTAGGAAACGAGCATTTACCTGATGAATGTAAACTATTCATCGATGCAAGCACTGCTAGCCTCAAAGCTGTGTTGCTACACAATGGTAACAAAAAACCTTCAATTCCTGACGCACTTATTGTTGGGATGATAGAGACATATGACTCAATGATATTTATTTTGGAAGGTGTTCATTACTCGCATCATAAGTGGAATATCTGTGTGATATAAAGGTAATTTCTTTACTGCTTGGACTGCAGCTAGGATATACAAAGAATATGTGTTTCTTATGCCTATGGAACAGACGTGACGACAGGAATCATTATATTGTCAAAAGGTGGCCCAAAAGAGAAGAACACATAGTTGGCCGATACAATGTAAAGCACATGCCTTTAGTACATCCACAGAAGATCTACCTTCCACCACTTCATATCAAACTTGGCCTTATCGCGAATTTTGTTAAAGCAATGGCCCATGATTCTGATGGATTCCACTATCTCAAAGAAAAATTTGGTGCAAAGAAAACCGATCAGAGAATTGATACGTGACAGGAAGTTCAGAAATAAACTAACTCTACTTGAGTTAGCAGTATGGGAGTCATTTGTCCATGTAGTGCAGAACTTACTTGGTAATCATAGGGCTGAAAACTATGAAGAACTAGTGGACAACATGCTAAAGGCCTATCAACGAATGGGATGTCGGATGTTTCTTGAGATGCATTTCTTGCATTCGCATCTAGATTTCTTTCCATCTAATATGGGTGATATTAGTGACAAACATAGGTAAAGGTTCTACCGAGATATCGCAATGATGGAAAGCAGGTATCAAGGCCACCTTAACGAAAACATGATGGGTGACTACTGCTGGTTCCTACAACGGGAGGATCCATATCCACGTACAAGCTCAAGAGAAAGAGTCTCAAACATTTTTGAAGAAATTTATAGTTAGGTGAGTACTACCTCTTTGATATGTAATACATATCTTGTATGGGTGTGCAAAAGGACGTACATAATTCAAAATAGGGTGCTCCGATTCCAAACCTTTGCCCAGAAACGTCTCATTCTTCTCAAACTCGTGATAATTATATCATTAATTGATCCAAGGTGACAAAGTGAACCATATAGCCTAGTTGCATAACTCAGGAACCTTACGTGCTAGGACAAATCTGAGCACAGATTTGGAATCGGCGCACTAAAATTAGTTAGTTACAACGTTTACTTAAGTAGCGGAGACAAAGTTAAAATTTGTTGGCTAGTGTTATCGAGCCCCTCATGTTCTAGCCCTCCCTGATTGCAGGGACCGCGCCACCAAGGCACATACTCGTATCTATCATCATCCCGTCAGAACATTTCCCACTCTGCAAATTCCTCTTCTAGCAACCAATTCATGCCTTAAAGCAGGTGGGTAGTCTAATTCCCCCTTCCACTATTTGTTCTGCCTCTTGTTCATTCCTGGAAAAGGTCTTTAAGAATAAAGACGAAAGCACTCGGAATCGTTTTTCACTTTTCCTTTGTGGGTGTATCTGCATCAAATCAGTGTCAGAACCGTCTGGATGCGCCCAATTATGATTTCCCATGATGTTGTAAGCCAATTTATGCCACGCATCCACCAGTTGGTGGAAAAGAAGCAATTGTATTCCTCATATTAACATTTAATGAATGATTTGTGTCCTCTGTTGTTGGTTCATTCGTGTGTTTTAATTATGAATAAATTGATATCTGATCGAAATGTATTTTTCTTGAACCAGGTGGTACGCGGCGATGGTACGGGACCTCCGAGTGGTACTCAATCAGAAAAAGGTTGGGAACTACTGCCTTAGACGAAAAGTGGAATCATTGTCACAAGGATGACATGTCCCTTTCCTGTACCTTTTTCCCCGTTCTGCACTAAGATCTAAGCCCGAGGATTGGGTAAGTCTGTGTTCATGAAGATTAATGACTACTGATACGCTGCCATCTTTTCTTAACACGTAGATACCTCACGGCTTGAAATTCAGATTTCGCATTGTCACAGTTAAGAGAAAAAAGATCATAACCCTATTTGAGAGACAAAGCAATCTTTGCATCACTGCAGTTGGGAGAATAATCCTCATTCGCATGAACGTAGTTGATGGACAAAGCACTCTTTACATGGTAGCAATTGGGAGAGAGAGCAGTTTTAGTATGACAAGAGTTGAGAGACAAAGTGATATTTACATAACGAAGGTTGAGAGACAAAGCAGTATTTACATAACCAAAGTTGAGAGACAAAGCAGTATTTACATAACCAAGGTTGAGAGACAAAGCAGTCTTTAGATTCCTGCACTTTAGTATGGCTACAGTCGAAAAACAAAACAGTCTTTGTATGAGCGCAGTTTGTAAAAAAAAGGATTCGCATGAGCGCATATGGTTAAAACTAGACTTTGCATGGTCACATTTGAGAAACAAAGATTTTTTTTGCGTCATCACAGTTGAGAGAGAAAACAGTATAGGACCACAATCAACATAAAACTGTCTTCACATAATCATAAATGAGAGACAAAGTAGTCTTTACACGATTGCAGTTAAGAGACAAAGCAGTCTTTGCATAACCACAGTTGGGAGATAAAACAGCCTTTGCATGACGACAGTTGATAGACGATAGCTTTTGCATGATTGCAGTTGAGACACAAAACAATCCTCGCGTGATCGCAATTGAGAGATAAAAGTGTCTTCCTGTGACCACAGTTGATAGACAAATAGTCTTCGCATGGTCATAGTTGAGAGAGAAAACAGTTTACGCATGGTTACACTTGAGGGACAAAACAGTTTCGTATGATTACAGTTGAGAGATAAATCATTATTCACGTGGTAACAGTTAAAAAACAAAGCATTCTTCGAGTGATCGCAGGTCACAAAGAGATCAAGCTTCTTCACATGAGGGCAGTTGAGAGCGAAAGCAATCTTCACATAACTGATGTTAAGCGACAAAGTAATCTTTGCATAACCAGAGTTGAAATACAAAACAGTTTCCGCCCGTTCTTTCTCAGCAGTTAAGTCACAATGCCGTCAATTGGATTCTGTGCCCGACTGGAATTGAAATACAAAGCGCTCTTTGCATGATTGCAGTTTAGAGAAAAAGCAGCCTTCGCTTGACGGCATTTGATAGACATAGCAGTTTTCGCATGGCCGCAGTTGAGAAACAAATTTGCTTTCACTGGGAAACATTGAAAGACAAAGCAGTCTTCGTGGGGCTGCAGTTCAGAGACAGATCAAGCTTCACAGGATTCGCAATACTGCAAATGAGAGAAAAAGCAGGAATCTCATGGTTGCAGCTGGGATTCAAAACAGTCTTCGCGTGAGAACAGTTGAAAGACAAAGCAATCTTTCAGCGATCGAATTTCAGGAAAAAAATCAAGCTTCCCACAGTCTTGAGACAAAGCAGGAATGACATGAGTACAGCTGAGACAAAATAGTTTTCTCCTTGCCTAAGATTAGAGACAACGCGGACTTCGAATGACCGCAGTTAAGAGAGAAATCAGACTTCATATAATCTCAATTGAGAGACAGAACATTTTTCCCATGGATGAATGACGTTAAGCGGCCTAAGTAATCTTTACATGGCCACAGTTAAGAGACAAAGACATCTTTGACTGGCTTCACTTTAGAGACAAAGCAATTTTCACATGAACGCAAATGAGAGAAAAATCAGTCTTTGCAAGACTAAAGTTGAGATACAAATCAGTCTTTGCATGACGGAATTTGAGAAATAAAAGTCTTCGCATGTTTCCAAATGCGAGACAGAGCAGTTTTCGCATGAACGCAGTCGAGACTCATAGCAGAGTTTCGAGAAATAATCATACGATTTCTATCCGCTCAAAGGTATAAGGACTGAATTAAAAAAAAACAAAAAAAACCACACCTGATTCCTTGATATGAGATAGGGTAAAAGGACTTTGACTCGAGATGAACCGTGTTCATCTGTGAGAAAACAAAGAAAACAATGGCTTAACGAAAACCAAGTAGGAACAATGAATTTATTTGTTTTCTTTCTTTTTTCAGATTTTTTTGTTTCCTGTTGTTTTTTGGTGTTTCTAAATAAATAGCCTAAGATTACGCTAAAGTTTTTTTCGACGACATATGCCCTGGTAGCAGTAGCCAAATGGGCGCTATTAACTTTTTACAAATCTGTTCATTGGCGACTCTTTGAAGAGGTTACTCAGGGGATTTAGAGGATGGGGAGGGGGGGGGGGGCGGTTTCAAACCACATGTCGATTTTCAGCTTCAATAATTAATTAGCCTTTTCCTTTTTTCTTGTATGTTTCCTTTTGTTTTCCTTTCCCTTTTCTTTCCTTTATCTTTTCTTCCCCTTTTTACCAATTTTCCTTTTCTCTTCTTTTCCTCTTCCTTTCCTCTTCCTTTCCTCTTCCTTTCCTTTTCCTTTCCCTCTTCCTTTCCTCTTCCTTTCTTGGTTTTTTTCTGCCCATTAGAAAGAATTAATCGCATACATTTGTTTACCTATACTCCTGTCCAAAAACTTGTGCCCTAAGCATGTCCCTTTTGGGAATCTACTCTTCAAAAATACAAGATGTTTAACTTATATCTAAATGTAGTTGTTTTGGTAGGTTCATGGGATATGGCAACCGAAAGATAAATTAACAAATTTTCTCTCTAAAATTTTGTAATTTAAAGGGCCCTGAAACGTATGAATGAGGCAATTCAAATGAATTGAATATTGTATTTAGTTCTAAAAAAATTCTTATTTTTTCGTTTTACTGTCAAACTTACCAATAGCGATTAAAAATTATCGGCAATTTTGCCAGTAACAAGATGTCTCTTTTTGTTCTTTGTTAACCCCAACATAGACAACATAAATTTTCTTTGTGATATGTGACAAACGGTGTACCATATAATCTTAGTACAGTTCTCAACAAAGGTAGTATGGGTATAAATTTCGAACCCATACCTCTACGCAATGCCCTATCCAATAGGGGAAAATTAAGATTGAAAGGAAGACGGAGTACGTTTTTATTGACCCTTAATCACGGAGGATAGATGAATGTGGAGCCCATATCAAGGCTGGTACGAGGGCATCAAAGGGGGTAATCAAGGCAGGGGAGATAAGCTGAGCGTCTTTGGTTCCATTTCGGAACGCTGCAATTACAATCAGAAGGACTCACGATTCGCCGCGAGCTTAATCAAACTGGATCACTCTCATACACATAAGCAAATCCCGCGGAAAAAAAGCCAACAATTTCAACGGATTTATGACAACTCTGCCTGAATAGACGGGAAAAGAGAAAAGGGGCACTAAATAAAAAAGCGAATAAATATGAACACGCGATTGGTATAGGGTGAGATGAAAGGTGGAAGGGGGAACTTGGAAGAGTGCATTCAATGTCTTGTTTCACTGAAGATTTATTAAGGCATCAGAGTTGCAGTAATGGGTGGACAAGGGTGCAGGGAGCCAATTTGCTCAATGGACCCCATTTTTGGGGGCTCGTAATCGCTGGAGAGCAAAGCTCGTATATGTCGTCTCCCGTCATTAGACAGCAATAAAAGCAGTTCTACGGCCATTTCCGAAAGAAGATACAGGGAATTTTATGTATTAAAAACCAATCGCACATAAAGTATATACAGGCATACGCACACATGTAGAACTAAAACCTACATTAGCGTCAAAAACAGGTGAATAAGCGCTTTCACCACTTTTCATTTTAGTTCTCATGTTAGGTAATTTAGCCACTCGTCTCTTCTCAAACATAAACGAGGCCCTCCAACAGGATAGGGATTTCATGTATAAGATCAGAATGACAATTACTGGTAATCCTCTTCACGGTCTTTGCTAGAGGAAAAGCTGGGACAAGAGTCATAGTTGTGTGTCTTGACATTTCCCGGCGAGCTGGGAATGTCTCGTGGCCTAAGGGACAGCCACACGTTCCATATCAGAAGAGTGTGGATATGAGAACCCCCTAGGTAGGTTCCAGGGTGAAGGTGATATGTAGTGTGCGCGAAGAGAGGAGAGAGAGGAATATGCAGCGGTGTTGCAATTGTCTGTTTCTGATGACGTCCGTGGCCAGTGTTGTCTGCGCATATATTCAGACTCGACGAACCGCCTCATTGGAATCCCAACGCCCTGTCTAAACTTCACGGTAGTTGGATCTATGCAAATCTGGAATAACATGAAAAAAAGACAAAGATAAAAGGCAAATGATGAGAGAATAGAATAAAAATGGAAATAAGCAGAGGAGAATAAAAGGGTAAATAAGTAGAGAATAGAATAAAAGGGCAAATAAGTAGAGAATTCGATTAAAGATAAATGAAGAGAGAATGGGATAAAATGGCAACTTAATAACAAATAGCATAAAATGCAAATGAGCAGAGATTAAAATATCAAGGCAAAATAACAGAGAGTAGAATAAAGAGGCAAATAAGTATAGAATAGAATAAAAAGACAAATAAACAGAGAATATGATAAAAAGCAAAATGAGTAGATGATAGAATACAAAAGAAAATTAACAGCGAAAATAATAAAATGTGAATGTGCAGAGAGTAGAATAAAAAAAATAAAGAGAGCACAGATTAAAATGGCAAATGATCATAGAATAGAAGGCAATTCAAAAAAGAGTAGAATATAAAGGCATTTGAACAGCTAATATAATAAAAGGAAAATTAGCAGAGAATAGATTAAAAAGACAAGCAGATCATTGAATAAAAAGGCAAATGAGCCAACCGAGAGTAGCGACAAATAAAAAGAAATAAAAAGGATGTGATGGCAATATCACCTCCTGTGAAAGGGGGAAAGGGAAGGCAAATTGGAAGAGAGGAGCAACAAATGTGCGCAAAGTATCGCCATTTTATATCATCAACTTCTTTCCCACAAGGTTGGGTTAGTGCGCATCAACTCCCCTCTGCTGTTTAGACGAGGGCAGGTACAGCCTATTACCCCCATTACGGGTTGTACTAACAGGAACAAGACTTTCGGGTGCGCGACTTCCATATCCGCGTTTAAAGGCCTTATACTACACACAATGGTGGACGGTATTCTCTTCGGGGCCATGGACAGGTCCGGTATTAGTGTGCCCCCATCTCTTTGTGGTATTCACTCAAAGATACAAATTTGGACCTTCCGCGGGGGAGTTTTGTGGTAATTGCACATTGTCTCTCTTTCCACTCACATAGCTCACCCTACATTCCACCATTTCATCCTGGTATCGTCTAGAGGAAGGATTTGTCCCTGGTCATTGGTACCCATTTGGGCCTTCCTTCAATCACATCTGGTGGATCGGCTGTTGGAGTGGGTGTAAGGGGGGAGGGGGTATCGCCTTACATTTCTCTCGCCCTCGAGCTCTAAGTGAAATTAATTATTTCTTTGGCTTCGAACGGAATTCAAGTTCGAACTTCTGACGAGTTGAGAGAATTTGTATTTAGAAACTCATCGTTCTCTTTTCATGTCTCATAACTTAGGATTAAATATACATAATAATGAGTATTTTGCATTGCGCTATTCGAGGTCACTGGCCCTCGTAGAACGCCTATCTACTAGGGAAAAGTCTCAGGGGAGAGGTACGTCTAGGGGAAACACTTGAAGACACCACAGGAGGGAGATGAAGTGTTTTGATGCAGCCAGCTCACTTCCACATCCTAGGAGCAAAATTATCAAGAACGCACGATCACACATGCCGGACATATGACATAGAAAGGGTAAGACATAGAGGGGTAGAAACAGAGTGTAGGGTTCTCAAAGGACAGGATAGGATGAGTATGGAGGACGGAGGAAGTTGGAGTATTTACTGTAAGGTCTTACATATATGTGAGAAGGAGACAAAAAAGTAAAGTTTTGAACAAGATGGAGGGATTGTAGAGTGGAACGTTGTGTCAAGGCGGAAAAAATAGTAAAAGGATGGATGGCAATCTCATTACTCGTATGGTCAAAGTAGGAGAGGATGCGGCTAAGATTACGCGGAGAGCAGAGAGAGAGAGAGAGAGAGAGAGAGAGAGAGTGTGTGTATGATGTTCAGATTTTTGACAGGTTCGGTAAGAAAGAGTGCAACATTTTAAAGGTGAGCTACATCTGCTGGAGTACCGACCAGTACTACTTCTGTTTTGACATAGTTGAGTTTCAGAAAGTTGGACAACAGCCATTTTGTGTTAATGTTATAAGTGGAGAGATGGTTTCTAAGAGTATAAACAAACGATACTGTGGAGAGGGGAAAGATAGATTTACTTGTCATCGGCATAGAAATGAAATGATAGACCAAAATGACGTATAAAAATAATAAACGGATGCGGAACAGAAGCGCATCAGGAACCGACCCTTGCGGAATACCGAAACGCACCTCTGCCGACCGATATATATGTATATATATATTATTATTTCCAACATGAATAGAATGATTACGATATGAAAGATACGAACAAAAGCAGTGGATGGCAGTTGCAGAGACACCCAGGAATTCAAGAAGGCGGTGAAAAAGATCAGTATGATCAACAATGTCAAATGCTGCCGAGAGTCTGAGCTAAGCCAAATTAAAAGGTTGGCCAGCATCGGCAGCGCGGCAAGAGCTGATTTAGTGCTTTGTCCTGCCTTAAAACTACTCTGAAAACAGGGGACACTGAAGCGAGAGGAAGAAGCACGGGTGGGGAAGAAAAATGAGGAGTTACCTGGTGGCGAGGCATCGCGGGAGATGCTATGCCAGAGAGGATATGAACAATCATGTCAGAGAAGAAGGCAGAGACTTCAGCTTAGTATCATTTGCGGGTCGTAAAGGCAACAAAATGTAACCACAGATATACCCCATAGGGCAAAAATATACATCACCCTTCATAGATCTACAGTATATATTTAGAATTTACATTATTTATAAATATGTATGAAAAGAATGTGCATTTTGCTAATATATTTGAATCTTTTGTTAATATATTCGAATAATTTAGTACTTTACTAAATGATGTGTAATTAATAAAATAGTGTTTTCTAAAATGAGAATTTAACCAAAATATCTTGTTTCAGCTTTAATTTATACCTATTGTATGTATATTCAATATCCTTCAAAATTACCCATATGACAAATTAAGAACTTAAGAAGCAAAGAGAGCACAAAACTAACTTCTCAATATCCATGAGTTATCACAACTAGAAATTGCTATTTTTAAAAAATTCAAGATATGTTGTTCAAACTACTATAAAATGATATCAAGAGAGCAAGAGCTTTGTATCAATGAAGAGAGGTTGCATAAAACGTCTTACAATGCGAAAAAAAAAGCCCGATAGTTATTTAAAGTCAACAGAAAAAACGTCTTTAGTTTGCCAAAGATCACAAAAATTAGACATATGAACAATAGTCTAAAGCAGTGGTTCTCGAAGTGGTGCTACCGCCCATTTGGAGGGCATTTTGAACATTTTCGCGGACAATATAAAATTCTAATGGTTGAGCGGGCAGTAGGAAGTATTCAGATCCAAATAAGTAGAAGAAGAACTTTAAACTTAGAATTGTCTGATGCTTATTTGTACGTCTCTCCCGATACAGAGACAGATAACGGTCGCGAAGATCCTCCACACTGAGACATTTAATACGAATTTGCCGAACAGCCTGGGGCACAAAATAGTTCTCGCAGTAAAGTGCAAAGAAGCGCTCAATTAAGTAGCGGTGGGTCTCGCGAGTGTGCCCAATTCAAAGACGAGACAAAGTGATGTAAAGGTCCAAGGGAACAGTCAAGGCGCAATGGCACGTAACTTTAAGTTCTCCTTGGTCGCCTCCCATCTTCTATGCCATGCAGCACTGATTTCTGCCATGCAGTCGGTGTGAGGAAGAGCGTTAAGATGATCTGATATGATATTCCTCGTGTCTCTTTGGCTGAGATCAGCCGCGGATGCAGTGAGAGCCATTGGCGATTAAGAAGAAGCTGAGCTCACGTGCACAAGCGAATAATACACTGTGCACGGCGCAGAGCGAGTTGCTTCTACCCGTTATCGACAAGTGGGGAACGTGTGGAAGGCATGGGTCGCTAGACGGAGACCGGTATTGTGGGTTAAGTTCACTTTCCGCAACACACGCTCGGCTGCGGATGCGTAAAACTGGCATCTATAGTCAAGTTTCAAAAGAACAAACGATGGGTAGAAAAGTAAGACAGTAGCCCTATCAACAACGCAAGTGGTAATGTTAAGGAACGAATAATGTCCATTGCGTGGGTTCAGGCACACTTATGACTGCCAATATTAGCTTCCCAGGTGAGGTGTTGGTCGAAAAAAAACAAGAAAATGATGAAATTCCACTACTTCCAGGCAAACCAGTTTAGGAACAAGTCTGGGTTACAGAAGGAGTGATGGATGGCAATAGAAGTGCACTACCTTTGTCTTGGCCAAGGAGAACCGAATGATGCGGGCTTTGGCATAGCGAGAGATGCGGTTCAATGCCTGTTAGAGTCGATGCTCCAAATTTACTATTCGGCCGCACCAAAATAGATTGAAAGATCGTCTACATAGAGCGTAGCGAGAACATTTTTCGGCAGCACCAGGTGGTACAGTTGATTTTCAGGGAAAAGAGTGTGACACTAAGGGCACTGCCCAGTGGGGCGCCCTCTTCCTGCTCCATTGGTTTGGAGAGTACTCCCCCCAACCTTACAACGGAATCGATCATCTCACAGAAATTCAGAAATAAAGATTGGGAGACGTCCTATCGTCCCCATAGTGTGGAGGATGCCCATGAAACTGTATAGCCATGCGGTATCATATGCCTTTTCAAGATCGAAAATAACCGTGGCGTAGTGCTGTCTACGGAGGAAGGCCTCGCAGACAGCATTTCCTATTCGGAGCAAAGCATTCGAGATAGAGTGTAATTTGTGGAAGCCACCTTTTGCGTATGGCAGGTGGCCTCCACTGCCCAGGAAAAAGACAAATTTAGTATTTACCAATTTTTCCATCAATTTGCACACGCAAAAGGTTAGAGAAACGGGAAAACACAGCTGAGGTGGAGTGATCTCTCCCCAGTTTGCGAAAAGCGAGCATAATAACCATTCGTCTAAAGTCTGGAAGGGTACCCTCTTTCGGGATCCTGTTGAACGACTATAGCAGAAATGCCATGCCTCGCACACATAAGTGTCGTAGCATGGCCTGCGAGATATCGTCGAGACCAGGGGCGGTGTCTGCGCATGAAGCGAAAGCGGAATGCGATTCACTCAACATAAACCTGTCTTTGAAGGGTTTTTCGCCTCTTAAGGTAAAGTTCAGTCGAGATCAGGATTGAGATAGTATAAGAGGTGAAGGTGTAGGAGAGGAATAGAAAGGCAGATATATCGTGTGGTGTGTGTGTGTTTATGAGATGATTATGAGTGATGGGTGATATATGGCGATGATTCGGTGCAGGTGATAATGATATAGTGAATTGTGCCAGGTTGCTTGGCAAACGCTTTCGTTTTGCATTTATTTTGCTTTGTATTTTTTTATATTTGAGGTTTGTAATTTAAGCATTCATGCCTTTGTTATCAATTGCTCCTATGAGCTCTTTATTTTTTGTCTTATTATATTTCTTTATTTTTTATTTTTCGGCTTTTTTTTCACTTTTAAGTGATTTTTGCAGTCCTATATTTATATACTCTTTATATTTCCTTCTTTGTATTTCCAAATACTCTTTTCTGTTCGTATTTTCTTTAGTGTGTCATTCTTCGTTGGTTGTCAATATCGGTGTTTTTTTGTTCGGTAGGTCACTTTGTGTTGATAGGTTTAAGTTCGGTTCTTCTATGCAGCCCCTCGGATGTTATTCGGTCCTGTCTTCTTTTATTTTCAATGAATCTCGTTCCCCAATTGTGTACTCTTTGGGCCTTTCGTATCTGATTTTTACTCAGCATGTGAGTAGGTATGATCAGATATAATAATTTGAAAAGGACGAGGGCTGTATATAATTTTCTTTTATTCTTGCTCGAAAGGTTATGAAACCGTAGCAACGTTGACTCCGGCCTTCAGCAACATAACGACGTGTATTGAATGCTGGCGGAGCAGCATCACGGATAGAGACTGTGAAGAAAGCGATCGCTAAGGACTCCGCCACAGGCGCAGGGTCTCAGATTACGGTTCCGTTCTCCTGGAGACCGAGAAGGTGGTCTTGCGAGAACTAGCCACGAATCCCTTTGAATCGCTTCCTCACCTCTGCGAGAAGGGTCTTTCCAGTTATTGAAGATACGTATCCTCGTCACTTTACAAATCCCTTCAATTGTGACCACATAAGTTAATAAATCAAAGCCACTAATCTCAATTCTTGATTATTTGAACAACTTTGAAGTAAGAATAGTGAGGACGCCGATCACCTGCTCTTAAATACGGAAGTCAGATAGTTATATAAAGGGAGCTGCTTGAAACGCTTTTATTTCTCTTTGATACTATCACCGATTTTTTCGATGAGGTGAATAGTAGTCCTCTTAATCATAAATTAGAAGCCTGTAAAGGTGATAGGGCTCACCTAACAAATATTTCCACTAAGTTCAATGACATAAATTTACAATTTCAAGGTATTGATACAAATCTTATAAAAGTAAACTTCATCATTTTTACTTTTACAGCTTAGCTGTCAAAATTCAAAAGCAATATCTGACGTCGGAAGCTAATTCAGTTTCAAAAACTTGCTCAGTTAGAGAGATATTTATCAGAATAGGACATTATAGTGTATTGTGACCATATCGAAGAGCTGAACAGGGACATGAATGTAAGGTTTCAGGATTTTATGGATGAATGGAATTACCTGACTCGCTAATAAATCTGTTTTTGGATATTTGCACCGGTTTGGAGATAGGTTGGGAAGAGCTAATCGTTCTAAGAAATTATTTTGAATTAAAAACACTCTTTCAAAAGTCATATCGGGACTTTTTGCTTCCAAGAGAAATTTCAGAGCGATATCCAATGCTTTAGAATGAAGTAACACTTTTATTCATAGCTTTCCCCCTTTCATACATATCTAGTACCGTGGCTTAACTCCTCTTCAAGCAAAAAACCGACTTCAAATTACTAAACGAGGTGATTTGAGTCTTCTTACGTAACATTAAGCCTGAGATTACGAACCTCACAAAGAAACACCAAATTCCTACCTCACATTAAATTATTTGGAATAATTTAAATTTAGGTTGATATTTCACAGAAAAAGATTAGCTTTTTATTTCTCCCACTTTTATTAGACTCCAGAATATACGTAATTGTTTTGATTAAATTAATTTAGTCTTGAATCTATTACAAAATTAAACTAAATTAGTTTGTGTCGAAGAATTATCTTGTTTTCTAAATTAAAACAAACTCTTGTTATCAATTTTTTTCTAATAACATTACTTTCCCTATATCATCATGTAATAGTTATTCTATTTAAATTAAAATATCTGGACTAGAATTGTTAATATTTACTTTAATAGTCAATTTCTAAATTTAATATTTTACTCATTTATCGTTTTTTTTTAGTATCCTCAGTATATGTGATGCTAATTCTCTGATTATCTTCTAAGAACATTGTTCCACTAAATCACTATATAATAAAGTACTTTAGGGTGCATTGAAAATTGAAATCGATTTATATGGGAATTTAGAGTTGGAAGAAGGAAGTGGGCGATGGCACTTGATTTTGGCATTGAGGAGGGTGCCAAGTGAAATAAAGTTTGGGAACCACTGGTCTAAACAATGCTACAACATTCATATCTTTATCTAGTATGGTATTTAAGATTTATTTTTCATAATCAAGAAAATACTTCATGTTCACCCTGTATATATTTATCGACCACTTCCAGTCTTGGTCTCGAATTCCAGAGTTATTATAAAAAGTTGATCTTCGCAATGTAAATTTCTTTTCTGTCTTAACCACTGAACGATTAATTATGAATGTAAACCTAGTATTCGAATACTATATATAATAGCTGAATTCTAAAGCAGGAATAAATGTTGAAGCATTTTTATTTGCTCTCAAACTCATTTTATTATATGAAAATAATCATTAATTTACCAATATAATTAGAAGCTAGAAGTCGTGTTCTCCGATTCCTCGCCCGTTCTCTAGCTTGGAATGAATTATTGCCCCACGCTGAACACCTAAATAAGATGATAAATGGTTATTGCATTGAACATTTCCCATGGCCCAAATCATTTACAAGTGCCTTTGAATGGCTAAATGAGGCTTCTGCCACTAGATAGCGCCACCCAGCGCCAAATCCGATGGTAGATTTGAAATCTCCAGCGTGAATAACCATATGCCCCATGGTCATATGGGATAGCTCTAAATGAGTACAATTGAACTTTACTTCTTTTGAAAAAAGCGACGCCTAGACCTGGCGCTTCGCTGTAGGTAAAAACATCTTTTGAAAGAACCAATCTGAGGTGTTACTAATAGCTTGGTCACAGTTCATATACTCTTCGACTCCACGGCTCTTAAGTATGTAAAACAGGCCTTGGAAAGAGGTAAACATTACCAATGTTAATCATGCTAAACAAAGAGATTTAAAAGATGATTATATAAAATTGCCTGGAATTGTTCAAGGGAATAAAAGGCTTCTAAAGAAGCGCAAAGCGCGCGTCTTAGCATACTGAATATTTCAAGTAAGTTTTCGTCAACACTAATACGAATTTGCTCAAAGCTTTGTTTATGGAACAAGTTTATGAGGCAGTAATTTTTATTAAATAACTCCCCTTTCTGAGTTAGTCATTGGAAGCGAAAATGAGAATTTACAACTAAAGCAAGAAGAGGTGAATGCGGCAAAGAGAAGAAGATAGAAAGAGACGGAAAAGATGAATACAAAATAGAACAAATGAAAGTAAAAACTAATAGGCAAGTCCAAAACTTGTTACACGTCTCTTTTTGATCAGAGGTTTAAATCTACTTAGCAGTATTGTGTAATTTAACAGTTTATGCCTTTCTCGATATATAATTGCTATGAAAATGGTTTATTTATAATATATCAGACACGCTATACGTGATCCATGAATATTGGTATTATTAGGATTATATATATATAATCAGATGAATACATATATACACGTGTTAAATCATACATGGATTATTAAGAGATTTGGGTTTTTTCTAAGAACATTTAAGAATAAACTACGGCATCTAATTCGGTATAAAGAAAGCATCTATCGTCATACGATTGTTAGTCTCGATCTTTTACCACTTAACACAACGTGGAAAATCAAGGAAACTAGTAAAAACAGAATAAGGTAAGTTATTATATTTTCAGACGCAGAGGAGATACGTATAACGAAGTATTCAAGCGAACAGACATCCCTCGAGCACTGGTCTAAACAATCTTTTCCAAGTGTGCAGAGACACACTGCAGCAGAGATATTAGGAACAATGTTAGAGATTATAATACCGAAATAACCTCCACGGCTAGCGCCATATGTTCGTAGAACTGACGTTGACGCAAGGTTCTGGTAGGCAAAGAGATACTTTTACCCTAAATAAACAATATGATAGATAGTAATTTTGAGCGACGAAGCTAATGACGAAGTTTAAATTAACTGGTTCAGGCGCAACGGCCAAATCGCCTGGGCGGAATCGTTCTTGTCGGACGGAGCAGCAAATTTCTGTTGTGCGAGACAGTGTCACTCTACATTTTCACTTTTTCTAACGGGGTACATAACTAATTTGAGCAACTGTACTTTAGATCTATGCTTACAACAAAACATATTAATATATTTGCATTATTCTTCCACTTCCAAGAATATTTTCTTCATTTTAGAACTTATTTTACGTCCTCAAAATATTTTAGATAGAAAAGGCGTTTTGTCAATTTATATTTGATAGCTTTAAATATACTTAAATGATGGGATGCTAATTTCGTTCATATAGGCAATAAGAAGTGTGGACTCGTGTTTTTTTTTTACAGAATTGAGAAAATTTAGAAATATAACTTGTCATAAAAAAATTAACACAAAAATTAATTAAAAACAAAACAAACGACCCTCCGTTTTCATTGCCTATAAAACGAATTGAGTAAACTAAAATTGAAATGTCTGAAGATGCTAAAATGTAATTTGACGAAACGTTCCCACGGAATACAAATTTAAAGCTTATTGCCTTTTTCTATTTAAAATAATAAAATAAAACTAAGTTCTAACATGAAGGAAATATTCTGGAAGCTAGAAGTGTAGTGCGAACAAAATATGAAATATAAAGCTGAATTAAACTTTCTAAACCAATAAATATTAAAAACATTTATATAATACTTCCGTCAACCGTGATGAAAAATTTCATGTACATTGTCGATATAAAGAATGAATTTAAAAAAAAATGGAGAGCAAAAGCAATTCGCTTCACTTTTTCGACTAAAAAAATTAAATATCTTTGAGATATAAAAAAAAAAGGAAACAAGGTCTGCTGACCAAAAAATTGCGTACTCTCATTCATTCTGATTTATGATCTTACGACCTTCAAAACTTTCAAAAATTCCCGGAGTAGTATTGGGAGGATCATGGCAATTATATCCTTCGAAGGAGAATGTAAAACAACATAAGGGTTTCAAATTTAGTTAGAATCGGCAGAATAGTTATGATGCTATTGTCAAATCATTCTTCGGCTAACCTTGGTAGGACCTTGTCAATTATTTTTTCGAAAGCGAATGTAAAACAACAAAAGAGTTTCAAATTTCGTTAGAATCGGCCGAATAGTTACAATGTTATTATAAAGACAAATTAATTCCAGGGATAACCTTTGGAGGACTTTGTCAATTATATTATTCAAAAGAGAATGTAAAACAACATAAGGGTTTAAAATTTCCTTAGAATGGGCCAAATTGTTATGATGTTATTGCCAAAACAAAATAATTCCAAAGCTAACCTTGGGAGGACCTTGTCAATTATATCATTAGAAAGAGAATGTAAAAGGACAAGGGTTTCATATTTTGTTAGAATCGGCCGAATAGTTACAATGTTATTTCCATAACAAAATAATTCCCGGGCTAACCTAAGGAGGACCTTGTTAATTATATCATTCGAAAGAGAATGTAAAACAACATAAGCGTTTCAAATTTCGTTAGAATCGGCCGAAAAGTTATGATGTTATTGCCAAAACAAAATTATTCCTGCGCTAATCTAGGGAGGATCTTGTCAATTATATCATTCGAAATAGAATGTAAAACAACATAAGGGTTTCAAATTTCGTTAGAATCGGCCGAAAAGTTATGATGTTATTGCCAAAACAAAATAATTCCTGCGCTAATCTAGGGAGGATCTTGTCAATTATATCATTCGAAAGAGAATGTAAAACGACATAAGGGTTTCAAATTTCGTTAGGCTCGGCTGCATAGTTACAATGTTATTACATAAACAATTAAAACAAAAAGGGGACCGACCGACCGACATAATGAGATGTAGAGTCTCGCGTCACTACCCTCGCACGCGACTAAAAAGTTTGATAAAGAAAATAAAGAAGCTTCACTTTCAGATTAATTCTTAACTCCTAGATACATATGTAGAACTCCAAGCCTAAACTATGCGGTACCCCTCTTGTTAGGAGCAGCTTGCCCGGCGCAGGCAGAACTTCGGTCTGTGGCCTAGGTCCTATCTGTCTCTGGAAACGGGCTTTATGTCGTTTTTTTTTATAAAGGATTCCAGTACATATCTCATAGTAATTTAGTCTTGGTCTATGTTTTTTAGTTGCGTGCGAGTCAGGTCGCGAGCGACCTTACTTTTTATTGTTTTTTAATAACATTGTAACTATTCGGCGGATTATAACGGAATTTGAAACCCTTTTGTTGTTTTACATTTTCTTTCGAATGATATAATTGCCAAGGTCCTATCAAGGTTAGCCCGGGAATTATTTTGTTTTGGCAATAATATCATAAATTTTTTGGCCGATACTCTGCCAGACTAGCCTAGGCTATAATATGTTACACTATGCTAGGTAAAGCTAGAATAGGCTATGCTATGCTAGGCTATACTACGCTAAGATATAATGTACAAGGGTAAGATATAATAAGCTAATTTAGGCTATAATATGTTATGCTAGGTTAGCATATAGTATGTTAGGCTAGACAATAATAAGCTATGCTTGACCATGGTATACTAGTATAGTATATGCTATACATGTCTAGGATAGTTAATGCTAGGCTAGGTTATGCTATGCTAGGCTAAGCTATACTAGGCTAGGCAGCGCATGAAAGGCTATACTAGGCTAGGCTACGCTATGGTATGCTAGGTTAGTCTTCGCTATACCAGGCTAGGATAAGCTAGGCTTTGCTAGGGTAGGCTAGGCTATGTCATGCATGCTATGCAACCCTAGGCTAAGATCTAATAGTCTAGTCTAGGTTAAGCAATACTATGATATACTATACTATACTAATTAAGCTAGGGTAGGGTAGGGTAAGGTAGGCTATGATATACTATACTAGGCTATGCTAGTCTAGGCCAGAATATGCTAACTAGGCTAGGATAGGATAGAATATACTAGGCTAGGCTCCAGTGAACTAGGCTAAGCTAGGCTATAGTAGACTAGGGTAAGCTAAGCTAGGCTAGACTAAGTTTTAATATACAATTGTAGGATCCGCTAAGCTAGGCTAGGTTATACTCTGCTAGGTAGGCTAGGCTATACTTTGATAAGCTAAGCTAGACTAGGCTAGGATGCACTGTGATAGTAGGTTGGTCCTTATTTTTAAATAAATTCATTTTCACTGACAAAGTGTTCCATTTGGTAAAAAAACACCATGTGCAAAATTTTATCAAGATATATTAACATTTAGAGGTGGCTCAATGTATCCGAAGTTCCTCTCAGATGAGGTATATGATATACATAAAAATTCAACGCAGGCGCCCGTATAGTGTCTATATAGGTATCTGTGGTCAATTTGGGCTGGTCTAAATTCTTGTGATACAACCTGAACCCTTCAGCAATATTGTCAGGTCTGTAGATATATCTGTTTGAGAAGTAGAAAGGTATAAAAAAGAACGCAGGAAGGAAAACTGAAACTCAAAAACGTAAAAAAAGCAGCTTTCAAACGCATGTTTCAAGATTTATTTGATATTGCCCACGCCAGTGCGCTGGAGATGATTTCAATCGAGGAAGAGCGGCAATTTCCGATTGCTCAGCGCAAACCTGGACATCGTGGAGCGATGGTATGTGTAGATGTAAGCTTGGAGTAGAAAGAAGACAGAAAAACGAAAAAAGAATAGCAAATTAGGAAGTGGCGAGAAAGAGATACAAAGGATGTCCACTTTCTGGAGTCTCTAGCAGTGGTAGAAAGCAACATAAATGACAGTACTACTGAAGAGGATGAAGACAAGTTGCAGGCCCAAGTACCAGCTGCACGACACCAAGACCTTTGAAATGATGGCGCCAACAAATGCTGTCACCCGACCTTGTGGCAAACTTTGGATCGAAATAAGGTGTCAGGCAGAGCTGCTGTGATGATAGGTGGTGAAACTGTCACCATTTTGGGACAAGAAATCCAGCCACTAGCCATGTTCTCAAAGACGATTTTAGAGAAAGAAAAAGGTCCAGGGGATGTGCTCTGACACAACAAGCTTTAATACTAGTCAGACCAAAGGCACGTGCATTCTTTCGGAACAGCTTCTTGGTCGTGAACTTCTGCACATTGGTTGTCGCCATCATGTCTTGGAGCTGAATGCTGGAGCAGCCTTTTTTGAAGCCATGGTGACTTCATCTGCTCCTGATGTTCTATTGTTCAATCACTTCATAACAAGATGGTATTGACAATACCACATATGAAGACTCGTCAACTCATGATTACCCAGCCAACGCTGTGGCTGACTTAAAAAAATGAGATGGTGCAGATCTTTGAGTCGTCCGTTAAAGTCACTCAACCCAGAGATCACTACAGAGAGTTCATGGAGCTGGCTATTATCTTCTTTGGAGCTGTCCGTCCTCTGCTAGGCTAGGCTAGATTAGTCTAGGCTAAGTCATACTATGCCAGGCTAAGCTATACTATGTAAGGCTAGGCTATATTATGCTAGCTACGCTAGAGTATGGTATGGTAAGTTCTACTATTATATGGAATCATAGGCTAGATTTGGTTATACTAAGCTAGGCTAGGCTAGACTAGGCTACTCAATGCTAGGCTAGGCTAGGCTATACTATGATAGTCTATGCTATGACATAATCTCCTCTGTTATACCTTGCTATACTATACTATGCTAAGATATACTATGCTATGCTAGGCAGGATTTACTATGTTAGGCAATCTAGGATAGTCTATACTATGCTAGTTTTTATTATGCTAGGTGAAGTAATACTATGGTAGACTATCCTACGATAAGCTAGGGTTTGCCAGGCTACGATTAGAAACTATACTAGGCTAAGCTATATAATGTTATACTATTCTAGACAATACTAGGCTATACTAGGATATGCTATGCTAGGCTGTACTATGCTAGGAGATACTATACTAGATATACTATAGTATATTATACTTTACTATACTATGTTTTGCTATGCTATGCTATACTATACTATGTTATGGTATAATGTACTATGCCATATTATACTATGGTATAATATCATAACCACCACTATGCAATAATATGCTATGCTATACTATGCTATGCTATAATATTCTCTTTCGAATGATATAATTCCTAAGGTCCTCCTAAGCTTAACCCGGGAATTAGATTTATTTGGCAATAATATCATAACTATTCGTCTGATTCTAACGAAATTTGAAACCCTTATGTTGTTTTACATTCCCTTTCAAATAATATAATTGCCAAAGTCCTCTCAAGGTTAACCAGGGAATTATATTATTTTTGCCATAACATCATAACTATTCGGCCGATTGTAACGAAATTTGAAAAGCCTTAAGGTGTTTACATTCTCATTCGAATGATAGAATAGTCAAGGTCCCATCAAGGTTACTCCGGCAATTATTGAAAGTTTTAATGGTCGTAAGGTCATGAATCAGAATAAGTGAGGGCACGTGACTTTTTGGTCAGCAGGGGCTTGTTCAGATCTATGATTATTTTCCATGCCTAAAGGATAGAAAATCTTTTATCGGAATTCTTTTGAAATACGAAAAAAACCTGCAGGGCTGTTTTTTACGATCTAAATTTGCTCTAATAATTAACTTTTGATTTACTGGGTTTTAGGGGCCAGTGGCTATTTCCTTAAGCTAAAGATTACAATTGAAAATCTATTTTAGAAAAATCTTCGGTAAAACCTTCGAATGTATGAAAAACGCCCCCCAAAACCCAAATAAAAGCCATGCCTTAATGTTAATAAGTTTTCTTAAAGAATTTCCCAACTTCACTATCTTTAATTCTTTTTGTTTTTAAAAAATCCATAATATTCAATAATTATATTTATTTCAAAAGTTTCATTTTCTTTAAAAAATTGAATAATTAAAGTAACAAACATGGTCATTCTCAAACTTTAAAAAATCCTTAGGAAATATACCTAAATTTTTCCCAAGTTAAAATATAGCATTATGGAAAACGGTGGTAGAAACCAGAAGTCCAGGAAAAAAAAAGACATGGAATTTATCCCTATTCATTTATTTCAATAGTGTGACAGACAGACACCTCTTTTATTATAATAATGATAATTCATTGCCAATTATATTTCCGAAGTGAAGGGAAAACTTTGTTTTGTGTTCACCTTTGTAATGCAATACCCCTCAAAGGGATACACAATTGAACTTACATCAAGTAGCGTACATGGAAAGGTTAAAGCTGTTGATTACTTGGTAAAAAATATTTTCTGAGAAAGATGGAAATTGTAATAGCATATAAACAAAAACAATCGAAAATAAAATAATAAGATAATAGATAACGATGAATTAATTGGAGAAAGGAATTTTCTTTGAAATTTAGAAATCAAAACCAACGAAGGCATATTCAGGCAGAAAATTAGCAAGGAGAGATATGAAAAAAAGTGGGGGACGTATAGACAGTGAAAATGGCGCGGAAGGGCGCGCCGTTTCTCCAGGTTTCAGATGTAGAAGAGGCTTTATGCCCATGCTACACCATCTCCTCCTTCTTGAAGATAGGAGAAGACGGAGGAAGAATGAAAAAAGAGAGTGAGAGATTGAAAAGAGGTGCATGGACTACCCGAGAGTGAGATATATATATATATATATATATATATATATATATATATATATATATATATATATATATATATATATAGAGAGAGAGAGAGAGAGAGAGAGAGAGAGAGAGCTCCAAATTTTCTGGGAGCACTAGGTTTGGGAAGGCACGAGGTCCCTCCAGGGACCAGGTGTATTGATAAAAGGATTCGAAGCTAGACTCATTGAGGCAAACGCACACCAAAATACTTTTCTTTATGTTCATATTTATGTTTGAACTTTTGGGTGCAGTACTTATGTACAAACTTGTTCCTGGGAATTTATAATTCGCCTTCAGGTTCACCTTATTTAGGGTAGACGGTGCTTGCTATTGCAGTTGGTGCATTGCTTACTTTTTTCAGTATTACGTTTCCTTATACACTAAAGTGCCAAATACCATGGGATAAGTAATTATGGTCTTATCGTGTAGGTCTTCGTCTAGGTTGGCGAAGTGTAGGAACTCGATTTGACATTGATTCCAAAAGTAGAAGGAAGATCTCTAGAGATGTTGTTCAATATCGTCTCCAAAGCTGTCCGCAGTACCCTAATATTTGTAGATGCAGAATATTGGCTGCAGATAGACCTGACTACAACTTCCAATTGGGACGTAGTAGCCAGGTCTATCGGAATAAGAGCTCGATTAAATTCTTGTCGAGTAAATCTGGTGGATACACCTTTCGTCGGAACTCTTCTGACTGATCCTTGAGCCAATTCTGTCGAACCTGGACCTGATAAACAGTCCATTATCCTGTTAAATATCCCATCGATGTCGGGGTACATAAAGTCCATTTATGGATGCGAATGATTATAAAGCAGTTCAATCTGACCGTCACCGGTCAATGACGTGTTTAGGACCACCAGCAAAACTAAATCATATCACATGAACACAACCCACGACACAACTCCTCAGAATACAACCCCTCATATTCTTGTCTGTTATTGTAAACTCGTTAACGTATGAAATAGACGTTATTGAAGGCTCTTTTTCCTCGTCCTTCTGATGCAGTTGGATGAAGATCGATTGAACGACCTTTTTCATGAAAATCCTCGTCAATCAACTAGAAAATTGGTTGTACAATTGGTGTGTGATCAGAAAACTGTAGTGAATCACCTTCATTCGATGGGGAAAGTTAAAAAAAACTCGGTGCATGGGTTCCGCACGCTTTGAGCGAAAGCAACAAACTTCAACGCTCCACAATTGCCACAGGTTTGCTTGCTCGTCAAAAGGCTACTCGTGGATATAAGGACAGATTTCTTCACCGCATCCTCACTGGCGATGAAAAGTAGTGTGTTTATGTCAACATGAACCATCGAAAACAATGGCTCAGCCCTAATAAAAAAAAAACACTTCCGCGATTAAAGCAAGGACTTCATCCACGAAAGACGATGCTGTGTGTGTGGTGGGATTGTGGCCGCATCATTCTTTATGAGCTCCTTGCGAACAACGAGATTGTCAATGCATAACTCTACGTTCAACAAATGTATCGACTCGCCGAAGCGATTCTCGTCCTCACATTGCCAATATGACAAAAGACGCTATCCAAACGCTTAATTGGGAAATCCTGCCGCATCCTACATATTCGCCAGACTTGGCTCCATCGGATTTCCATCTGTTCCGATCGCTCTCCAACAATTTGCGCGGCGTTTCGTTCAATACTGACGTGGAATTAAGAACCTGGTTAGACGAATTATTCGAGTCAAAATCTAGAGAATTCTATTGCAGACGCATCGAAAACTAATTGAACGTTGGGAAGAAGTCATAAATAACAACGGAGAATACATTATTGATTAAATTGCATATTGTTATCAATTAAAAATGAAGTTTTTCTAAAATTGTTAATGGTAATGAATAAATTTGATAAAACTGCAAGAACCTATTCCTCAACCCAATATATAAAGAAGTTATTTGAAGCTCAAAGTCTCTTACTTTTGGCACTATTATTGTAGGTGCCTTTTCTTATTGTTGAAGGTAAAGTTTATTAGATCATCCTTGTCCTACTGTTGTAGATGCAGTTATTATTGGAAGTTTGTTTGCCTCGTGATATGTGTGCAGTTTAATGCGAGATCATTTTCCTAGTCATAGAAAAATAGTCTATTGGGAGTTTATTGGTCTACTGTTATGAGCGTAGTAACTGGAAGTTACTTTCTCTAATGACGTCCCTTTCTCATATTCTGTTCTGCTCTGGGTCCCCTCTTCTCTGCCATACTCGAAACACCACACGTTTTTGTTACCCATTGTCCGCTTGACTGAAGGCCCATCCATATCTCTCTTCCATACGTCTCTTGTATTCTATTGAAACATCCCTAATGGGAATTTGTTTCTATTTTTCTTTTCGTTTTTTTTTCAGTTCATTAATCTTTATTTTTACATTTTAACTTCTTTCTTTCCCCTGAATTCTACCTCCTGGTTAATGTCCGATTCGGTCTTTCTAAAATAATAAATTTGATGGTTGCTTAGATATACTTATTTCCTATGGTGTCGGGTATAGCTATTTTTCATAGTTTTCTAGATTTGCTATTGAGTCATTCAGCTTCTCAGTATTTTAAAATATGTCCCACTATTTTTCACTCGTATTTTTTTCATTTTAATTTTCATCTGTCTTTTCTTTCATTTCTATGTCTTTTCTTCATTTGCATGGCCTTTTTTTCTATATTTTTCTAACTTCTTGGAGTCTCGTTTAATTTTTGGCTTATTAGGTGATTTCAGGTATTTAGAACGCCGTTGTTATTCACTCGCTCTTGCCTTGAATTAATTGTAAACGAGCGGTTTAAAAGTTTCGCTTGAATGAGTATCTTTTGAGACTCAGGATGACGCAGTGGATTGATTCCCCACTCGCTAACAGCGGTCCAGAGACGCCGGAAGCTGTTCGCAACTCGCATACGTTAATTTCGTTCTTTATTTGCCACTTTCCCTATACCTCTTTCTCTACAATAGCGCCAGATCCATTACCAATTGCAATAATTAGGTTCCCAGAAAAATTTAAGAACGTATATGTATTGAGAGTTTTCCCAATTTTAATTTGAACTTAGGTTTATTTTTGTTAGATATCATTATCACATCGAAATCAAATTAAGATTCTCCTTGATTTTGTTCCCATTACTCACGGCTGGGGGAAGAAGGGCCGGGCCATCTTTCTCTTATATATAAACTCAAGTATTCTGCCTCCTTGCTATTTCCTTGAAAATGTATTCGCAAATTAAGACAAAGCGCTAGGAATTTCTTTTCCTTTTCCTTGTGTTTTTTCATATATATATATATATATATATATATATATATATATATATATATATATATATATATATATATATATACATATATATATATATATATATATAAATATATATATATATGAATGCAATGTCCGGCAGGAAAAAAATGAAAAGGTGTTTCCAAGTACTTTCGAACTTTATTAAGTTCCTTATCAAGGATAACTACAAGAAATAATATTATATTAGAGGTATATATATACGAAATAAAAGTATGAAAGACCGACCGCCTCAAAAACAAGAAATCACCAATGAGGAAGACAGAAGGGGGAAGGTAAAGATTCACATTAAGAATTACAAGAAAAAAGAAGTAAGGTCAAACTAAATCGAAGGAAAGGGTAACAGATTCAAAGAAATGGAGATAGCCTAACGAGGGAGATTATAAGATACAATGAGCAAAAGAGGGGAAAAATACAATGTACAAAACAGAGCAGTGACAATTAAAAAATAAAAAATAATAATAAAAAATTAAAATTTAATAGGGGCCACATAACTAAAGAATGTATATAAAAAAAACTAGGAACAAAAGAGAAAACTAATTTCTTTGAGTATTAATCTTTTAATTATAGCATCTATTTTATATAAGCCAGGGGAAAGGTTAAAATTATCACATTGGCTTATAAAAGCACATTCAATGATATTCCTTTTTATTGTGTCATTGGGACGATAAATAAATTGGTGATTTCTTGTTTTTGAGGCGGTCTTTCATACTTTTATTTCGTATATATATACCTCTAATATAATATTATTTCTTGTAGTTATCCTTGATAAGGAACTTAATAAAGTTCGAAAGTACTTGGAAACATCTTTTTATTTTTCCCTGCGGGACATTGCATTGATTTGCTACCCGCACGTAATACTTTGTGAGTTTTTCATTTTATATATATATATATATATATATATTACAAAATAAACTTCAAATAAAACTTTATGAATATCTATCTGGGTGAATAGAGAAAAGATTTTGTATTTGCTTAATAATAATAATAATTTATTGTTTATTAATATATATATATATATATATATATATATATATATATATATATATATATATATATATATATATATATATTTATATATATATATATATATATATAAAGAAAGACAGTTTCGTTTTTTTTTCCGACTAATAACTTGATTGCGAAGGAACCGCTGTATTTTTCCCTATAGAAATGTTTTCTACAGTTATACCTTAATCCTTTTGACCGTCCAAACATACAATTAATTTTTAACAAAGATTCATTAAGGAATTCAAAGGAAGGGAGAGAAAAAATCGTTTTCTCGCAGAAAGCAGTCAATTATTCACCTTTTCACCGCTCGCTTCACGCCTCTCGTTAAATCGGATGGTGGTCGCCATGTTTAGTGTCGTCTTTATATATCTCTTCGAGCGGTGTTTGTTTTGGGGCTACTTCTCAAGTTTGCTTTTTTAAGCGCCTTCACTGTGTGTGTGTGGAATATCTCATTGGGCTTCCAAAGACATCTTAGACATCTGGCAGACCCAGGTTGAATTTGAGAAGTTAAAACTTGGTTAATGAGCGTCTGCGTTATTTTCAATATTTACTATTAATCGCGCATGCGTTGTGTCGTCTCACCAAAATGTTCAAACTGAAATCCGACCGAGGTAATTCTTCTGTTTTAACCTGATTTTTTAATTCAATATAAAGGAGAATAAATGTGACAATGCTGCTGCCAGAACTTATATATATATATATATATATATATATATATATATATATATATATTACTTTTTGTTGAATAATGGAAAAGAAAGTGGTTGAATGGTCTAAAGAATGTATAAATTATTTTTAACTTCACAACTATGCATCAATATTGGGTTGATGGTTTGAGGCCTTCAACTAACTTAAATTAAACTGATTTTCACTTAAATAAAAAAGATCAGTATTTTTAAGCGATATACAGGAAATAACTGTAAAATATCGCAAGTAGGAAACTGACATATTACCAATTTTATTAAATGCTAAATACAAAAATATTATTATTAATAATAATATGTACTTTAAGAATGTATGGAGTGGGTGAGGAAACTTCTACCTGTTAGAAGCGTGCGTTTGGGTGAAGGATGCTGATAATGAGTAGATGGATATAGATAGGGCTGTGTGGGAGGCATGAGTGCTTGCTGTCGCCATGGCTGTTTAATATTGTTGAAAAATGCGAGTCGGAGTAAGGGGCAGAGGCGTGAGATTGATGGTGAGATTGCTAGTGCCTGCTTCTGATCTGATGTCAGTGTCTAAAAGTGTGACGGCTTCGGAAATGTTGGTTAAATCATTTGATAGGGTATGTGTGACGAGCGAGTTAAGAGCAAGTGCAGAAAAAGATTTAGGTGTGGGTGTGGCGGGATTCAATATAGAATCCGTGGTGTAGCGCTTGAGAAAATGCGATGTGTTTGATATCTAGTGTATATAGTAAATAATGTTCTGAGAGGGTATGGGCACGTAATAATAGATGAAAATAGACATGTGCAGTTTATGATTGAGTGTGCGTTTCGTGTACTGCGAATATTTGGATTGATGGATTGATAAAGTGAGTGAGTGTTTTAGATAAAGAGAAGTGACACATGGAGAAGTTGATGGAGGGGATTGTGATGGGGGCGTATTTGGGTCCTTATGATAATGGATGAACATGAGTGGACGGCATGCTATACCACATTACACCCCCTATCCTTATCAAAAGGTCATGTGTAAAAAAAGAATTGGTACCTTTGTGGATAATAGGGTTCAAAGAAGTGGAGGGCATTTATGTCTTCCGACCCCTCTATTGGAAGACGGATGAGGCCGACTACCAAAATATGATTTTAAATGGTAGTGGGGGAAGGTGTAGAAGTGGTAATAAGGGTTTAAGCATAAAATGAGCAAGAAAAGTGAATAAAAGTAAAAAAGTATGATGACATTGTTAGTGTATGAGGGTAAGGCTTTGGTATGTAGGCATAAAGAAAGTTGATAAAAGTATGTATGGTGTCTATTATAATACTGCTACTGAACTATACAAAACAGGATGTAATGTGACCGGTTATTTATCTTTATTAAATACTGTATTATCAGAAATACATAATTTAGATATAATTAGCAATGGAAATTTGTGCTTAAATACTGTATTATCCGAAACACATAATTTAAATAGAATTATAAATGGAAATTTGTGCTTGGGTATATTTTATGAGTACTGTTCGTTAATTTGTAAGCATTTGCTACTGCATATGTTTTCATGAATAATTTTGCTGCAAAGACAAAAGGAAAAGACATTAGAAAACTTCCTGAGTTTTATAGGTGCTTTAAAAAATTTCATTAGCATAGTCGAAGGAAAATAATTACCAGGATCAACTGTCTCAATTTACCGTTAATTGTAACAAATTAGTGTGCTTCAGATAATTGTAGTAAGAAACCACTCATTCCATGATCTATCGAAAGATGGGTAATAATTAACCCAAATCCTATCAAGTTGGAGAAGTAGATTTAAAGATAGGTTTCGATTTTCTGGTGAATATTTTTTTTTATTGAAAATAAAGTGGAATTTTCATAGGCCTGGTGCAGCTAGTATTGCATGAGAATCTGCAGAACACCCTATGTCCGCCTGTCGATTTGCCCTTCTGCCTGTTTACTTGTCTGCTTAAGAAACGGAACAAGTTATGAAGGCAGATTGAGTTCTCAAACTCTTACTTTAGTAAAATAAAACAGGAAGAATCAATATTCAAGAGTTACCCTTAAAAAAAATTCGCCGAGGCTGTGGAGGCCTAGGGCTATGCTCGGCATGGGATAGGCAAGGGATCGGACAACCGTTCGGCGAGATGTCGGCCGAAGATCTTCCGAATGCGGCCCACTAATCGGGTTTCGGCACCGGCCATCACGACGCGATGCCGGTCAGACCACACAGGAGGAACGATCAAGCTATGAAGGCACCCGGCGACATAAATACAAAAAAACGGGTCGTGCTTCCATCAAATACCACAAAGATCCGACCTCGTTTCTCACCTTAATTAAGAGCTTTCCGAGATGATGTAAAATCAAGAGGGAATATAAATAACAGAAATATTGGGAAGTCAGATTAAAATACTTCTCTCTCATTGGGTCTCCCCCAAAAGAAATAATTGGCTGATTAAATAAACGAAGAATCCCTCACCCTTTTCTCTCTCTTGTTCACTCTTTCGTAATCTTATTCTGTAGGATTTCATTGTAGCTAGTGATTTAAATGGGTTCAAATGTGCATATATGTACATATTCTTCCTTTGAGAAGAGGCGAGCTTATAATAAATGATAATGACCTAAATTTATGATTATTAAAGTGACCGAATATGCTTGTGTTTAAAGTTGTATCATGGTGAGATTGTAAATTAAAATACTCTTCTGATTGTTATTATTGAGTAAGGATTTCGAGGGTGAGGGTTTCGTTTTCGCTATTTTTCAAAATTTATTGGAATATTTTGTATTCATATTGCAATATTTAGCCTGTGTACAACTCTGTGGTCTGGTTTCCTAACAGATTGTAATAGTACTTACTACAACCATTAATAATCCTTCTTTCTGGTTGCGTCTCTGCTTTCTTGGTACCTTATTTCTCTGCTTGCCTGCCTGCTTCTGTCTATATTTCTTCCTCTGTCTGCCTCTCTACCTTCCTGTCTGGCAGCATACCTTTCTCTGCCTGTCTCTCTGTCTTACTGTATCCATCTTCCTGTTTGTCTGTCAAGCCACCTGATTGTGCCCTTCTCTGTCTTCCTTTCTTTAATTGCTTTCATGTCTGTTTGTTAGCTTTCATACCTGCTTCTCAGCCTACCTGGCTGCCTGACTTTCTGAACGTCTGTAGGCGCCGTGATGCCTGGCGGATGGACTTCTCTCGGAAGCCTTGGCAGCTCATTCGTGTCCCCCGAAGCGAAATCTCTCCCGAGATAGTGGCGACAATGAGGCCTTCCCGGCAAAACCACTCATTCTCGGCACGCGGGGGGGGGGGGGGGGAGTGGCAACCCCTCCCCTCCCTCTCTCTAGGAGTAATTTCTTGCCGCAGTCGTTAAGGCATTTCCTCTACATCCAAGGATCCCTTCGTGAAATGGATGAGTGTGTGGTTACCATAGACGCATTCATTCACTGCAGCTGAAAAGCTCGTTGTAAACATGACTACATACAGCATACAGAACGGATAGAAAAGATTGTTGAAGAATGAAAAGAAGCTACCCTAACCAACGAGGCTACAAACACCTAAAAGTTCGAACTTGAACTAATCTTTTAGTTAAATTCCAAACCTTTAAATCTTGATCCATAAAAATGTAGAAAATGTAACAAAAGCGCCACGAATCCAGATTGGATCCTTGAACCCATTTGCGCGGGTGGTAGGTTTTTTCCAATAAAACTCAATGTGGGGAACAATCATTGGGCGAATATGAATCTGAAAAATGTACTCAACGATCTTCAAATGGTTTCAAATGACGGCCACGGCCCAGTTCAGTGCAAAAACTGCTTCCGATTACAGCGAAGTTAGGCCTCGTCGGGTGTGGTCAGTCACTGGATAGTGGTAAAACCCATATCAAAAGATTGTTGAATTGGTAATAAAACCTCTACCAAAAGAACGTCGCATTGTTGGTAAACCTTATATCAAACGAGTGCACATCGGTGGTAAAAACTCTATCAAAGTTTGCATTGTTAGTAAAACATCAATAAAAAGTTATATTGGTGGTAACCCCCTATCAAAAGATGGTCCCATATGGGGTCAAAGCTCTATCAAAAGAGTTCTCCATTAGTGGTTAAGGTTGTAGCAAAATCTTGTTGTTTTGGTGGTAACCCTATATCAAAAAAGTGACTTCAGTGGTAGCACCTTTATCAAAAGATCGGGACATTAGTGGTAAGACCTCTTCCAAAAGAGCGTTGCAATGTGCAAAATTTTTATAAATTAGTGCTACATTAGTGGTAACATATATAACAAACGCGTTATAATAGTGGTAAATATCAAAATAATGTTGTATTGGTGTTAAAATCTCTATCGAAAGAGTATTGCATTTGTGGTAAAATATCAAACAAAAGAGTGAAGTATAGTGGTAAACCTTTTATCAGAAGAGTGTTGCACTGGTGTCAAAAAATATATTAAAGGTGTTGCATTAGTAAAGCCTCTAACAATAAGCCTTTCATTGGTAATAAACCCATATCAAAAGAGTTACATTGGTGGTAAAATCTATATTTAAACAGGGTGCATTGGTCGTCGTCAAACATATATTAAAAGAGTGTTGAATTGGTGGTCAAACCTCTATCAAAAGAGCGTTGAATTGGCGGTAAAACCGCCAATTCGAAGAGACCACCTCGTTGGTAAAACATCTATCAAAATTGTTGCCTTGATGGTAAAACCTCGATCAAAAGAGAGTTGGATTTGTGGTAAAAATGTTTGTCAAAATATTTATTTTGTGGTAAAAGTTCTATAAAATGAGCGTCGCATAGGTAGTATAACCTATTTCAAAATAGCGTTGCATTGGTGGTAAATCTCTATTAAAATATTATTGCATTGGTGTTGTATTGATGTTGCTATATTGGTGGTAAAACTTATTTCGGAAAGTCTTCCATTGGTAGTAAAATTTCTATACAAAGTGTACAGTTTGGTTGTAAAACCCCAATCAAAAGACTGTTTGTTACATTGGTGGTAATACCTATATAAAAAAATTGCACTTGTGGTAAAACTTATATCGAAAGAAAGTTACATTTGTGATAAAACGTCTAATAAATGGTTCCATTGGTGGTAAAAACTCAATAACAAAAGCGGTGCAATGGTAATAAAACCTTTATAAAAATTGTCGGATTGTTAGTAAAGCCTATATTCAAATGTTATATTGGTAGTAAACCTATATCAAATGAGTGTTACAGTGGTGTTAAAACCTCTAGAAATATAGCGTTGGATTAAGGTTAAAACCTCTATCAAAAGAATAGTGCATTGGAAGTAATAACCTATATCAAAAGAGTGTATATTGGTGGCGAAATCCCTATCAAAAGAGGGTTGTATTGGTGGTAAAAACTATCAAAAGAGTGTTGCATCAGTGGTAAAACCTCCATCAAAAGCATGTTGCACTGGTTATAAAGCCTCTATCAAATAGTATTGCATTTGGTGGTTAAACCTTTATCAAAATATTGTTGCATTGCTAATAAAACCTCTATCAAAAGAGCGTTGGATTGGTTGTAAACCTATATCAAATGAGTGCCCTTCGTTGGTAAAACCCTACCAAATTATTTACTATTATCTTCTCATACGTTCATATTTGTCCTGAAAAATCATCAGATGTCTTCAAATCTCTTCGAATGCTTACATACGAGTATGTTCTGAAATATTCTCAGAAGTCCTAAAATGTCCCGAAACCACCGCAAAGGCGTGTCTGGTGTATTGTGGAAACCATGGTGCAGCTTAGAACTGGAAGATTGTGTCGCCTCGCGGTCAAATGCCTATAGAAGGATGTGAAGCGATTTGTCTTTCACACATTTACCCTTCCTTTATCTTCTCTACATTCTTTGCAAACTTTCTGCGGGAGTTATCCTTGTGGGTTTTCATTTTTGTCTTTGAAAGGAAAGTACCCAAATATTTTTAAATGTCCTCAAATATCTTAAAAAATCTTCAGATATTCAACAATGTCCTCACTAATACCCGAATGCCTTGAAATGTACCTCAGTTTTCCTAGAACGTCCTCCGATTTCTTTAAGTATCTCCAGATGTTCTCGAACGTCTTCGAATGCTCTCAAATCCTCTCATATCAGGTGAGTTTAAGTGGATCCATAGAAGAGTGAATTCTATTAAGTTCCATATTATATGTGGTTGGTGGAAAGTTAATAGTAGAACCACCATGAAGTGCCTTGATAGCTCACCAAGCCAGTACATAGAATAGGAAATTTAAATATATAGTACAGTACAAAACTAAAGCACAATATATCAAAATCGAAAATTACTTCAAGACCTTTGTTTTCATCATCATCATCACTAAGTCCATAATTTAAGAAGGGGATTTTTGGGACTATTTGAATAATAATTTCATCTTAGTTTGGTTATGACTTATGTTTTTTATCAAAGTTATTTCTAATAAGTTTTTTTATAATATCAAACAACAAAAGGATATACGGGATTGGACTTCTGACGTCGAGGCATGGGTTCAATCCCAGCCAGCGTGGGCTTAAAACTTTTAGCGGATTCATGATTTGGCCGCCCATTGGGTGGAGACGCTGATGCTTATCCACGCTGGGGTAAGTCGCTCACACACGGCGTCATTTACTTGACCATTAACAACAGCGCTTATCATTTCTTGCCTTCACAACATAGCATAACCACCCTCACCTCTGCCCCTGACTCCCCTTACCCCTGGATGGAGAACTATTCACCTATGGGGGCATTAATATCGCCGGTTGTTGTCAAAAACAATACCATTCGGGCACCTTGCCCCTCAACGCGAACCGGCCCTGGTACCTTCAGGACAACAAGTGATTGGCATTCTGATTTTTATGTGCATTTCATTATTGACTCGGGGTATCTCTTCCACGATGAAAGGGACGAATGGCGCTTCCTACCTGCCCCCTTCGGCCCCAGCATTTAGAGATGGAAAAGTTTGCTATTGGCGCATTTTTCATCTTTGGTCTTTCTTATCTTGTTTTCTGTTAATTTCAGGTTTTTCTCCTGTCTGTCTGAATTTTATGGGCAGCTACGGATAGACCCAATTAGGGTTTATGGTACAACCCGTTGTTACCAACCTTCTCTTTAACATCACTTAAATTACTAAAATGGTCATCCAATTTTTCAGAAGCTCGAGATCAAAATTAAGCGACGGAACGGAAGGAGAAGGGGAAGAATAATTACGAGTAGAATACATGAGAAAGATGCAAGAGAAACGTATAAACTCAATATACTTAAATACATCGGACTTTTTTTTTAAAGCCACAGAACCGAGACCATAAGTACCCCCTCCCCCCTTCCAAGAGGACAAACAGCTAACATGGGCCTTGAATTATTAATAATTTGCTCTTGTAATGGCAATCATGAGTGGTAAGAATTTATGGCTCAAATTAATCTGGATTTGCACACTCACGCTCGCCAGATTAACGCCACGCGACAATATCGATGGCCAACACTCCCTCTCCATCATTCGACCACAGCAAGAAACTTTTTAGTAAAGATAAGTCAAGATGTGTGGAAGGATTACGGAAAGATAACGAAAATCTGTGGTTCGGTAAACGTAAGGGAAGTATATATATATATATATATATATATATATATATATATATATATATATATATATATATATATATATAATTCACTTAGACGCTCATACACACAAATTCTCAAACACGGTCTTTTCCCAGACACAAAGCTTCCCACTGAGCATATAAAAATTTGCATGTTTTTCTTTGGTCAAACATTTCCTTCCAAATCATAACAACCTCGGATCACACAAAACTGTCTTTTAACCATTTCGTTTTATTTTGTTCGTTACAGCCAATCTGCTAGACTGAAATCATATAAAACTTTTGCCCAAACTGTCTCCCGACTTATTTATTTCTATTCTCATCTTTCTCTCTCTCTCTCTCTCTCTCTCTCTCTCTCTCTCTCTCTCTCTATTGAACATATACTAATAAACATTCACTTCAGACAAAGCTCTTCCCTGAGAAACTCGATTGGTGATCAAAGCTAGTCACACCCACGTTCTCTACATATATAAATACTGAAGACATTATGAAAAATTGCCCTACAGTCAGTCATATCACTTCAGGAAGCACAAGGCTCTTTTATTCGCCTTCACACTGTACTCTATCCACCGAGGAAGGACTTTTAACTCAATTAAAGTCCACCCATTTACCTCCTCAAGTACTCCTAGGTGGATAGGATTCACAAGTCTTTCCGTTCGCATTCACATTCACTTCTTTTACCCCAAAAGGACTTAGACTCACCGAGTCCACTCATTCATCTTACTAAAGGTCAAGTGCCACGTAAAGTTATTTTACTAAATTGTTTATAAGTCCAGTTGAAATTTTATTTGGTAAACACCCTTGGAAACGAACTCGAATCCCGAATTTGGATTCATTCATACGCCAGAGAAGCTATTTGTTTCTACCGAACAAACTCCTTTTCATGCCTAACACGGAACTGGTGACTCACGTTCCCTCACCAAAGGTATCCTCTACTCTCGCTATCATGAACGCGAGAGAATGATGGAATGGAGTGGTGATACCACATAGAAATTCTTGTCTGGAGTAGTAGACATAAGTGTTACACGAAGGCAAATGAATTTCCCTTCTTGTCCTCCTACCAACAACATACGGCGGAGGTAAATAAACCTTAAGAGCTGCTTAAGTCGAGTTGAAGATCAGGAGCCATAAATTTAATGTATCTACCTGCTTATCTATTAATTTTAGATGGCACTCAGCAGCAGAAGACCAGGCAACAAAGCAACATTAAAAATAAGGCAGTACAAAAGAATAAAGAGATTTTAAGTGTTTTCATTACTAAAATTTTATTACATTTACAAAATAGACCTGATTTTTTTTCGCTTTGAAGGTCAGTTTGTGATCAATCATCCCACACAACAAATTAATCTGATCAATGGACTGAATAATGTAACCAACAACAGTCAAAGATTGATGGGCGGAATCATAGTCCGAGGAAGTGTATCAGCACACCCGGGGAAGAGCATCTTTTAGAGGTTGTTCTCTGTTAAGAGATTCGATACTATTAGATCGTTGTAGGGTTGAAACCTTCTATTAACTGTTTTTCAATTTAGGTTGATAACCTCAGATACTAGAAAATTTAAAAGTTGTCTACAAGATGCTCTTTTGTTTTTTAAGAGTCATCTGATTTCTTTTTCAATCTGATCTAGTTATTTTTCTTTATAGCCATATCTCCCAATCCTCTTTTAAGGCCATATTTTAGTTATGATCAATTTTCTTTCTTAATAATATCAACTTTTGGAATTGAAATACGAAATCTCTTCAAAATTTACTTGTTTTAATGTACTACCATTCAGCAAAACGCATACTCAAATCACTCTTTATAATAATTACTCTTTATTTTGTCTGTAACTAATAAAATGCAAAGGAAAATCATATCAACAATTTGAATACACATGCCAAGCCTACCTCCTAATGTAATAATAAGAGTTTATAATAGGAGGAAACACAAAATTCGCTCTAAACCATCACAGTAACCGAGTCCTATACCACTGAGTTGTATATGAGTTGCCTTAGGTTGTTCATACAATGTACCATAAGAACATAAGAACATAAGAAAAGAAGGAGACTGCAAAAGACCATTCATGGCCTACACTTGGCAGCTCCTGTAAACACTTATACCTACAATCTTGGCAGACATGCATACATAATACACAATAGACAAATTCGGAAAAATTATTGCTAAATAATTGTCCTACGAGATAATATTATATCAAAATTAATCAATTAACAATGGAATAAAGCCACACTGGGGCAGCGAGCAACCGCTTTGATCTCAATTAAACCGAGCCTTTTAACTACTCGGTTAAAAGGCGTTATATATATATATATATATATATATATATATATATATATATATCTACATATACATATCAATCAATCTCCTATAGCACCCACGGGATGCAAAGGGCCGTAATAAACTCTAAACTCTCTCCACCAATACTTATCTTGAGCTATCTCCTCCAATTCGTCACCCCAACTATCTCTTGCCTCTCTCTTCATCGTTCTTATCCATGTTTCTTAGGGACTACCTCTTCCCTTTCTTCCAGCTGCCTCCCACTTTGGTGCATACTGCACATATCGTCCTTCTCGTCTGTAAATATGCCCCATCCATTTCCATCGCGACAATCTCACATACTCTTCTACCGGTTGGACTTTCGTAATTTTTCTAATACTCTCATTTGTCACTCTGTCCGGCCATACTATACCTCATATTCTTCTCAACGTTTTATTTTCAAAAGCCAAAAATTTTGCATCTGTGATTGCCGCAATATACCACGATTCATGTCCATATATAAGAATTGGTCTCACCATACTGCTAAAATTTTTTATCTTTGTGTATAGTGAAAAATTATTATTATTCTACAAAGATTTCAACATGCCCGCTGCTTCGTTAGCTTTTCTAATTCTTTCCTCAAACTCATTTTTTAAAAATCCATCATGTGATAGAGGGGTCTGAGGCACCTTTAATTCAGCCTCTATCACATGTTAATCATGCTTACCCACATGCTTACCCACGTGCATCCTGCCTGCGAGAGGAAGCAGAAGCGCGTTATCTCCCATCATAGTCAATGTTTAATCAAGGAGATTCACTCCCCCGTTTCGCCTCCATACGTCGATCTCGCTAGATTGAATTAGGCTTATGGGCAGATAAGGTATTTTCCCAGGCGCCACCAGGGCATTCCCCTAAAGTCCCCCACTCAATTATCCCCTACGCCATGGAGATGGTTCCGGTTATTTATACGATAGCTTTTCCCAATTGAAGCAGATCCAGATTATCTTCGCGAGGCATCAAGCTGATCCGGTCTCTCTTGTGCACCTAGGAACTCTGCCGAGAAACCCATTATTGTCCAGAAGAGGACAATATCCCTTGAGTGCCAAGGTTTGTGCCCTTCGAGACGCCAAGTCAACAAGGCCCCCCTGTTGTTCAGAAAGAGAACAACGTTAGAACAGCCATTGTTCTTTGAGCCCGTTGACAAGAAACGGTTTTCACCCCCCCCCCCCTTGTTGTTCAGAAAGAGAACAACGTTAGAACAGCCATTGTTCTTCAAGCCCGTTCGTCAAGAAACGGTTCTTGTCCCCAAGACATCACGTCAGGATAATTTAATTCCCCCCCTTTTTAACGTTCTTCAAGAGAACGCTTGGTTTCAACAATAACCTCCATTGTTCATCTAGAACATCTCCGATTGGCTGTCACAAGGATCGCTCGTACTTCCAAGCCCCACTTTGCTCTCACTCCTCGAAGACAGTCCTTCCCTCTCGTTAAGGACAACCCACCGAAGAACCCTTGTGCTGGAAATCGCCAGTGGACTGAAGATTCCTTCGCATCATATTCCTCTGCACATCAACTTTGTAATTACGTAAGTTGAGCATTACCTTTAATCATTTAACCTTTTGTCAACGCAACCCTGTGCTTTAAATAGTTTAGCGAACCATTCCCCCCATTTTTTGTTTGTTTACCTTTTTAAATCTCTCCAAATCTCAATCCTCGGATTAGTCAGATATTCCCACGACCCTTTTCATTCCCTGTTTATGTAAACATATTTTTTTGTGTGTTGTTGATAGTTTAATTAATAAAACTCCATTTTATTAATGGTAGCCATATTATTTATCCTTGTTCTCCGTTCCACTTCTTAAGCATATTGAAGATAAATAAGCCTCTCCAGCCCCCCTTCCCTTTTGGACTAACCTCGGTCAATCAGATTACCACGCACTGGAAATATTAGAATAATTCCCTCAACGAATAGTTATATATGGTATATCGTCGAGAGCCTATTCTACGACACATCACTTGTTACAATCGTATCCGAGTACTTACAATTTTCTACTTCATTAACATCCTGATCATTTATTTTGCACACTATCGGGTTTCCATATTCATGTTTATTATTTCCTTTTTCGCAGAATTTTTTTTAATCCTTCTTTGTTCCTTCTCTATCTAAACTATCTATTACTCTTTGCATATCTTCACAGCTATCTGCAATTAAAACAATTTCATCTGCGTAATCCAAATCGGCCAACTTCATACCTCTCTTCCAAAATATTCCAGTATCAGTTTCTCTTATGACCTTCTTCATTACAGTCAATGCTCAAAATAAACAGGAATGGAGAAAGAATTTCAGCCTGAATTACTTCCGATTTAACTTAAAAACTTTCACTCAAATTCCCATCTGCCAATACTTGGCAGAAGGTATTTTCATGCACACTTTTGTCTATGTAAACAAACTTGCGGGGTATTCCATAGTGTCTTATTATTCTAAATATAGCAGCACGTTTTATAATATATATATATATATATATATATATATATATATATATATATATATATATATATATATATATATAGAGGCAGATTTTGTTGAAGCCATTGTGTATTTTGTCTTAATTAATTTCCTTTGGCAACTTTCTCTTTTTATTCCATCTTGTACATGGTGGATTACTTGTACAGTATTCATCTCTTTTTTTAAATGAATGTGTTTGGTAAAAAACAAACTAAATTGCTAAGCTTTCCATCTTATTCGATCATCTTCGGAGCGTTTTGAAATGTTCTTGCCTCCTTTACCGATGTAATGAGTGGAGTGAGGATCTGGCAGAGTGGAAGAATTTTTTTTAAGGGGAAGAAAAGGTACGGCTCGTGGTTACTCCTCCCCTCTGTACCCCTCCCACAATCGGAGAGGCAGAGAAGAGGAGGAGGCCCGCGGCCGACTTGCTCCTGGAGAAACTCCCCACACTTCTGACACACATTTCAAGTGAACCGATAGTGAAGTGCTTAATGGGAAGTCCGGAACAAGCTTTAGAAGAGGGTTTATAGTCGGAGACGGAAAGTTTTGAGTCAAAAGAAGACATATTGGTGAGGAGGCAGATTGAGCAACTTCGGTAGTCAAAGGTGGAAAGGGTGGAATACCCTTGCTCGAGGGACAAGGGGAACCTGCTGATTAACGTGGATTCCGAACCATCGTCATGCATTTACTTATCATTCATCATGCTTACTTCTTTTCTCACACTTTAGCACTTATGTTCCTCATGCAGAAGCGGGAGAACCGCCTAATCTCTATTCCCTTATTCTTTTCATCTTTCATTCATGTGTTAATTGTAGAATTCATGCTGTATTGAGTTATCTTAGCTCTGAGCTTTGTTTATGTATTGTTATGTTACTTGTTTTTACTTTCCTTACTTTGTTTCAGTTTTTCTTGTTGTTATCACTTTTTCACTTTAGTTTCACTTTGTTCACTTGTTTTACTATTAACTTCCACTTCACTATCATTTTTTTTTAAACTTTTTAATACTCTATTTCACTTATTACACTTTTAGTGTAATAATCGAGTGTTAAAGGGGAATCCAGCTCTGGTGTTCGTGTGCTCTGCAAATATCGGAGGTAGATCGTCTTTTTTCCTCCATATTTTTTCCGCACTCTTCCTGATGTTGATATTGAGCGTTTCTAATCCTGCTTCTTGGTGTAGATCCTGTAGTCTTCTCCTCTCTCTCCTACGTGTTTTGGTGATTAGGTAGAGAGCTTTATTTTGTATTTTCACTTTTTTTACTATTAACTTCCACTCTACTATCATTTTTGTTAAACCTTTTAATACTATAGTTCACTTATTACACTTTTAGTTTACCATGTTCGTTTTATTTCTGTTTTACTCTTAACTTTAACCCTATTAATGATAGGACCAATTTTTTGGTCCTTGTTTCACCGTTGATAGTGGTTGGCGGGTATAGTAGTACCTCTCATCCTAGTGCAAGATAGATTTTTCTTTTATTTTTCATGCCTAACCCTCTTAGATTGTACAGTAGGTCAAGCATCGGAATCGCCTTGTTCTTCCTTTCCGTTATATGTTGTTTGTAGCCTCTTTTGATTATTTTGAGTCCTAGCACTTTGCCCTCACTATGAGATCTGTAGTTCTGATCTTCAACTATAATTTTAGCTGTTTTGTTCATGGAGATTGGGGTTATTGTGAACTTCCTCCTGTTTGTCCTTATCTTCCAATCTCTTTCGTAGTTGTTGATGTTGCTGATTTCTAAAGCTGTTGTCCTTGCCTGAAAGCGTACGTTCCTCTACAGAGTGACGACGAGTTGGCTTATGTCGTCCACGAACTGTATGTTTAGGCAACCAGGCATTATTGGTGGTGGCAGGTCTGCTGTGTATATTAAATACAGCGTGGGGCTAAGACAGCCCCTCTGCGGGAGTCCAGCTTCCAATTCAAATTCTGGTCCTGAATAACCATTGATCTTCATATATGCTCTTCTGTCTGTGACATAATCGCAGAGAATTCTCTCCAAATTGCTATTCATCTGGAGATTTACGATCTTATATTGCATTCCTCTGACCCATACTTTGTCGAATGCTTTTTCTACATCTCTCAGGACCAGATCGATGTAGTTATTCTCTGCTTTGGCTTTTGCTATTTTCTCTGTTATTATGCCAAGTGCCATTGTGAATACGAACTGATAATCATTATAAAGGTCATTTTCTTCAAGATATTCTTTTAGTCTTCTGTTAAGGATTTTCTCAAAGACTTTGCCCATGAGGTTCAATAGCGATATTGGCCGGTAACTGCTGAGGTGGTTTGATGGTTTTCCTGGCTTTGGGACGAATATTATTTCCGCTAGTTTATAGCTATCAGGAAAGTAACCAATGTTTAAGCACGCGTTAAAAATATTCTTTAATGCTCTGATGATTATGTTAGGTGCCTTAGTAAGATTAATTCTGGTTATTCCTGAGGGGCCTGGCGGTTTCTGTTTGAATGATTGTATTACGCTTTTGATCTCTTCCGTTGTTATGTAGGCCCCTGTACCCAGAATTTCCTCTCTTTCTTGCTCTACACTTGGTGCTGAAGTGATCCTGTTTATGTTTCTTTCAAGACTGTGTGGACCATTTCGTCTCTCTCTGTATTGAAGTCTTCGTCCTCCTCTGGTGTTATGGAGAACACTGATTTCCAGTGATTACGAAAAGTTCTGTGGTCCTCTCTTCTTGGATATTTTCTTCCCGTTCATTCTTTATTGTTATTTTTCTCTCTCGGAGCCCTGCCTTTTTTCTATTTATTATTCTCCAGTTCTCTTTTGGTCTTCATTCTTCGTCTATTTTCTCTATTACGCTATCCCATATGTGGCTTTGCTGTTCTTCTATGAGATACCTCAGTTCTTCTCTCCGTCTTCTGATTTCTTCGTATCGCTCTCTATTTGGTCCATGGAGAATTATTTAGTCTAGTATTTCTCTTAGTTGTCTATTCTTTCTCTTTATTTCCTCTGTTCATCGAGGATGTGAAAGAGTACAGTATCTTGTCTTTAGTATATATCTTTCGTCCGACTCAATGATCGTTCTTGTTAATCTTGAGTTCTCCTCATCAATATCTTCCAGGTTGGCGTCAGTGAGATCCTTTGGGACGAAGTTACTAAGATCTTGTGTGTAACCTGCCCAGTTTGCTCTCTTGTAGCCCTTTCTAGCCAGTACCATAACCTGTATCGAGTATTGATTCATGAGCAAATGTGTTTCAACATGTTCGCTACATGCGAAGGTAACTGGTTGCATGTGGATATTGTATGGCATATTGAAGCTACTTAGTACGACCTCTGGTTTTGTAGCTGCATTGCCTGTGCCATATGTTGGAAAGTCTGGCCCTATTCTCTTGGAAATGTTTCTTTCCAACATCATTTCTAAGTTAGCTCCTCTGTTGTTTCTGGAGCGGAATCCATTTGCATTGCACCTGGCATTGAGGTCTCCCATAAAGATGGTTGGGAAACCTGTGCCAAAGATTTTAAATAGGTTGTGCCGTGGAAGGTAATTTTTCTTGGTGCTTGGTATCCCGTGGCTACTACTATTGGCGTTAATTCCGTTTCAATTTTTATGGCCAAGTATGACTCATCCAAATTATTAACTTTTTTGAACTTCAGCCCTCTTCTTATTGCTATGGCCGCCCCGTCATGACGCTCGCCTGAAGGGTTCACGTTTATGACGGTGCAATCGAACAATTTAATTGTTTTTTCTGGATTCACTCGGTGTTCTGATATTAATATCATGTCTGGATCGATCTCTCTGAAGTTATTTCCTAATGTCGATGTTTTACCGATCCACGCTTGAGTGTTGATTTGCAGAATGCTAAGCTTTCTTCTCCTTTCTGGTTCCATTGTTTATTAAGTTTGGTCGTCTAGAGATCTCTGGACTTCTAACGAGTCAATCTCTTGTTTCATTCTGCTTCGTTGCCTTTAAACCTACCATTCTTTATACTTTGTATGTAGAATCGCAGAGAGTAACGCAGTTTCCAGGGTAGATTCGAATTTTATCCTCAATCAAGAGTTTTTGTACTTCTTCCTCGTCTTCTTCTCCTGTCTTTCTTTTGAATGCCCATTTGCATTTTCCTTCTTTAATTACCTTAATGATGCCATCCCGTTTTTTGCCTCTCGGGAGGGGGGGAGTATTCATCACTGTAGACTTTAAGTTTTAATTCCTGTGCTTCCATGCGTACTGTTTTTTCTCCTTCATTACTTTGCACTGACATGTTTGCAATTGCATTCTCTTCAGTAGTGTGTTCCACATTGCTCGTTGGTGCCGACGCTGAGGCGACGTTGATTTTAAGGATTTCAGATGAGGGGGGTTGTCAGGGAACTACATCTTCTTGATTCCATTTTTATCTAGCATTGTATTGAGTGTCGTAGCGAAGGTGCCCGGTTTCCCAATATTCATCACATGGGCATAGAGTATGCATGTGAGTACTTCTGTTGATGCCACTTGTGGCACAGTTAGATGGGTATGTGCTTCCTGCATTTGATTCACAGTTGCTTTAGCCACTCCGTCGTAAGTTGCATTTCTTCTAGTTTCTTCTTCGTTTCTCGCTTCTCTTTTCTTTCGTTCTATTTTCTCCTTTCTTTTGGGAATGCCATTGCCATAGTCCAATGTGGCCATGACAGTTCACGCATTTTTTGTACTTTCCTTGCACTGTCTCTATTCGTGGTTCTTCTGTCCGCACTCAGGACATACTGTATCCTTCTCAGTGCAGTCACGCGTCAAGTGGTCCTCCATCTTATAGCAGCAGAAGCAAATTTAAATATTAATATGTTTCTCGCGCTCCATGTTCTCTAGGGGAATTCTCATGTTAAACATGAGCAGTCCTCGTTGAAATACCTTTGCTGCCATATCTGTTGTTGCACACACAATTTTAAAGACATGTGTGTGGTGGCCAAATTTAATTATTTCATTTATTTTTTGACTTCACGATTTTTTCTATTTCTTCTTTCATTTCCTCTTTGTCATGGGAACCCACCCAAGTGTCGACTTTCCTGCATAGATCTGTCCAAATAATGTCTCGCAGAGTTTCCCTCAGTCCCGTTTGGTCTCCTGGTCAATTTTCCGTAGAGGTACTCGTAGGCATTCCCGACTGCCTCCTTTCCCTAGAGGGGGATGATCCCCCATTCATTTGCTAGCCGAGCGCATAGGCGCTCTTTTTCTTCAGTCCTTCCTCCGAAGCCTATGTTTGTTTCCTTCATTCCTCTTTAAATCTATAAAAAAGGACAGTGAAAACGTTCCCTATCACCCAGCAGGCTATAGTTCCCTATTTACCTACAATTTTAACACTTCACGACAACCCTAACTAAATAGACCTAAGCTAAGAAGCGCCTCCACAGAATTTCGGGCTCGTGGTCTTAAGAACCCCTTTCCTTCGCACCCCCTATTGGGGCTTCCTTCCGGGGTTCACTGTAGCTTACTTTGAGTGGCTCTGGGCGCAACATTGGTCGTGTTATGTTGTTTTTAGTCGGTGAATTAAGTGGAAGTCAAAGCGTGGAATAAGGAAGAATTAAAGATGAATTACCCCTTTAGGGTAAGCACCCCGCTCACTGGAAACAGGAGGAATCTCCAATCAGTCCAGAGGGCGCATATATTTCTTCTTTCTTGGAGTTAACGTTAACTTTAATGAAAAGTGAACTTTTCCTTCAGCGCGCTCACAGCTCTCCGTTGTAAAAAAGAATCCAAATTCAGTCCGTCGAGTGGAAGAAAACGATTTTTAAGGGGTATTTATTCCTCCTTGGTTAAACATAACGTTAGAGAAAATGGGCCACGCCTGTGAGTGGAATTTTAAAATAGTTTTAATGTGCGATTCCAGCTTGTCGCTTGACTGTTTATGGCCGGCTTATCTTCATTTATTAATATGGCTTTTAAGATGTTCAGCCTCGCTTTATTAACCTCTTTTTTAATAATGGTGTTATGAACGAGCATATCTCTCGTTAAGTTAATATTATGGACACTCTCCATATGATTCTTAGGCCCTCCGCTTTGTAGATGCATAGTTAAATGTCTCGAAAGTGTAGTGGTTGTCATGCCAATATATTTTGAGTTTTTATAAAGCTTACAGTCTTTATCGGGGCAGATGAACTCGTAAACTATGTTGGTTGACTTGAGATTTGAGGAGTTTAGGCAGATGTTGTTTTTCATCAGTTCTCCTCAAAATGATGCTTGATGTTAACTAAGCAGTATTTTGAGGAGAACTCCGTGCAAAAAATTCATTTATGAATTGAGCACGGGCAATAAACTCCCCTTCTTGGACGTTGAGGTTCAGAAATATCATTGGCAGCTAAATCACTGAAGTACATAGGAAAAGTACGGACATGGGAAGATAACTCAATGCGGAGAGTGAATGCCCTGAAAGGTACAAAATAAACGTAATCGGCTCATACATCCGCCAAGCTTATAAATACTGCTCTACGTGGGAACTTTTCCACCAATAGATTGCACGAGTAAAACAAATACTCGTGAATAATGGTTTCTCAAACAGCATTATTGACAAACAACTCCAATCATTTTTAAATAACCATTACAAACATGCGGATAAAACTGAAAGTAATCATGGAGAAGTCAACAACATCAAAGTGTTTTACAGAAACCAGATGTCCACGGCCTATAAAATAGATGAAAAAAACATCAAGGAGATTATTAACCGTAACATCAAGGTTAAAAATCAAACGGATAAAATCCAACTCATCATCTATTATAAAACAACAAAAGCCAGCAATCTTCTGATGAAAAACTATATATGCCTAAACTCCTCGAATCTCAAGTCAACCAACATAGTTTACGAGTTCATCTGCCCCGATAAAGACTGTAAGCTTTATAAAAACTCAAAATATATTGGCATGACAACCACTACACTTTCGAGACATTTAACTATGCATCTACAAAGCGGAGGGCCTAAGAATCATATGGAGAGTGTCCATAATATTAACTTAACGAGAGATATGCTCGTTCATAACACCATTATTAAAAAAAGAGCTTAATAAAGCGAGGCTGAACATCTTAAAAGCCATATTAATAAATGAAGATAAGCCGGCCATCAACAGTCAAGCGACAAGCTGGAATCACACATTAAAACGATTTTAAAATTTCACTCACAGGAGTGGCCTATTCCTCTAACGTCACGTTTAATCAAGGCGGAATAAATGCCTCTTAAAAATCGTTTTATTCCATTCTGTCAGATCCTCACTGCACTCATTACATAGGTAAAGGAGGCAAGAACATTTCAAAACGCTCCGAAGATGATGGAATAAGATCGAAAGCTTAGCAATTTAGTTTGTTTTTTACCAAACACATTCATTTATAAAAGAGATAAATACTGGGCAAGTAATTCACCATGTACAAGATGGAATAAAAAAGATAGTTAGAAGAAGAGAAAGTTGCCAAAGGAAATTAATTAAGGCAAAATACATAATGGTCTTCAACAAAATTTGCATTCAAGAAAGATTGCTACCCAACTACACTAATATATATATATATATATATATATATATATATATATATATATATATATATATATATAATATATATATATGGGTGAGAATGGATGGGGAGAAAGAAAAGTCCAGACACTACAAAGAGCTCTTTATTGACGTTTGGCCTCTTGGCTTCCTCAGGCTTACTTGGCTTCCAAGAGGCGAAACGTCAATAAAGAGCTCTGTGTAGTGTGTGGACTTTTCTTTCTCCCCATCCATTCTCACCTATACGTCGAGTCTTTCATGCATATATATATATATATATATATATATATATATATATATATATATATATATATATATATATATATATATGAAAATTAACCCACAGGAAAAGGAAAATATGAATCCAAGCACTTTCGAACTATATTTGCAAGTTCATTTTCAAGGAATAGCATGAAAATGGAGAAGAAAACCTTATATAGGGTACAAAGATACGAAGAAGACGCCCATCACATAGTAAAAACAAATGGAAAAAGACAAAAACAGGACAGAAAAATACCAATAAAAATAACAATAGGCAACTAAAAACAGACATATGCATCCCTAAAACGATATACACACAACAACGCAGTGTATATGAATGGAATGTGGTCACTGATTAATCCACGATCACAGCAGAGTTACGTGGTGGGGGAGGCAATGCGAATGATATTACACTGATAAAGAGTGACAACAGGTTGCATTATGAACTTATTTAATTTAGTACAAGTATTTTTAAAACACGGTCGAGTTTAAATAAGCCAGGGGAAATATTTATATTAGGTAAGATGCCAATTAATGAACACTAGACAATATTTCTTTTTGTGAAATCAGCAGAATGATAAAGGAATTTTGCAGAGTTCCAGTCGTTGGGTGGTTATTTTCGAATAAATGTAAAAATAAAACGCTGTTTATTTCACTTCTTCTAATATTATACTTATGTTGATAAATTCTACATAGTAGATAAAGATTTACCAGTTTGCCCGAAGTTAGGAAAATTACAAATAGAACTTTCTATAGAATATACTCCACCTTTTATTCTTGTAATATTGTGGACAAACATTTTATATAAAGTGGATTCATATCTAAAATTTACAGAGATACTAAGTTGCTTAAAAATACGGGTGAGACAAAACAATGGTTCAAAGTATGGCAAGATAAGACAATTTTTATAACTGAAAACCGGTGGGTTATCAGTTCTATAAAAAGTTCTCTTAGCAAAGTTTAATGAAATATGCAAAAATTGACGAAAGTAACAAAGTTTTTTACCTATTTCCAAGATATTGCACAATTCCTTATCCAAAAATTCCGGACTAACAAGGCGTAATGCACACAGAAACATAGAAGTAAATACAAACCGTTTAATTTTAACACTGTGATAAGAATAAAAGTGAATATATGAACTGGAGTTGAACGGTTTGCGATAAACAGAGAATTTAAAACCTGACGGCCTCCTATGTATTAAAAGGTCAAGAAAAGGAAGAGTCCTATTTTCCTCAATTTCAAGGGTAAATTTAATATTGAAAAAATGAGTTTATTAATAGAAGATGAATCTACTTATGATGTCCTACAAAAAGACCCTACATTAACTACTAATATTAAATTTTATAAAAACATTCGATCCCTTTTAAAAAAAAATTCCCGATTCAATTACTAAATTTAAATTTAGCAACGCTTCTCTTCCATATATGTACGGTTTGGTAAAATCTCATAAATTCAATAATCCTATGCGCCCCATTATAAGTTTGTTAGGCTCTGCCTCATATTCCTTATCAAAATTGCTTGTGAATCACCTATCCCCGCTTGTGGGGTCCATCTCCCAATCTCATATCAAAAATAGTTGTGAACTTATAGAGAAGCTTAATATAATACCTTACTCCAACAATTTCATTCTTGTCAGCTTTAATGTTTGTTCTTTGTTTACTAAAGTTCCTTTAGACGATCTTCTTCCTCTCCTTTGCGATGAATTATATAATTGAGATCTCCCTGTACCGGGCAATATTTCCTAAGGCTTATTTCTTTTTGTGCTAAAAATTGTAAATTTTCATTCAATGATAAATTTTACCTTCAAAAATTTGGTCTTCTCACCCTGTCTAATTTATATATGGTATTCTTTGAGACGTTATTCTTGCCCCAAATCCTCGATTTTCCTATAACATGGTACCGTTACATTGATGATATTATATACCTTTGGCCTTCCTCAAAAGATATTCACAATTTTCTATGTAATCTTAATTCTATAGTCCCTTCTATTAAATTTACCCTAGAAATTGAGGAAAATGGGACTCTTCCTTTTCTTGACCTTCTGATATATAGGAGGCCGTCAGGTTTTAAATTCTCGGTTTATCGCAAACCGTACAATTCCAGTTCATATATTCACTTTTATTCTTATCACAGTGTTAAAATTAAACGGTCTGTATTCACTTCTATGTTTCTGCGTGCATTACACCTTGTTAGGCCGGAATTTTTGGATAAGGAATTGTCCATTATCTTTGAAATAGGTAAAAACTTTGTTACGCTCGTCAATTTTTGCATATTTCATTAAACTTTGCTAAGGCAACTTTTTATAGAACTGATAACCCACCGGTTTTCAATTACAAAAAATGTCTTATCTTGCCATACTTTGAACCATTTTTTTTGTCTCACCCTTATTTTTAAGCAACTTAGTATCTCTGTAAATTTTTTGATATGAATCCACTTTATATAAAATGTTTGTCCACAATAATACAAGGAAAAAAGGTGGAGTATATTCTATAGAATGTTCTATTTGCAATTTACCTTACTTCGGGCAAACTGGTAAATCTACTAGAATTTACCAACATAAGTATAATATTAGAAGAGGGGAAATAAACAGCGCTTTATTTTTACATTTATTCGAAAATAACCACCACATTGACTGGAACTCTGCAAAATTCCTTTATCCTTCCACTGATTTCAGCAAAAGAAATATTATCAAGTGTTCATTAATTGGCATTTTACCTAATATAAATATTTCCCTGTCTTATTTAAACTCGACTCTGTTTAAAAAAAAACTCGTTGTAAATTAAATAACTTCATAATGCATCCTGTTGTCACTCTTTATTAGTCTAATATCATTCGCATTGCCTCCCCCACCATGTGTCTTTGTTGTGCCTGTGGATTAACTCTTAGTCCTAAATGTTTTCACTCTAATGATAATCCTTTAAAAAAATTTTCACTCACCATATTCCATTCATATACATGGCGTTGTTGTGTGTATATCGTTTTAGGGATGCATTTGTCTGTTATTAGTTGCCTATTGTTTTTTTTATTGGTATCTTTCTGTCTTGTTTTTGTGTTTTTCCATTGGTTTGTACTATGTGATGGGCGTTCCCTTCGCATCTATGTACCCTATATAAGGTTGGCTTCTCCATTTTCATGCTATTCCTTGTAAATGAACTCGCAAATATAGTTCGAAAATGCTTGGATTCCTCTTTTCATATTTCCGGTGGGTTAATTTTCATATTATTACTTTTCTGACGTGCCACTTTGTGAGTTTTTTCATTATATATATATATATATATATATATATATATATATATATATATATATATATATATATATATATATATATTTATATATATATATATATATTTATATATATATATATATATATATATATATATATATATATATATATATATATATATATATATATATATATATATATATATATATATATATATATATATATATATATATATATATATATATATATATATATATATATATATATATATATATATATATATATATATATATATATATATATATATATATATTTAAATATGTATATTAATAAGGAGCAACTACAGGATCTGCGGGTGATTATACAACCACCACAGGGCTATGCCATTTATATTTTCTGCCTTTCAAATAAATTTGAAGACAGAAATAAAGATGCAGAAACCTTGTATAGCTGACTATAAATACATATAGTACAAGAGGAAGAAGAATTGGACGCGAATGAGCGAATGAGACAAGAAACCGGAGTTTTTTTAAAGGCAAGAGAGGAGGACATTCGAAGAATCCAGAATCAAAGGAGCAGAGGGCGGCACAGTGTAGATGCTCCTTCTTTGTATGTGACATGGACAGTGAGCCTTTAAATTGTGAGCGGGTAAGAGGATGTGGTATAAAAATTTCTTGGAGGTTCCTAGCTTAGGGAGATACTGGGTTTGATGGGGTAACGCTTTGGGCGAAATATAGTTACTGTGCCTGGTAGCTTAGCGGTAAAGAATCTGACCGGCAATCAACAGACCCAGGTTCGAGTTCCGGCCAGGAATTCAAAACATTTTTCCTCTGTCGTTATTTCTGTCTTCTCGGCAAAGGATCGCCTTCACTGTGCAGCCCTCTGCTCCCTTTGATTCTGGATTCTTCTAATGTCCCTCTCTCTTGCCTTTAAAAAAACTCCGGTTTCTTGTCTCATTTGCTCATTCGCTTCCAATTCTTATTCCTCTTGTACTATATATATATATATATATATATATATATATATATATATATATATATATATTATATGTAATATATATAATATATATAATATATATATATATATATATATATATATATATATATATATATATATATATATATATATATATATATATATATATATATATACAATTTTTGTAAAAGTTATTTGGTCGTAAAATGAAAGCAGCACCTGCTACTGATTTCTTCAGCATGCAGATTCACCGCGGTGGTCCCAAAGATTAAGGTTCCAGCTGACTTCTCCCTCCAGAGCAATTATCGTGTTACGAAAAGAGTAAATTATATCAGTTTTGCTGGCAAGTGATCCGTCATGATTACTCACTGGAGATGATGGAGAGGATGCCACGCGTGAGGCGAGATCCACCAGAGAACGCTTTGCATATTCAAGTCCAACGCAACTTCTGTCTCACTGCCTCAGGCATTTTGATCTACAGGGTGCCCAGAAGTAAAGATGGTGGCCATGTCAGTTTTTCTGACATTTTATGGCCGCTAAGTAACAGTTATAGGTTTTGAGACGTATAGGGGTTGATATTACAGGGGGTTTACTACGCTCCATTAGTAATTTGTGCCAAATTAATGGTAGTGATTTCTTTGCGAGGGTCTCTGTATTAACGTTGAAATGATAAGGGGCTAGGGGAGCTTGAAGCAGGTCCTGAGACCAAAATTTTGTGCCCCTTCTCCCTCTAACTCCTCTCTATACTCTTGTTACCGCAAGAAACTAATAAAAACTTCGCAACAAAAAATAGTATATTGAAATTTTGTGCTTTGAGATTCTGAGCACTTGTGTTTGTTTTTTTGGAAAAATATTTCGCTTCATCGTTCAAAGATTTGCTATAATCTGCGTCACTGCTTTATACTTTTTTTTTCTATCTTACATTTTCATTGTATATTTCCTTTTTCTTATTATGTTTTCTTCTCAGACATTCTAAGAAGAATTTAGTTCCAATTATACTCGATCCCCGTGTATATTTATTTAAATAGAGTAGAATAGAATATGAGAAGACACAATATCTACTTAAATAAAGTCTCAATACATTAGTACACATAATGACACAATGAGAGTATATAGCAGCTAAGAGATACCACCATTGTGTGAAAAAGTACCTTCTTATGGTAGAGTAAACTTATAATTTCGAGGAGATAGTTTCAAGGTGGGACTGGACTTATATAAGGTTGAGTCGAAACTCAACCTTATATATTAGAGAATAGTGTACAAATTTTCCCTCATTCTAATTTACCTAGTGATATAAAGAAGACCTGCTAAATTTGGAATACATAGCCATAGTGTCAATTGGAATCGCATCATATTGTATTATATATCAATTTGAAGGGACTTTTTCTGAATTAAAATATGATTTGGATATTTGATATTACTGAATATTAAAGAACATATGATTGATTTATATGTCTGAAGTCAAGAAGCACGGCATAAAAACAATGAAGAATATAGCGTCTAACGAAGTCTAGCAATCGCCTTTGAATTCAAACTTAATGCTAGGCTTTCAAATTGTGTATACTTCTAGATGATTACAAAGATTTCACTGTTATTACACTTACTTAATGCAATTCATATATAAATATTTGTGTCACACAAGGAGTGATTCTAAATATTTTACTTTTAGGCGAGGTGATAGGAAGCTAAAATTAGACGGTTAAATGGGTTAGTATCGAAGGAGCGACATAAAAACGAATGATAAATCAGAATTTTCTTTAAAGGAGTTTACTAATATTACCAGAACGAAGTAGCAGCGTAAAAAATTACCAAATTACCGGGCTTTAGTTGCAACCAAATTTATGTGCGGTCTTCTTCCTGGACTGAAATTTAATTTTCCAATTCACCCTAACCTTATTTAATCTAATCTAACAAATCCATGGGAAGAGAGGCTTGTAACTGTAGTCGGGAGAGTTCTAAATTTTAAGAGATTTATTGATTTAGTTTTAGAAATGTCTTAATTATGTTTTTTTATTCAATATAGGATCAAAATTTCTTTGGAACGTTATTTATATTATTTCCTTATTATATCATTCCTTTGAACCCGGCGGGTTAAATGAAGAAAATGCGGGTTTTCAATCAACCTCGGAAAATGAAAGAACTGATCTTCATTTTCGCATCAAGTTTTAACCTTACAACGTAGAAAATTCCATATTGTTGACCATTCATTTTTTTAATCTTTCATAAATTCACTTAAATTGAGTGACAACATGGATTTAAATTAACCGCAGGAAATAGAATGAGACCTTTTTAATAAAGAAAAAAGCCCTCATAATCTTATTTTCTTCTCCCTGTGGTTAATTTACATTTTGAGTAGTTAATTTTTTGATGGTACAGAGGCTTTTTAGAATTTCAGTGATTTTTTTTTAAGTAAATATTTTCTTCTAGCAAAGGTTCATTTAGTATCCTTTAATAAATTGCCTGATGTTAACTGCAAGTGATACAGATTCTCTATTTTCTTCGCTTGTAGAGTAAGAATAAAATTTAAATGATCTTCACTCATATTTATATGTAAATTTGTTTGAGTTCATATAAGAAAAGAACATAAAAAAGGCGTTTGGAAAATGCTAATCAATAGCTTATTCGATGCAATACATATTTTTTTTCTATTACAGCTTCGTTTTTAACGTAATAGGAAATTTTAAGGGATTTCTTCTATCTTATCTTCCACTTCGTTCATGATGGTTCATGGAAGAAAGCGATAATTTTATTTTTCGTTTATAACAGAAGAAAATGCAGTATTTGTATCACTTGTAGTAAGGCTTGATCATACTGGATGTAGAAGACAATTCAGAAAATACATTTCTTTGCCAATGGATTGCTTTGTAATTTTATATTTTCTTTTTAATAAGGAAAAGAAAAAGAGTTGTAACCAACAATAATTTTCCCATACTGGAAAAGGAATTAAGAGAGTAACATAAATCAATGAAGAGAGAAATCGAAAGAACAGGAAGAGTTACAAAGTTTAAGGCTGTCATACAATTTAATAGTAGACCACGTCAGCCCCAAATAGTGCACTCGTGATATAAAATTATAATCTTTCACACACAAGTTCGTACAAAAATCACATATTTTCAAATGTAGGAACTTGGAAGTTCTTGCGGTGAATTTTATTGTAATACATCCGTGGTGATCATCATTTTGTCCAATAAATGACATAATTTTTAAAAATTATTTTAATGATACTTACGAAAGTAAGACAATACTTTGATTGAAAATGAAATATTGTATATCTACAAGCTATCCACTTTTCTCACTTGAAGAAAGTTAAAATGCGACGCCTAAAATACCCCAAATTGTCTGTCTGAAAGAAGATACGAACAGCCATTTGGCGGAGTCAAGCCGCCGTTGAGAATATTATTTCTTGCATCAGTTTTCAGGCTAAGATTTCTGAACGCTCTCATGAAGGATCGTATTTGCTTCCTCATCTACGGATAGGGTCACAGCTGACGTAAAAGAACATCCGTCCATACCAAACTAAACATTAATTGTGCGTAATTTTATGAATCCTCTAAACTGAGATATATCACATAATATCCACTAAATCACTACTTGATTCGAATAGTCTTGATAGACATTTAAAAGGAGAGATAAACAGCTTATTTGTAATTATAGACCAATTAATTGAATGTCATTCTAAAGTCAGCTTTAAAATTCATAGTTAAAGATCGCATGGCTGCTTATTTAGATACAAATCAGCTCGTTAGGGATGGTTCTCGCAATTTTCGTAAACATTATGCCTTATTCAACTTATCTAAAGGTTTTATCCCAGACGTAATTAAACTTTATAGCCGAACACTAGCATTATATTTGGTTTTCCCAGAGTTTTAAAGGGGCTTAATAACACTCTGACGCCAAAGATTAATTAAGAATCCTTATGCGCGTTGAATAAAGAACCAAATTTAAAGCTAGATAAAATATTGGTTGTCGAATGGAGCCGACTAGGTAGTAAAAATTGAAATTCAAGATGGCCTAGAGGCTGCCACAATGAAGGTTTGGAGAGGCTTAAAACGTGTTTTAGAAGTTGATGATTTATGAAATGCGTAGGTTAAAGAATTAAGTGACAGGAACAGTTTTTTCCCAATAATTAAAATAACTGGGAACTATATGTGTTAACATATTCTCATGGATCCCCCTGTAAATAAATGCAGATATTCTTGTATTTAACTAGCGAATTAAAGACAAACTGACATAAATATATTTCCGAGTTGTTAGGGAAATATGCTGCATTACTTTGAACAGTTAATCACAATGGACGAAGTATGGAAATACAAGGACCATGTCAGCACTTTTCATTATATGAATTGGAGAGGAGATGGTGTATTCCAAATGCTGAATTTCAGCGGCACTTGACCATTCGTAAACATCTAATCTCTGTATACGGGGACTGCAAGGGTGTTATCCTTTTGGATGTATTGTAACATGGACGAACAATGAATGCTGATATTTAATGTGGTCAACTAGATTGATTGTAGATAGCAATTTATCAAAAACATCAGTGACTAGCTAATGAGACATACCGCCAACTTCAGTATCTGCGAGATATCGGTTTTGCAGAATCGTTGCATTCCCATACTCCCAACATCACCGTTTGGTTGTTACATTATCTTCATACTTAAATTTTCGGAGAAGGTAAAGGAAAGCGTCCCCAAAATACCCAAGTAAAGTTGAGAGTCCCCTAAACCTTCGAAGTTAAGAACCACATTCCCATAAAATTCCAAGTTAAGATACGCGACCATAAAGCCGGTTAGGTTAGGTTAGTTACTGAAATACATAATCTGCTTTCAGACGTTTTATAATTTCCCCAAAATACCCAAGTAAAGTTGAGAGTCCCTCAAACTTTCAAGGTTAATAAAAGCGTCCCCCAAACCTTCAAAGTTAAGAACCACGTTCTCATAAAATTCCAAGTTAAGATACGTGTCCATAAAGTCGGTTAGGTTAGGTTAATTACTGAAATATATAATCTGCTTTCAGACATTTTGTAATTTCCGTCTCAAATCCAATCTCATTATAATCTCTCGATTTGAGGTTATTCTGAATCTATAAACATTAAGCTCCTTCCAATTTTATCAAGATAAAGATTAACGTCCCCTAAATCTTAAAGGTTAAGAAAAGCGTCCCCATAAAATTTAAGATTAAGTTACATGTCCACAAAGTCGTTGGGGACGTTTTTCTTTACCTGCTCGAAATTTTAGGTTCGTGGTAGGAAATTCTCATCTACGGATGGATTTCACACTGTTTCAGACGCATAGATTACCTCTTAACCATCAAGATTTTTTTGTTGATAGAAGCTGAAAATTGACAGGATGATGGCATAAATGTATTGCAAATCCAGGCTACTACTTTGACCATCTATCTACTACCTAAAACTAATTATGATTAGTTTTTTAAATAAATGCTATCTATCGATCGAAAGTTTTGCATATCGTTCTTTCAATTATTGCAAAATGTATTTTGTTTATTCAAAGTGTTAAAGCTCTCGAGAGTTGCGCGTTCTCCCCGCTATGAAATACCTCTCAAGTCGAGAAATAGAGAAAACAATAATTCCATAGCTTTTTCTTTATATTTTCCTATATTCACCATTTTATCCTTTTTCATTTTCTTTAATCCATTGCTTGATGGTTTCTCCACTTAGTGAGGCTATGCCCCCATTGGACTGGATCCATTTCTTTTCAAGCGTTGGTTGTTTAAACGCGCCTCTAAGCGTGAACGAAATCTGCTCCAGAGGGAATTTTACCCCAGCTCAGGCATGGAGAGACCCGCAGCTATGCGATATGGACGTACCTCGGAAATCTGAAGCTTGTAAACGAGAATTCGGCCCCTTCCCCAAACTTTCCTTTAGAAGCGGGAGTAGTCCCCTAAGGCAGGGGAAGGCAACCGACAGCCCGCGAAAGCCTAGCGTCTGGGCAGCCACCTTGCTCGGCATTAATATTCCAATCCGGCCCGCACCCCCCTTCCCCTAAAATAAATAAATTCTAACAAATAGCATCTGTCTCAGTAGACTCGTAGAGGGAGAGGGGAATGAGTCTTACATCAGGCATTGAAAATGAGTAAAGAACGAGACAAAAATGCATTTCCCTCACAAATAGGAAAAGAAAAATTTCCTAGAGACCAAAGTTGTAGAGGAGGCAATTCTAAACAAAAACTGCTTGACTTTTTCCGCTGCGATGAATCCTCCTTCCGCGACCTCGTCCTTCCTTCTAGCAATTTTCCAAAATACAATTGCAGACGTCAACGCATCGTGGCCATGTTTGGCAGCACCTACTGTTGCGATCAACTCTTGGACCGCCACCTCAATGACATTCTTCTGTTGTCTACCTCATCCATCGAGCCGGACATTGAAACACTTCTTCATAGCAAGCAGCACCAGCCGCCTCACTGATTTGTATGTTTTTAAATAAAATTCTTGTATAATCTATTCTAATGTATATATATATATATATATATATATATATATATATATATATATATATATATATATATATATATATATATATACATATACATATACATACACTAGAATAGATTATACAAGAATTTTATATATATCATCGTCATCAGCATCATCATCACTAACTCTATAATTTAAGAAGGGGATTTTTTGGAGTATTTGAATAATAATTTCATCTTAGTTTGGTTATGACTAATGTTTTTTATCAGTTATTTTTAATAAATCTTTTATAATATCAAAAAACAAAATGATGAAGTTCAGAAATAAATATAAGTATCGAAATTTTGTGAATTTTTCAAACCCCAAAGAATTACAAATGGTGAAGTTTCGATTTTTTTTTTTTTTATATCTTCTATAACTATATTTTAGCAACATGATATTTTGAAAGGTTTTCGTGCTCTCTTGGCCCCATCGCGCGAATGTGTGTTCACCCCCAGCCCCATTGACTGAATGTAGCTCTACATCTATATATCTTTCACATATTTTTGCTTTGTCTAACTTCACCAATTTACAGATCTCTCCCAACTTTCCGCGGGATACGCCCTTGTTGATTTTCGCTTTAAACATTGGGATCTTGCGAGTCACGTTGGTAGCGACGGATTCTCAAATCGAGCATCACTATTCTTGAAACAGAGGGTCAGAGTATCCCATCTAGAGTAAGACACAAGCTGCAACCCTCTCCATTTTGGCATTTATTCCTTGGGCTGGGTAGAAGGCTTTTTCTCTTACTATATCTCCCATTTTCTCTCTTAAACTTTAATGGTTCACGTAATAATAATTTCCTTACCGTTTTTCCGGGTTGTGTTACCAGTTTTCATTTCTTTAGGCCTTTAAAATACATATATTATATATCACGTGTCATGTGATTTTCAATATATATATATATATATGAACCAAATGATAGAAAATAATTTGCTTCATGTAAAAAAAGCAATGAAATAAGAAAATGCGAATTAAACAGACTAGAAGAATCGTTCTGCTAAAAAATAATGGATACATTTCCTTTAATTGGTGAACCTTGCACCAACTCTGTGGCGGAGTCAAAAATCTTTTCCGCGTGAATGAGTTCTCTCTCTTCATTTGGTTCGATGACCCCTACTCCGTAACAGTTTAGTGAATCCCAAACCTTCGTTGCCCACCCTTGGGTATTCATGGGATTTACATCAAATGGAACACCCCTTTTATGAAGTAAACCTTTCCAAGTTGGTTGATGAACTTTCAGCAGCACCTTGTTCTGGAGCCAAATGAATATTCCTGAAGCTCTTCCTAGCTCTGGTCAAATTGATATAAAATCTATAATAATTTATTCAATCTTTATCTAATGGTCGCAGTTTGTAAAAGGATGACCCCTGTGACCCTCTGACTAATTTGCCCTGAAATAGAGCCTTGAGAATGTCAGATTTTCTAAAGATACCAAAGTAAAAAACAAAAACAATCTCGTCTTTATCCCCGACTAAGAGGTTGGTAAGAACTGAAATCTGTACAGCTGTACCCCTGCTTAACATCAATGGTAAATAGAAGAAACCAACTAAGCCACTGCTCTAGAATTTAACAAGATCATCTCCTAGGAGCTAAGATAAGGTGGGGATCCCCTCAGTCATTAACAAGGTAATCCGTTGCACCTGTCAATGCTTAATCCTAGCACTCTAAAGGAGTAACGCTACCAGAACAAGCTACCAAAGAGGGTAAGTGTTACACCAGCAAACTTGTTTACACTCTCACCCATCCTACGTGTTTTACATTTTTGATATCTGCTATCCTTCGACATTGGAATCTTCACAAAGAGGAAAGTCCTCTTTTAAAGTACAAGTACTTCTCAGGATAATCCACTATCCTTGAATTATGCACCGCGTCCAGACACCGTCCGTATCATTTATATTTTTCCACACTTATCGCTTTGTAAGGTCCTCCCTCTATACAGTTCATATTGTTTCGTTTCTTCAATCAAATTACGTCTGCTGAGCTTTTTAGCCTTTTCGTTTCTTGAGGCTTTTGCTTGGTAGAATTTGGTTTATCTGTCTGATATTCACGGTCGTGACTCATGAGAGTTATTAATCCAACTGGTTTCCTGCGTTCGCTGTTTAACTAAGATTTGTGTGCGATAAGAAGTGTATATTTTATATTTTTGGCGCGTGTCATATTCACTTCGCTTCCTTCTTTGTGAAGAAACTACTTAACCGTTGTATTTTACGCCACATTACCATATTTAACCCATGAAAATTAATACAGAATTACTTAATCTTTACCTGTTATTACTACCTAGCTAATTGATACATGTTTTCTGGTATTGTTTGTGTAATAAAACCACCAAAAACCTCTTTTTTCTCAGTGAATGACCAAGAATGATTTATATGGATTCATATCTAAATACTGTCATTAGTAATCGTTCCTTTGATAATTATATTTCAGATAGAATTAGAGAATAAACTGAAAGCTTCTTTTTTAAAAAAAGTTTCTGACTTTAGTTTTTTACGTTTGTAAAGAATTGGGATGAAAAAATATTGCCTTACTAACCAAGATCCACAGATTAAGGAAAACTGAGCATATCTGAAAGCATGATCAAATTTATTTTTATCCTCGAAATAATTTCTTAGATAAACCTGCCAAAAATACATACTATAAAACCTATTTATTCTAAGAAGTCTATTGTCCAGGAAGAAAAACTTAATAGACGACTTTCAAAGGATTTATAAGGAATTTAATGAAAATGGTGTCTTCGGAATACCAACTGAACGAATAACTCTCCTCTCCAGACATCCTCGTATAAAGCTTGCTTCGCTTCCAATCGGGGGCCAATATATCATAAAAATTACCACTTTAATACGAGTACAACCATTGTTACATTGCGTCAGGTGTTATGTATGTTTAAGCCTCCTGACACACCCATCTGCATTGAAACAGCGAGGAATTGGCTTGAGCAAAATCGTAAACTTTAGAGCTTTTACTTACTAAATAATATCAGTTTATTCGGCAACCGTTTGAGCTAAGAAATTGTTCATTATTTAATAAACGGGAAAACGCTAAACTTTAGGAATAAATTACTTATTAAAATTGCTATAAAAGTATCCTTGCCTCTGATCTTTTCTGATAGGGCGATTAGCATAAAAGAGGTAATAAGGAAATTAAATATGCATTTTAGAGCCGAAAATATAGCTTATTAATACGAAGTCTGTAGTGAAATTGTTACTTATCTGCATGCGTATAAGAGAGACCAAAATCCAAGTAGTCTAAGAGTAACATTTGTATTGAAAATAATAATATTAATAATAAAATAAAGAAAGAAAAACATTTTAATAATTTTGTGGGTCAAACAAATTTGCTTTTTATAACTGTTATTAAAGCTTCAGATTAGAACTCGGATATTGCAGGAATTAACATACGTTTTATTGAAAAATAAAATGAGGACTGTACATATATTGTACTATCTAATGTGTATTTATACTTAATTTAATGTTAGTTAATGATCAATTAAATATTAAATAGTATCATTAATTTCCTATTTGACTACCGTGCATACTTATGCGTTTGTATATATATATATATATATATATATATATATATGAAATGAAAAACTCAACTCACAAAGTATCACGTGAGAGTAGCAAATGAATGCAATGTCGCACAGGAGAAAATGAAATGGTGTTTCCAAGTACTGCGGGAGCGGGACATTGCATTTATATATATATATATATATATATATATATATATATATATATATATATATATATATATATATATATATATATACGAGGGGCGGTCAATAAGTTTTGAGAATCGGTAGGGCAAAACAGAGGAAGGGAAATGGCTGTTTGTGGGGGTGTTAGGACAAGTTATGACAAGTCAGGACCTGCAGCCGCACGCTCCTGCCTCGTCTATTTAAGAAGCAGCAGCTGATCGCAGATCGTCAGTCACAAATTTTTCAACAATGGAGAAGGTTGAGCACCGCGCAGTGATCAAATTTTTGACCAAGGAAGGCAAGAATGCAAAAGAGATCCATGAATGCATGGTTGCAGTGTACACCGACACCGCCCCTTCCTATGCAACCATTGCTCGGTGGAATAGGGAGTTCCGCCATGGTTTAGAGTCCCTTGAAGATGACCCCCGTCAGACGTGACCAACGAGGACAATGTGACCCGTGTGGAGAGGATGATCCTTGAAAATCGATGGGTGAAGGTCGAAGAAATCGAGCGAGAACTTGGAATATTCCATGGAAGGGTTATCAACATCATCCGCACCCCATGATCGACTTCAACGTCGTAAAAATTAGGAGGAGTTGCTGCTCCTGTACAACCAAGACCTGGCGGGATTCGAGTTACGCATAGTGACAGGTGATGAAACGTGGGTCCATCACTGGCATCCCGAGACCAAGCTCGAAAGCATGGCCTGGAAGCACAGACGCTCTCCGAATCCCATCAAGTTTCGGACCCAACCCTCAGCCGGGACGATCATGGCCACCATATTCTGAGATTCTAAGGGAGTGTTGATGGTGGACTATGCATCTAGTGGAAGGACCATCACAGGCTAATATTACGCCGAGGAACTGGCTGGGTTGAAGAAGTGCATCCGTCAGAAGCGGCGCGGCAAGTTGACACGCGGTGTCCTGCTCCTCCATGACAATGCCCCTGTCCACAAGGCCAGAGTTGCACAAGCTGAAATGCACGAGTACGGATTCAAGGAGCTCAACCATCGCCCCTACCGTCCAGATCTAGCCCCTAGCGACTACTTTTTATTCCGCTAGCTCAAGGCTGCACTGCGTGGACGCCGGTTTGGCCACGATGAAGATGTCCAGCTCACCGTCCAGGAGTGGATTGAACAGAAGTCGGGAGATTTCTGGTTATCGGGAATTCGAAGCTTCAGGGACAAGTGGCGTAAGTGCATTGAAGTCGAGGGTAGTTATATTGAAAAATAATAAAACACTTTTCATCATATCCCGCTTCCTTATATCTGAATTGCGAAACTTATTAACTGCCCCTCGTATATATATATATATATATATATATATATATATATATATATATATATATATATATATATCCATATGGAGCTCGCCCGTGAAGCCTGCATTTAATATTGAGGATAAATCCCAGAGCCACGAGAAACGGATGCAGCATCTTTTAATTTTTCACAACGTTTCGAAAACTACAAGTTTTCATCTTCATGCTAGAATAAGTTTATAAAGTTAATACATATAAAGAAAACTTGAAAAGGCCAACAAGACATTATTTTAAAGGGTGACCAAATATAAAATATCAGTAAAATGTACTATAAGTTAATTTTTTTTATTAAATATGACTTGGCAACAGTTATATTTGCTTTAAAACTGACTAAAAAAATTGCTAATACATAAGAAGAAAACTTAAAAAGGCCAACAAGACATTATCTTAAAACGTGACCAATTATAAAATATCAGTAAAATGTACTATAAGTTAATATTTTTTATTAAATATAACTTAGCAACAGTTAAATTTGATATAAAACTGACTCAAAAAATTAGTTAATAAATTTAAAGTTTATTGCAGAAATTAATTAAAACTATGAGAGAAATTGACCTGGCATTATTTAAAAATAGTAAATTTAAACTTTGTTTTTATTTTGTAAAGACTGTAAGAGTTAAAAAACATTTAATATAAAAACGGTAAATTTGGGTACTTACTAAAGTGGATCCATCCTAGAGAGTGAATGGTGGGTTTAACAAGGGGCTAGCATTTATAGGTTACAGTGACGCTTGGTTTGTCAAAAAGCAAACCAACTAACAAACTGTAGTTAAAATTGGTTAATTAATAATGATATTGCACTAAAATCTTCATTGAGTGTAAGTTTTTAGTGTTTGATATATAAAGATTCGAAGGTTCTTAGGCAATGTTTGTTGTTGTTAAAGACTAATACTTGAAAATTCTCAATAGAAATGTCAGTTTTACAGCTTATGGTGTGTTCCCTAATAGATGACTTTTCCTTTCTATTTAATATTTTGTTTGTGCGCCAACTAATCCCCATATGAGCCGAGAACCTAGCTCCAAGAGACCTGACAGTGCTGCCAATGTAAGAGGCTCCAGTACAACTTGGACATTTAAATAAATATACATTATCACTGCAGAACTCCACAGAGATAGGATCTTTACTGTTAAAGAAACTTCCTATCGATAGTTTGTTTATAAAAACTATTTGTGGGTTGATTTGGGGAAAATATCTTTCAAAAATAAATACGATTTTTCTTTTAAAAGTATCGTTCTAAAAACCCATCTCTGAAATTAGTAAATATATGGGCATTTTAGGAACTTCTATGCAGGGTTTAGGGGGGTCAATGAGATTATTCAATAACCTTTTTAAAGGAAGGAAATAAATTTTTATAAGATATTTCCTAACAAAAATAAATTCATTATGGATTGATTGGTAATTAGATGATAGCGAGAAACTTCTATGTATTAAAGTTTTTACTGTGGATATTTTGTATCTGAAATCACAAAAACTAAAGTTGTTCAAACCTAGTCCTGTGAAAGTTTTTTTTTCGGGAAATGGTTGTTTGAATATTTCGTTGGTCATTATCTCGGGTGATTAAAAGGTTTGTCACGGGCTCAACTGTCCCACATACAGATATAGCATGGAAACTTTGTTTATCCCTTCCGCTGGCCAAGGAGGAAGTTGAACATTTTAATGTCCCCACATATGATCCAATTGTGTTCATGGTACTTAAGTAAATCCATTACCATTCTTATGTCATCGTGAGTTTCTTGCAAATAGACAGAGTAACCGAGAGGAACTGCACCAAAGTCATTGCCATTATGCAAAAGGACACACTTGAGGCTACGCTTGGAGCTATCAAAAAACAGTCTCTACTCAGCAGGGCTATAAGTGCCAAGTACCAACTCAGTAAACAGACCAGGAACATCGTGACAGTATACAAATTGCTTGTCCTCATAGAAATACTTAACAAATGTACTCTCCCTTGTTCGGTAATATGATACCTGTACCGACCTGTCAAGCATATGTCTTTCATTCAACCTGGAGGCTAAAAGTTCTGCAGCTTTCTTGGAGAGCGCCAAAATCACGCATCAAGTCATTCAAATCATTTTAATTGAAACAATAAGGAGCTAATGACTGTTTAACATCTGATGATGAATCTGCAGACTCTGAATCCATTCCGTGGTCGTCCATATCAGGTGCATCATTTTCATCCTCGGAGGAAGCATATCCACTGAAAATCAGAACTGGTAAAGACTCAGAATGAGGTACTGGCCAGATCGCCGAGAGAATGTTGGGGTAGTCGATCTTGTGCCGATTTTTCTTGCCAATCCCTTTAGTATTCACCAGACAGAAATAACAGTCCGATACATGATCCTTTGGCACTCGCTACACCATGGGGATTCCAAAAGGAAGACCATTTCTCTTTCCTTTCGTCCACTCACGAAGATGTTCCACACAACTATGGCAAACAGCATGTGGGGCCCACTTCTTATCTTGATCACCAAGAGGAACATCAAAATATGCCTTGAAAGTGCGGATCACAAAGTTTGATATATTGCGCCTTTGACGAACTAGCATGTAACAGCCACATATGAAGCAGAAGGTGACTGGATCATTAACGCAATTTTCTCTTGACGAAGCCATCACTCTAACATGATACTTGAAAAAAGAACAATAATGTCAATTTTTGCACAATAACACTTATTACTATCTTACTACAATGTACTGTGAAGTATTTGCTTTCTACAAGCACCCTCTCTATCCGTCCGGAGGGCAGTTTTCGGGGAAACGAGAAAATAGAAATTACAGAATAACTATAGCATGTAGGTAAAAATGGATTATATATTTGAAATCAGCATGCAAAAACAAATTAAAATTGGCAGATAAATCTAAGTCACCATAAAATTTGATTAAAATTGTTTACCTGTGTAATCAATTGTCAAAATCTACAAGGAGCCAACAACATTAATGTTGCCTTTCTGTACGAATAAACCAAACTTAGTCATCTCTCTATAAATAGTTTTACTGATAGAGAACAGAGTGTTGAATATATATCACATGTAAAAGTTTCGATAAAATATACATTAGTGTATGTAGTAGGTTCCGTATGAGAGTGAAGGAACACAAATGTGATATACCTTGTAGAGCTTGTTTTTACCTATGTCGTGTGAAGAAGACCAGGCAATTGATTTTGATAACGCACTAGTTCAACACTAGTTCCTTGGTAAGCAGAAGACTCATCCGACTTCGTCTCAAAAATGTGTTCCCGCACCAACTCCGGATTACATTCTGAATTGTAAATTTGTGTGTTCTTAGGTTAATCATCTTTCTGTACTTTTCAGTTTGCCAGCGACTGAAACTGACGCATGTCTCCGTCGAAACCTAGTTTCACGATAACTTTGGTCCAAAATACTGTGGTTTGTTTCTCAAATATATATATATATATATATATATATATATATATATATATATATATATATATATATATATATATATATATATATCATCACTAACTATAATTTAAGAAGGGGATATTTTTTTTAGTATTTGAATAATAATTTCATCTTAGTTTGGTTAGGACTAATGTTTTTTTATCAAAGTTATTTCTAATAATTCTTTTATAATATCAGAAAACAAAATAGTGAAGTTTAGAAATAAATATAAGTATTGAAATTTTGTGAAGTTTTAAAACCCAAAGAATTACAAATGGTGAAGTTCGGAAAATTTATTTTATATATCTTCTATAACTATTTTAGCAACGTGATATTTCGAAAGAGGGAAAAATTTAGTTTAGAGTTCCTTTTTAAAATTATTATAATTTTCGAAGTTCATAAAATTCATAAAAATTTAACCACGGCTGCTTTTATATATATATATATATATATATATATATATATATATATATATATATATATATATATATATATATATATATATATATATAATGTTGAGGATAAAGGTGAAAAAAGGCAGCAAGGTTTATTTAATTGACGTTTCATGTTAGATATGCACATAATCAGAAACTCTACACAAAAATATGAGAGAATACAATATTAACCAATAAAATTAACCGATTAGATAATTAAATGATTAAAAGAAAGGGATATAAATTATTTAAGTGTAAAAATAAAGATCTAACACAAACTAGACACAAAAACACAATATATAAGAGAAGCAAAGTTATATGTGAATGAGAGAAATTTCTCTCCTCGTATCCTAAAATCGCTGTACTGTATATTAAGCTTTAGAATTCCTCTCTCAATCGAGATTTGTCTTCCTTTCCACTACTAATTTCCTAAATCAGTTAACTGGTTCAACCACTCAACTACCTATTTTTTCCCAACCAACTTCACTTCTCGCCCATTCCTTCTCTTCATATTCAGACTGCTCTCGTTCCCATCTTGGGGCAAGGGAGGCCATTTTTGTCCTGATTCATCTCAAATCTTGAATTTCGATTTTTTTTCTCTCTCGCACTAATAGTAAAAAAAATCTCCAATGCATGTCTAGATATGGGATACTTTCTATCTGCGTTGAAGACAGCAAGGATGTCTGTCCTGCCTAAGCCCGGCAAACCCCAAAAATCACATCGAAAGCTATCGACCGATCTCGCTATTGGAGTTTATCGGAAAACTCTCTAACGAAAGACTAAGGAGCGTCTTAGAAGACAACGATATGCAGAACCAACAACAACATGGATTC